>VXBA01000519.1:1275740-1301335 GCA_013399895.1 Serilophus lunatus
TTTTTTGTTGGGTGCTTTTTTTTGTGTTGAGTCTGGGGTTCCCTTAAACTGTGTTTTCCTTTGTTTGAGCTCCAGACAGATAAAATGTTTCTCTGTTGTCACATTCTGTCATTCTTCCCATCACTATTAAGAGTGCCCCCCGAGTTAATATTGTGATGCGTTTAAGCACCACACCTGAATAGGTAGAAATCTGAATGAATTCTACCTAGAGTCTGAATCTAAAGGTTTGTTTTTTCACTTTCAGATTACTTACCAATTTCACCTGAAAAAATGCTTTTGTTCTCTAGTGTTTGTGGAAAACAGTCATCTATCAGTCTTCTGAAGCTCACATTCTAAACATTTGTAGAAATTAGAAAGAATATGGTCTCAGAGAAAAAATGAAAAATTGCTATGGGAAAATAGCAGAGGTTTTAGTACAATTATGCCAGCTTCACTTACCGTGTGGAGGACTATAACCCAAACTTAATGTGTTTGTTTGTTTACTTATACCTACCCCTTGCTACAGGCATGAATGCACAGATATGAAAGTTGCAGAAGTGGAGAACAGTTGAGTAGCATATCAAGAAAATTGCCAGTTATTTTATATATGAGCATCTGTTGTCTGTGTACAGACAGGACATTCCAATGTTACTGAGTTCTTCACAGTGACCTCATGGGAGAGCAGTATACCTTAATGATGAGTTATTTATTCTACCTTTTTATTTACACCCATTGTTTTGCACCTTTGAATTTTACTTTTTCTTATTCTAAATTGTTTTTCTTCAATTCTTTGCTGTACATCTTCAAACCAGCTCATGGATTTCAAGCACCATGTTTTTCAACAGTGGTGGCAGAGTTCTTCAAAGCACAGCCACAGTAAACTGCCTGTGATGTATAAAACAAATATTTTACCACTCAAGTTTGTGTGTAATCCATATGCCCAAAGAGACTGACTAACATATGAAGACATGACATTGAAACCTGAAGAGAGATGAAGCCCTCTTGAACATTGTGCATATTTTAATTCTTATACTGACAGCTCTATCAGAGGACAGCAGTCATCCATAACTGAGATTTCTAAGAGTTTGAGTACTTCAGCAGATAAATAGACTGATGAGGATGCTTATTGAGTATATTTGCCTCAATGACAAAATGGTGAAGGCACAATCCTCCATCAAAACAATAGTCTGTCAGGATCCAAAGCAACAAAGGTTCTTTGCTATATTTCTACTTATACCATTTGCATTCTTGTATATCTTTAGCAAAATAGGTATCATGAGATCCTTCTTCAGATGATTCTTGTAGAATAGTAGTGCTTTTAATGACAGCCAGAGTAAACAAGTACTCAGTGAAAAAATAATCCAACCAAACCAAAGCCCAGAACAGTTTCTTGTTTGCTCAGAGATATTCTGAACTGCTTACAAAATCCCTCCTTGTTTTCTGTAATGACCCATAAGGATCTGAAGAATCTGTGGTGAAGGGGACTTTGAAGGACACATCACTCTCTTCTATAAAAAGAAATTTGGAGGTATACTGTCCTGATTTTGACTGGAATGGAGATAAATGTCTTCCTAGTACCTGGTATAACGCTGTGTTTTGGATATAGGATGTGAATAATGTTGGTAATAAACCGATGTTTTATTTACACTAAGCCAAGGGTTTTTGACCTCATACTGCCACCTGCCCTGTCAGTGAGGAGGCATGGGGTCCCCAGGAGGCTGGGAGGGGACATGACCTGGACAGCCAAGACTCACCAGAGATATTTCATATTATATGGTGTCACGCTGAACAACTGTGAGCAGTTGGTCAGGAGGTGGCAACCACTTCTCAGGGTTGGACTGGGCATCTCTCAGTGAGAGGTGTACAGTTGCACTGTGCATTATGTGTTTTGCATGTTCTTTTATCATTATTATTTTCTCTTCCTTTTCTGTCCTATTTATTTATTTATTCATTTATTTCTGTCCTCTATTTATCTCAACCACAAATTTTACTTCTTTTCCAATTCTCTCCCCCATCCTGCAGTGGGGGTGTGAGTGAATGGATGTGTGGCTTTTAGCTTCCTGCCAAATTGAACCACAACTTACACACGTGAAAGTACATGATGGATGCAGCCAGATAAACTCTGTCCCAAAAACAACCCGCCCTAAACCCTCTTTCCCCAGCTCTATATATTTGTGTGTGATATGCCCTATTACATGTACATAAACTGTATGGTGCGTTTCATAGATCAGTCCCAGGTAAGTTATCTGCCTTTAAATTACCTGCCATCTCCTTAAAATTAAAAAAATATAAAAATCCAAATGACAAACCCACAAAATAAAACAAAAAAAGTCACAGAACAAAAATGAAAAACAAACAAACAAACAAACAAACCTAAACTACAAACTCAAACCCCAAAGAAAAAAAATGCCAAAATTGTGCAAAATGCATTGGTAAAATTCTATGACTGGATGTATGGATTTATTTATTTAGAGAATACTGTTTTCTTCCAAGTTCCCTACCTCCATGATTCTGAACTGACCTATTTTCTCTAAGTTGTGAGACCTTTATGACAGGCCATGGCTCAAAGTGGCACAGTATCACTTGCAAAAAGCAATGCTCATCCCTTGGGTGGATTGATTTTTGGTCTTGCCAGAAAGTCTGATAGATTTCAAGACTCTTTTTCAGTGTTGGGGATACAGGCATGATAATTCATAAGGTCAAAGGTGCCTGGCCTGGTCTAATATGCTTTCAATGTGGACCACAATCCTTTATTTCTGTCTTTGTCAAAAGCTTTGCCTTTCTTATTTTATTATAAAAGTAAATGTCATTTGTAGAAATGAAGTTGAACAATATTTTTCTTTTATGCATATGCTCATTATTAATGTCTACAATACTTTTGACAGTTGAAGGATGATATATTGATTTCTTTTCTAATTTCAGCTCTAAAACTGCAAGGCAGCTGGCTGGGTAAGTATTTTCTGATTCAAGATGCTTTGCCTCTGTGAAAGAAATGGATTTTCTTTTTCTCTTTGATGGGACTATTGTTCAGACAAAGTTAGTAACATGCTACAACAGCATGGTTATAGTTTTTCAACACTACATATCTGTCTAAATTAAAAACCCCTATATTAAGACAAAGCTCCACCATTTTATATTTAGAGGTTTTTATATTTTGTATGCATTTTCTTTACTTTTCAAAAGTTAAAAAGAGTTTGTAAATTAATGTATCACAACAGTGTATTTGAAATAATTGTTAGATTTTACAGAAGGAATGTGCCAATAATTATAATTCTTAACTTCAGCTGAAGATGGTAGGACAGGAAGTCTGGGGCTCTGTTTTGTTTGTTTAATAATTTTTCCATGTAGATTTTGTCAAAAGTATTGAATTAGGATTCATCATATAAAAATTTAGCTCTAAAAATTTTAAACATGCAGTATAGACTGCCTTTCTATTCCTGTATTCAGGTCAGTAACTCTTATAGTCTTTATAATCTAAACAGGATTACTTAAGTCTGTTGTAGTAAACATGGTTGCTATTAGTGTTGCAGCCTACTTTTCCTGGGTTTTGACAAGAATGAATGAAATTGTGCTGTTCATTCTGTAGATTTCAAAATAATGTGCAGATAAGCAATAACTTGATAAATGGTTGTGATAACTGATTGTCTTTGCAGGATGTATTGATGAGTAAAAAAAAGAATGAGTGCATCCATGTCTTCTCTGCCCTTTAAATTCTGAGTATTTAATACTTCCATTTTTGAAAAAAAAACAATTCTACCTACTATAAAATCAATTGCTGCAATTCAGGGCCAAGGATTGGTGTCAAAAACTATCAATCTTCTATTACGTAGAATCCAAACTATAACAGCTCAAAATATCTACTGAAAATTTGTCTTGATTGTGGTAGTCTAGGTTGGATTCAAATGCATTCCCAGCAGAGCAGGAAATAATATGCTGATTTTACTATTACAGTTATTTCCTGTAATAAAAATGTTGTAGGTTTGTTTGTTTGTTTGCTTGCTTTTGCAAGAACACAAGCCAATTGTGTCCTAGGCTCCACCAAAAGCTGTAAGTAGCGCAGTGAGGGAGGTGATTCTGCCCCTCTGCTCTCATGAGACCCCGACTGTAGTACTGCATCTACCTCTGGGGTTCCAAGCACAGGAAAGACAGGAGCCTGTCATAGCTGGTCCAGAAGGGGACCACAAAAATTATTAGAGGGATGGAGTATCTTTCCTGTGAAAAGAGGCTGAGAGAGTTGACTTTATTGTGACATTTTAGTACCTAAAAGGGGCCTATAAGAAAGATAGGGACAGACTTTTTAAAAGGATCTGTTATGATAAGACAAGGGGTAATATTTTAAAATAAAGGAGGAAAGATTTTGATTAGAGGTAAGGAATAAATTTCATACAATAAGGGTGGTGAAAGACTGACACTGGTTGCCCAGAGAGGTGGCAGATTCCCCCTCTCTGGAAATATTTTAAGTCCCTTTGGACAGGACTCCGAGCAGACTGTTCCAGTTGAAGATGTCCTTGCTCACTGCATCAGGGCTGGAATAGGTAAGATCCCCTCTAATCCAAATTATTTTATGATTTTTTTTTTTTTTTGTCAGAGATTTTAGAATTTCCCTGCATTAATTCTCTCCTGAAGTGACTGTGTCACTTTGCTAAAAAAGATAGAATATTAAATTAGAAATTGCAATAACATTTTTTTGTCATTGAATCCTCGTATGCTTTCCCCACCCACCCCCTCCCCCAATAGACAGGCAAGCTCATAATGCTGCAAAGCCAACACTAAGTGCAAAGCAAAATTTGTATGGATGTATAACACATCTTTTGGTAGTCTACACCAGCATCAAATTTCCCGCTTGAAGAAATGGACCACTGTGAAAAGGGCATTTTTAAGAATCCTGTCAGAGTCCATCTACAAACCTAGTAGTTGAAGTAGTAGAACCTGCACAGATATAGTCAACTAGAGCTCGTTTTTGGAGGCAAAATTTAAGAAATAATTCAGCTGATAGACGCCATGAGACAAAAATCAAATCCATCACACATAAAGTCTGTTAGCACAGCAGATAAGAGTTGAAGAGTAAATTTGTTGATTAAGAAGGTGACAGTCACTTTCCAGATTATAATGTCACTCTAACCAGTATCACAATAATGGTTTTCCAAGGAGCTTCTAATCAAAAAGAAGCCTGCAGGAAAAAGTATTTCAGATAAGAAAAGAACTTTTTAAAAGAATGTTAAGAATTCTAATCACTATTTAGTCATCTGGTAATATCAGATATGCAAAGTTTAAAAAAATCCCCTTCTAGCAATATTGACAATTGCTATCTACAAAACTATTCCCTCAGATACTTTGTTTGTGCTTTAACAGTTTGCATAACAATATATTTATCAGTATAATTTTAAAGGGTTTTAAAATGTGTGTTTTTCTTTTCTGTCTGTTTTCACATTATCTAGCTAATTGTTTTGATTAGCATGGCCAAAATATTTAGATGTTAGTTTAAGGGTTTTTTCCATTGTACACCTTATCACAAAATGAAGCATTGGAAAAAAGCATACTGGGATTTGACATAACTATAATGCCTGAATGCTTGGCAGCATGAAACAACAGCCCAATTTGAGGTATACTGTACCAATTCATGGTAACAGAAGTAAAACTTAGTCCATACCCTCTAGCAAATCTAAAATACTCAGATTTGTGGAAATGAAGAAATACTGCAAAGAGATTTCTGATGGCCTGGACTGAAAATATTTCTAAAGTTGTTAGAAACAGTAATGAATTATGTGTCTGTTCTTATGAACTATTTTATTAAGCTAATTTTGCTTATTTTATTAATTAGTTTTAAAGAAGTATACAATTTATTCAGAACTTTACTTTTTAATTTTGCAGGTAGTCTTCTTCCAGAGATGGACACCCTCTCACCTTTTATTGCATTTCGACCTGATCAAGCCTAGTAAAAAAAAATATATTTATACTCAAAATTTTAATTTACATTTAAATTAAATCATTAAAACATGGACACAGTAACTTTTGGCCTCAAAAGCAAGAAATGAACATTTCTTTGGGGTCTGAAAAGTCAAAAATTAAACTAATAAAACAGAACTTAAAAGAGAGAACTGGTTATTTCACAGCAACCTATTTAATTCAGTAGCTGCAGAAAAGAACAGTGACTCAGTTGAGATAAAATAAACAAAAATTGAATGATTAAGTGAATAGAAAGAAAGAGAAATGTTAGATGATAGAAGAAATGTTTCTGTATTTTAATTTTGAGGACAGAAAGAGTATAATAATTTTATTCAAAATGTGTTGAGATAACAGTAAAGGTTCTGAGATAGCACTTTCACAGAATGGGTTTAATTTCTGAAATCCTTAATGACATTTTGAAAATAAAAATGTTCTTTAATATGTTTCACCTGTAAATCTGTGATGAGTAGGAGGAATATGATATTTTCACCTTTAGCCAACTGATGAAATACAAGTTTATGAGCCAGAAAGATCTACAGGGGATTTAATATAAAAAATTTAAAAAAAGAAAAAGCAGCCTCCATTGACATGATTTTGAGAATTGTTTCAGATGCAGAAGTTCTATTTCAGACTGGGAATTATCTTTTTATAGTCTACATTCCATTTTGAATGTAGCGCGCTGGAAAATTTCTTGTACCTAGTACTTCACCAAATTTCAGAACCCTTTTTTAATTTTACACAACCACTCATACATGTTGCTCATAAGAACCCTATTCAATGCTACAGGTCTGGAGCAGAGTGGATGGAAAGGGGCCTTGTGCAAAAATTACCTGGGTGTGCTGGTCAACAGCAGCTGAATAAGAACCAGCAAAGTGCCCAGGTGGCCAAGAAAGCCAATGGCATTCTGGCTTGTATCAGTAACAGTGCAGACAGCAAGACCTGGGCAATGATTGTCCAGCTGTACTTGGCACTGCTGTGGCCACACCTCAAATTCCATGTTCAGTTCTGGGCCCCCACCTGCAGGAAGAACTTTGAGGTGCTGGAGTGTGTCCGGGAACTGGCAACAAAGCTGGTAAAGGGCCTGGAGAGTAATTCACATGAGGAGAGGCTGAAGGAGCTGGTTTTGTTTAGCATGGAGAAAAAAGAATCTCAGGAGACACCTTATCACTCTCTGTAACTACCTGAAAGGAGGAAGCCAGGTAGGGGGACAGCTCAGGCAATAGTGACAGGATGAGAGGACATAGTCTCAAGCTGTGCCGGGGGAGGTTCAGGTTGAAGAAGGAAGAATTTCTTCACAGAAATGGTTGTTAAGCGTTTGAATAGGCTGCCCAGGGAGATGATTCAGTCACCATCCCTGAAGGTGTTCAAGAAATTACTGGATGTGGCAGTGGTGATTGGTTAAAGGTAGGAACAAATGATCTTAGAATTCTTTTCCAACCTAAGTGATTGTGTGACTGATTCTGTAAATATAATACCCTTGCTCAAAGAGGTGACAATTCTTTCACACATCAGCTTTCAAATCTATTCAATGTAACAATGCTTGTCCGATAAAGCAGATTGTTGGTGGGGTCATTTTGCAACGAAAGGGTGTATCACTGACTATTAAAGGAAAAGAGGGAGATAAGAAACTATATCAGGAGCAGAAAACTTGTAAAACAAAAAAAAACCAAATGTCTCCAAGATGGGAGGCAGAAATCTCAGACTTCCAGATTGGTACCATCAACATAACGAGAGATTAACATGGAACAAAAGGGATTTTTTTGAATTAGGGAAAACAAGCTGAGACATGCACAGAAATTTTCAACTGTCATGCATTATTGAATGTTTATGAATCCAGCTGTCCATAGAACTGATGCTTTGGGCAAGTGTCCACTTAATCTACTGATGAGATGTAAAAAGCCTTGAAATTTTAGATTAACCAAGACATGAGGATAGTTGTTTTTTTGAGTGAATATTATTACTCTAAAGCAAGTACAGCTCAGAGGGTGGTGCACTGCCACCTACTCCTGTCACATAAACTTTGAAATCACATGTCTTAGTGTCACAAAATCCATGAAAAGCAGTCAAGAAAGTGCTAAGGGGTTTCAGCTCTACAAATAACTGAATGTCAAATGCTTTTTAACTTTGTATTAAAAAATAATGATCATATTAAATTTTCCACTGAGAATTCAATCTTGCTTTTTTGGAAGTCAATTAAAAATCTCATTAATTCTTGAGAAAGCCTATTTATTACTACAATAATTTTGTGTAACTTATATTTTTATGTCATCTCTCCATACATCCTTCAAAGTAATCCTAAAATTCTGTTAAATGCTTAAATCCACAAACCATCTTGAATTCTTATAATCTTTCATCACATATGTACAGATAATTGCCTTTCAGCAGTTACTTTATTTCAGGTTTTTTTGCAGAGGAATGCTGTGTTTTCCTTAAAATATTATGCTAAAAAAATCCTCATTTTTATTTCCATTTTTTGATATTTATTATTTGAAGGTAGTTAGGAGGATGATATAAAATTCTTTTAGCTTTACTTAGTCTTTATCAGTTTTATTACTTACTCTTTATCAAACTCACTCCTGTCAATCTGTCTCTCAGGGCATGCTTTTTATATCCTGAAGGATTCCTGTTTATCACGTTCTGCCTATGAGGCTTACTTGGTATTTAGCAATAAAAGGTTCCATTATAGCTTTTTCAATAATTTAACTCTCTAGGCTGATATTCTTTACACTTGCATCAAAATTAATATCTTTTAGAAAAAAAAATTGATTTGTTTCCAGCTAGGTCTATATGGCATGCCAATCATTTGGGAAAAAAATAGTAGTTTATGATAAACAATATATCATAATTCACAAGGAGAAGAGGAAGATTCATTTATATATTGTTATTATTTAGTAATTTAGTGCCAAAAGCATTTTAAACCCGGAAAATCATAATTAAATTTATTTGTCTTGAAGTATGTCCACAAAAATCTAGTCAGTTACAGAAATGCCACAGAACAGGAATGAGAACAAGCATTCTTCATCCTGAGAAGTTTGAGGTGGTATATTCAACCTTTTATTTTAATGTAATATGTTTCTGTAAGAATACCTATGGAATGTTAGCATCAGGAAATCCATCTTTTTGAAGCTGGCCAAACTAGAACTCATAAATTGTAAAAGACGACTTGAATGCACTTTAACCTGCAAGTTGTGTCTTCCTCCGTTGCCTGTTCTGAGACAGTAATGGGACTCTATCTTGTAACAGATGGCACTGCTCGATGTTTAAGAGTAGAGCTAAGCAAAGCATGGAAAAATCCAATTTAGTTTTTCATGTTGCTATTCTGGGTACTGAACATAGGTTAGCCAACTGTGAAGACTGATGTGCTTTCCTAAGTTTTTCTGCAAATATCATGTACACAAAATTTAAGTTTGAATTTTCATAAATCTGTTAATGTTATTTATTACAGATCATGGTAAAGTGATGGTTTGTGCACACCCAAATATGCCTCCTTCATGACTAATTCAACCAAGTATATGCTTTCTAGGATACAGTTCCATTTTTTATAATCTATTTAACATCTCTATAGATGGTGATCAGTGGTATTGCTCTTTGTCTAACAGAATTTGTTTTGCTACTAAAGATGCTTTATATGAGAAAGATTGAAATAGAAAAAGCTGTAAAAAGAAGCTTTAATAAAAGAACAAGGAAGCAAGGTTTGTAAATTAGTTCCACTGCCCTAACCAGATATTTTAGGAAAATAAGGAATATAGGGAAGCATAAAAGTTAGCAAAGGTTTTAAGAAGGCGAAATATTTCTTAATTGCAAGTTTTTAGCATTACAATGTTGCTGCCAGCCACAGACATTGGTAGTTTCTCTGTGATAACATATTTAAAAAGGTTTAAATAGCTATGCTGCAACAGATGCGAGAAAGCATCAAGAATATGTGAGAGAAGCAAATCTGCAGACACCAAGGTCAGTGAAGAAGGAGGGGGAGGATGTTCTCCAGGTACCAGAGCAGAGATTTCCCTGCAGCCCATGGTAACACAAGTTGCCCTGCTGCAGACCGTGAAAGACTTCATGCTGGATCATATGGTTCTAACCTGAATGAAGGTGCTATCCCATGGAAAATCTACATGAGAACTGCCTCCTGGCAGGATCTGTGGCCCCATGGAGAGGAGCCCATGGTAGAGTGGGTCTCCTGATAACACCTATTCTCCTCTGGATGACCCACACTGGAATAGTCTGTTCCTGGAGGACTGCACGCCATGGAAATGGTACACATTGTATCAGTTCCCAAAAAACTGAACCCTGTGAGAAAGACTTACATTGGAGAAGGCCATGAAGCACTGTCTCACATGAGGGAGACTCCCCATTGGAACAGGGGAAGAATGTGAAAAGGAAAGAGTGGCAAAAACAACATGTGATGAACTGGCCACAATGTCCATTCCCTGTTTCCCTGAGTTGCTTGGGGGAAGGAGGTAGGGAAGTCAAGAGTGAAGTAGAGCTCAAGAAAAAGCAAGGTTGAGGTGAAGGTAGTTTTTAGATTTGTTCTTATTTCTCATTATCTTGTTCTGTCTGACTGGTAATAAATTGATTTCCCCAAGTTGAGTTTGTTTTGCCTGTGATGGTAACTGGTAAGTGCTGTCCCTGTCCTTATTTCAACCCACAAATATTTCATCATAGTTTTCTCCTCCATCCTGTTAAGGAGCAGAAATGATTGAGTGGGTTGGTAGGCAACTGGAGGCCAGTAAAGGTCAATCCATCACTCTCCCTCTCTGCATCTTCTTTCCTATACTGAAGATTAAAGAACTTCTTTTCCTCTCATCTCACACTCCTCAACCCCACGTAAAGAGACACATAAAACAGAATAAAGGTGTGAAGTGCTGTCTCAGTAGTTTTAGTTTTTTCTTTAAAAACAAGAAGCAGAGATTTTACAAAATCAAATAACTCCTTCTTGGACACATTTCTCATCTTGTATTTTCAGATGATGTGAAGATCACAGCTGGTTTCTAGAGGCTGTAATTTCCTTTCTCTTGTTGTTTTCAGTTTCAAAACTTAATTGCCTACAAGGAGGTGGCAGAGGCGGGGGAACAGAGGGAGGGAAATGAGATTGGAAAAAAGAAAAGAGGAAAAGAAAAAAATGAAACTTGACTTCATTTAAATATTATCTTACAAAATCAATGCAAGGAAATAAATATTTGCAGGTTTGGTTTTCTGAAGTTAGCAAATATCATAATTAATATCACTATTCACCTTCAGCTCTATTCCAGTGTTTTCATAAATTTTGAAAAAATCTTTAGTAATATGGACATATTTCAATAAGACCACTTTCTCATCTGGCCAAATATGACATTCATTTTTGAGCCAGAAGTCAGCCAATATAATAAGCAGTCACAGGACATTTGCCAATGACCTGAGGGCTCTTCCAAACCTTACTGGCCCTGGCCATCTCCCTGGAGCTTTGTTTTTCATTAATGAAAGGATAAGTAACCTTAACATTAGCGAGCTAAACATGAACTGTAGAATAATCTGAACTTTGTCAAGCCATGCTGATCTTGCAAGATGGATCTTGGACCAATGGTATAGGTTACATTGTCTTCACTTTTTTGACATGTCTTATGCTGTTACTGAATGGATGGGCCTGAAACATGGCTCATTTCCTTGCCTTCTCTGTGACTGTAGGTAGAACTTGTCACTCTCACCAACTTGGCCCTGCTCAGATTCTGCAGATCTGTGCCTTGGTCACTCCTTGCCTGCCATCCTTAGCTCCTGATGCATCTCTCTCATGGACCAGTCCTGCTTTTGCTACTCCCTTTGTATTATGTTCATTTCAATGAATCTTTTTTATCCACTGTTTTATGCGTCTTATTCAAATCATGGTTGGAATGTAAAATTATAAATTCCAAGTTATATTGAAGTATCAGGAAATACTTACTCATCTATGTGACTTCCATGTCATTGCTTTCTTCTCAAGGGGATATAAAGACAAAACCTCAAGAGGACTTCAGGTAAATTTCCCTTTGTATGAAGTTGAACCAAAATGTTATCTCTGGATGTCCACTATGAAATGATTACAACTTGATTTTTCAAAGAACTCAGCACCATAGAATCATAGAATGATTTAGGTGAGAAAGGATATTTTACGATCATTGAGTCCAAACAGTAATCTAACATAGTTAAGTCCACCATTAAACTATATCCCTAAGTGCCACATCTAAGCATGTATCTATACATCTACACAATTTCACAGTTTCAAATTATGATTCCTTTTAATCTGAGATTGTGAACCATGTCTAACAGTCAGGCCATTGATTCATAGACTGTACTAAAAAAGAAGACTAAAATCCATTAAAATTTCAATCAGCTACAGAAAAATACTGGATGTGTTTTTTCTGAAGACTCTTCTGTTTCCCAATACCTTCTTCCTGGGCTTACTTAATTAAACCTATCACTGAATCAATGGTATTTTTGGTTATAAAAATTTTTACCTCAGTGAAATACATAGAATAAATAATTGGTAATGTTCCTCTAAGACCTACTGTATATTTATCTGTCAGTGGAAAAAATACAAGAGAATGTTTAGCAGCTCTATGATTGTTTGCATCACACAATGTTAAACATTACAAAAAATTTAACATAAATCAATTTTGATTATCATGAGGCCAAGGAAATATTTTATAGCAGTGTCCCAAGCCATTTATTAAAAACTGTTTAACATCTTGTCAGCAACATTCATAACGGGCTTGAGCGTACTCTCAGCAAGTGCATCCTTACCAAGTTTCCTAACACCACCAATCTGGAAGGGAAGGAAGGGATGCCATCCAGGGAAACCTTGACAAGCTTAAGAGTTGGGCCTGTGAGAACCTCATGAAGTTCAACAAGATGAAATGCAAGGTCCTGCACCTGGGTTGGGGCAATTCCAAGCACAAATGCAGGCTGGGGAGAAGGATGAGGGGCTTTTGGTGGAAAAGAAGTTCAACATGAGCTGGCCATGTGTGCTTGCAGAACAGAAAGGTGACCATATCCTGGACTGCATCAAAAGAAGCATGGCCAGCAGCCTGAGGGAAGTGATTCTGCTCCTCTGCTCTGATGAGACTCCATCTGGAGTTCTGCATTGCGATCTGGAATGCCCTAACATAAGGACATGGATCTGTTGGAGAGTCCTGAGGAGGGCCATGAACATAACCAGAGGGCTGAGCATCTTTGCTATGGAGACAGGCTGACAGTTGGGGCTGTTCAGCCTGGAGAGCAGAAGGCCTTGAGAAGACCTTATAGCAGCTTCCAGTACCTGAATGGGACCTAGAAAAGAGATGGAGAGAGACTTTTAACAAAACAACAGTAGTAGTGTAGCGATAGGACAAGTTGTAATTGCATTACACTGAGAGAGGGCAGGTTTGTGTTGTACATAAAGAAGAAATTCTTTACTGTGAGGGTGGTGAGGCTCTGGAAGAGGTTGCCCAGAGAAGCTGTGAATGCCCAATCCCTGAAAATATTGAAGACCAAGTTCAGTGGGACTTGGAGCAACCTGGCCTAGGGGGAGATTTCCCTGCCCATGGCAGGGGGGCTGGAAATAGGTGAACTTTAGAGTTTCTTCCTAAAAAAACCCCACATTCTATAATTCTGTCATCTACTATGATATGATCTTGCTTAAACAAGTTTTGTAGCCCTCTGCCTTGAAAGTTTCAAGACCTAGCCAGATAAAGCCTTGAGTAGCCTGGTCTAATCTCATAAATGATCCTGCTTTGAGTAGGAAGATGAGCTGGAAACATCCTGAGGCCTTCTCTGACCCAAATTATTCTCTGATTTTATGCTTGTAAAAAGAAATCCAAACCATCATGTGAGAGCAATTAAAAAATGAAGACAAATTTTTCAGGACAGCAAAAACTAGCTGACAGTGAGTTTCTGCCTATATTTTCCTCTACAACTTGGCTACCTGATAGTTTGCTTTGTATTTTTTTTAACAGTATTCCAAGTACTGTCACATTTAGCAGTTTCTGGACTATGAGTAGGAGAGCCATGGAAACCAGATGCTTTTTGAAGCAATTAACCTGTTAGAACATTTTGTACTGCTGATTTCTGTGGTCAGAACTTAACAGAGATAACCTTAAAAACCATACAGTATGCAAGGTGAAAGACCCACATTTACTTCCTTATGTTATCTTAATTTTGAATGTTATTTTTTCCTATCTCATTAATTACTACCACTTAAAAAGCATTGTTTTTCTTGAAATTACTCAGGTATGCTTACATCTTCCTTGTTTAATAACTGCAACAAATTAAAATGAAGGAAAAAGAGCTCTAGTTTTTATTATTACTTGTTTAATAATAAGGCATTGATTAATCAATTGTTTAATTTCAGCTGTTTAGAGGCAAGTACCCTCCTCTAACTGAAATTGAGAAGAATAATTTTTTTGTAATCAAATCACTGAAGCTTTGGAATTTTTCCCCTATTCAATTTATAAAACATTTCTTTAGTCCTAAACATTGGCTTTTCCTTCTCTGTTACATGAGCAGAGATCAATGTCATAGTAACCAATAATAAATAACCAATAGTATTTTTTCTCATCTGTTGAGAGGGCCTTCAGCTTCATTCCTCTTGCTCATCTACTGCAATGACTGCACAGCATAGAATGTTAAGATCAACCCTTTTTCTCTGTATCTGAAAAGACAGAAAAGAAGCACAAGACTGAAGATATTATTAGTAGGAGCATCTGGTTTATGCTTTTTTTTTTCTCTTCAGATGTGAAGTCATCTAAACCCTTGCAATAGTCAACAAAACAATTTTTAAAAGGTTGGAGAGAAATATAGAATTAAACATAGGATAGACTATTTATTTTATACATTCATTTTCCGCTTCCCATAGAAAAAAATAGAAACAGATAGCTTTCCTCTCCCTAAAGCAGTTTTCTCCCACTGCTGATTCTGTTATCTCTGTCCTAAGCTGCAACCCTGTATGTCTAAGACATGCATTTGTGTTTCATATACCATTTTTTTACCAGTTATCTATACTTGCAATAATTTTTCAGTCCCATCTCTTTCCCTTAAGAATAGTTTATTGAAGATTCAAGATTCTTAATGATGATTTACGGCTCCCCTCCAAAATCTTCACATCCAATCTTTTGTGACTCCATTTCACAGATCTGTGTGCAATCCTCATTACCCTGTTGATGTTTGCTTTCTCCTTTCACAGCAGCATTTTCTCTAACAATAGCTATCCTCATTATAAGTCCTGTTCAATTTGTTATGGAACATAAATCAGGGAAAGAAATCCTGAACCTATGTCATGGTCTTGATGGACAGATTTCCTTCCCATTCCCTTTCCAGGATATATCTATATTTTCTTCATATTCTCACAAGCATACAGGAAGGGGAGGAGGTTGCTGTTGTTGATCCATGGTCTATTGACCATGATGTCACTGCCAGCTTACAAGTGGCCCTGTGGTCTTTTAGTTATAATGGAGTTTTAACTCACTTGTGATGGGTGTGTGAAGCGGGACATTCACAGGCAGTGTGCTGTGCACCACGTCTGATGCAGATGACCACTGTTTTATGGAACATGCATAAAAACAGGATGTGCTGTGACAAATTCTAAGTGATTATTCTGTCTCCCTGCCTAAGATCATTTTACTCTGTCAAAAACCAAAGCGAACCAAATCAACCAGACAAAACTAAATAGACAAAGATGCAGACACTGGCAAAGTAACCATGCAGTGTGTGATATATAGGCTACAATATGGCTGAAATACAGTAAATCTAGTAACAAAAAATTGAAAATGAGGGAAAAAAAGCAAAAAACTCCACACATGTGGAAAGCTACCAGTGGGACTGCAGAGCTTGATATGAGCATAAATTCTGCAACAGCAGCACTTCCTTGATGAAAATCTATTTAATGTGTGTATATGCTAACAGGTAGTAGAGACTATTGATATGTCTCTTATCTTTTAACTATTAAACCTCATGTAAACAGTACATAAGAAATGGCAGGTAATTTCTGTATTTGGCTTTTTAGTTACTTATTATTTGTTTCAGAAATATTTTTATTTGTTTTCTGAAGTGTTTGCATTGTTGGGTGAGGCAATAAGTCTTCCTTAAAATTCTCTGGAAGCAAGCAGTTTGGAAGATTCAGGCAGTGAAAAGAAAATGCTGAAGAAAAATGGATCAAATAAAAACTTTCATAGGTCATTTCTGAGATTGCATGCACATCTCAGTTGATAAGCATTGTGCTGGTTTAAAGCATATTTTAATAAATAGATGAATATTTATGAATATATTTTTACTTGATGTCTGATCTTTAAATCTATTGTAGCTTTCTCTTCTTCCATGATTTGCATTAAAACTGTAAATGGTTTCTAATGGTGAAGTTTTCTTATTTATTATTGTTACCTACAGTAGAATTTAAATCCCTTTTTAGAATTTGGGCAGTAATGAAACTTAGATTAACAGTATGCATATTTTCAACGGTGGATGAAACAATAATTATTAATTTATTAACTTTTTTTAATCACATAAGTTTAAAGAAAATATAGAACATGCAAAGAACAAAATTTTCCTATAGTTTGATATATATAAAGAGCATAAAAATTATCTATCTGGATTCATATCCAGAAATTGACCCTGGTTAAAGCTCATGTATATTAACAAACTCCATAAGGACATATCATACGTCTCAATTGTGGCTCATAAAATGTTACCAAAGCATGTCAAACATTGTATGCAACAAATCTTCACTAAAACCAACCAGGTCAAATTTGGCCCTACTGCAACTTCATGAGGTTGCACAAAGTGGTTGTTGTATAAGTAGTAAAAGAAAACTAGGTTAGAAATTCTGACTAATCAAACACAGTAAGCCTGTGAATTTTAGAGATACTTTTTATTGATGTTAAACAGGATGTAGAGTAACAACATTCCGTGATTCTGGGTTGTTAGGAACTGAAAACAATGGTATTCTAAAATAAAGATTTTTATTTCAGGGTTTTTTTAGATATTATGTTCCCTTATAGATACAAATTCTTTTCATGCATAGACAAGCATTTCATGCAATATACATAAGAATGATTCAAAGATAAAAAGTAACATTCATTAGTGAGTTCTAGAGTCTTTTTTCTCACGCTACCCTGGGGCAACTCCTATTTCTTTTTTCCCCCATATCTGCATATCCAGTGCAACATAAAAAAACAACAAAACAAAACACCCTCCAAAACCCCAAGCAAACAAACAAAAAACCCCATGAACAAAACCAAAAAAAATCCCATTCTAGTGTTAGTATTTTATAATTCTTTAAAATTATATCCTCAGGAAACTCATACAGACTTTCATGGCTTGTTCCATTAGAAGAAGAATGTGAAAACTTGCCATCTCTGAGATAATACAGAATTCTACTGGAATATATAATTTCCATAAGCATTCTTTTCTGTATGTATTTATACATGCACAAACATATTCACAGAAATGAATTTATATATACCAATACAGACTGCAACGACATAATTAGATTATATAAAATCTATATGCCAGTAATGCTGCTGACAAACTGTAGAATATGAGATACCCACATTTTTGGCATTGCTCTTAGTACACCTTTTAGTATTTGTAGAGTGTTCCCAAAATAGTACATACTGAGAGAACAAGAAAATTTGGACTGTCTTACGTGACATTGGTATTTTAATATCTTGATGAATTAGTCATATTATTTAATTTTGAATAAATTTACAAGGTAATATTAAGAAATATAAGGGACATATATGTAGTGATAAAGGATCATTTTCAAAGAGTTCACTAAATTCTGCAAATTTATGAGCGCTGAAATATCTTCATTCAAAAACTCATGAGTGTTGTCCAGTTGTGTTTGTGTTCCCTTATAACAGAATCATCAATTTGGTGGTGTCAGGGATCGGGACCCTTTGAAACCACAACTGCCAACAAAACATACAAGCTTTGTGTGCATGTTGCTGATCCAGAGGATCCAGGAAAGAAAGTCTATATACAATATTATACAGTGGGCAAATGAACTCCCAAAATGGAGTCTCTTCTTTATTGCAAATTCATCTGGTTTTGTAGTCCACTGGTTGTTTAGGTTAACACAGCCAATAGACAAAAGGAAAGGTGGTCATATGTCACTGTGCCAGAGCCACAGGACAGTCACAAGATGATGTTTACATATTTAAGACATTATATCATAGTCTGGACATGCTGTATTAATAATTTAATATGATACAATGAGAAATTTCAAAAGCTTCCTATCCAGTACACAAGTTCCTATGTAGTCCTTTAAAAGAACTGTGATATCAATATAAGAAATACAACAAGGTGATTTTGATACAGCATCCAAATCTCTTAATAGTTGAAGCCTATATCCTGTCATTTGCTCTTTATAATTTTTAATGAGTCGTAGTTGCAAATTTGATTTGTCACGATCTTGTAACATAAGTGCACAGCAGAAATATTTTCAATGCCCAGAATACAAAAGATCGGATCACAGTCTGAAGAAAGTCTTGAGTTCACCTTCTACACAGGCGTTTTTGACTTATTATCTTGTCTCTCTACCAAGATATTTATGCACTGTTTCTGACCAAAAATAATAAGATGCAAGAGCTAAAATATGTTTTCAGTGTGCAATGCTAATATCGCAATCTACTTTAGTTGCTTTCCAAAATATTATGTCAGTTGCCCTGGATAAAAAAGACCTTAGTTTATTGAATTACTTACAATTCTATAAAAGGTTCTTTACAAGACAAACTACAAAATTTGTTACTGTTTAATGGGTAAAAATTCAAAGTTCAACAGTATGTTGCACATAACATTTTTGATAATTTGCAACAATAGTTCCTACTAGAAGTACAATTTTATTTTACTGTAAAAAGTTTAAAATCAGGATAAAATATCTATAAATATATCATAGAAAAACAGAGGTATTTAAGATAATTTTTTACACTAGTGTTCCATGATAGATGTCTTTAGGGAGGAAAAGTCTAAAATAATTTCAGTATCAATAGAAAAATTTTTATAACAAATAAAAATGAAGGGATAATAAAATATCAGGACTAGAATCTTCCAAAAGTTCTAAAGGAACATTGATATGAAACTGCTGAAAAACTAATTGTTACACAATCCATCCATCCAATTATGTGTATAATTAAAGGAAGAATTATATTGCAAGAGTGGCACCAGTTTTTACAAAGAGCTCCACAGTAGTCTAGAAATTTCCAGGTGATAGTTCTGACACATGAAGTATGCAGATTTGTTGGAGTGGTAAATAGATATCTATTAGTCAGCAAATAGATATACACAAGGAAAGAAAATGCAACTTTTGCACTAGGGTATCTTGCAAAGCATTAGAATAATTTTAAATAATTAATTGTGAACCTGAGAAATACATCTACTACCAAATACTTTGACTCAGAAAACTACTTCATACAAGATATATATATATATATATATATATATANTTGTGAACCTGAGAAATACATCTACTACCAAATACTTTGACTCAGAAAACTACTTCATACAAGAGATAGATATATATATATATATATATAAAAATCTTAAAGAAAATGGTTAGAGAATGAGAAAAATCAGTCAAAATATAGAAGCAAGGAGTAGGAAATTATTTGTTCTCACAATATAAGTCATTTATTTTCAATGACCTAGGAAGAATAATTTCTTTCTGGAATTTAAGATGGACAGATGATTCAGAAATAATCTAGGAAAACAGGGAGATGATAAAAGTTCTATGTGATAGAAAAACAGTCTGAATATGCAGGAGTATTGCTGTTAGTAAACAGTTGCAGAAGAATTACATGGTCCTGAGCATCATTCAGATCTATACTGAGACCTGAAAGGTAATTGCTTTGTGGAAGTGCTTCCAGTCCTAGTAGAAAGGTCTCCATTTATATCAATGGATGATACATCGCATCTATTGTGATTAGTTTGGGTTTTTTAGTGTAAGAACTGTTAACCTCTGAAAATGCTGTGTCATTTCACTAGTGGTTGAAGAACTTCAGACATGAAAGGTCTAGGTCACAAGTCTTACAAAGACCAACTGTACTGGAGTTGTTTTGCCTGGAGGGGAGACCTCATCACACCACAACTACCTGAAATGAGGTTGTAGCCAAGTGGGTGTCAGCCTCTTTTCTCAAGTAAGAAGCAATAGAATGAGAGGAAAAGGCCCCAAGTTGTGCCAGGGGAGGTTCAGATTAGGTGTTAGGAAAAAAATTCTTAGCAGAAAGAGTTGTCAAGCATTGGAACAAGCTACCCAGAGAAGTGGTGGACTCTCCATCCCAGGAGACAATAGACATGTAGATGTGACACTTAGGGACATGGTTTAGTGGTGAACTTGGCTGTGGAAGGTTAGAAACTGGACTCAATGATCTTAAAGTTTTTTCTTTCAGCCTAAATGATTTTATGATTCAATGTAACTTGAGCAAAGTGTCTACCATGCTATATCAGTGTCTGTGTGTAGACACATTCTCAGACTGAACAGAGAGATTGTTCCCAGAAGATATTTATCTCATACTTGAGATCTACACTGTACATAAAGATTTTTAAATCTAACATATGTACTTATAATTAAGTTCAATTAAAGATTTTTTTTGAGTTGCCATTTGCAAATCTATTTATGATTTTGTAAAAAGTTGGGTTTGGCTAGGACAGAATTAATTTGCTCTGTAGTAACTGATATGGGGCTGTGTTTTAGTTCTGTGCTGGAAACAGTTTTGATAAAATAAGGCTTATACAGAGCCAAGGCCTTTTCTGCTTATTCAACTGCCTTACCAGTGAGTAAGCTGGAAGTGCACAAAAAATTGGGAGGCGATATAACCTGGACAGCTGGCCTCGGCTGACCAAATGGATACTCCATACCGTATGGCAACATGCTCAGCATGAAAACTAGATGGGAGGTTGGCAGGCAGGCCACTGCTTGGGAACTGGCTGTGCATCAGTTTCTTAATGGTGAACAATTATCTTCATTTGCATTCCTTGTCTTTCTTGGGATTTATTTCTCTCTCTACTATTTTCCTTTTATTTACAAGTTATTATTTCTTTATTTATTTTTTCCTCCTATTATTAAATTCTTTTTATCTCAACCCACGTATTTTCTCAGTCTTACAACTCTTATTCTCTCCCTTATCCCACAGGGGAGGGGAGCAAGTGAGTGAGCCGCACTGTGGTGCTTTGTTGCTGACTAGGACTAAACCAAGACATGAAATTTTTATTTTTTCATTTGGCACATGGAAAATACAGCTTAACACTGTTATTCTTCATTTTAGTTAAGAAATGACTGAGAGACAAGCTAGAAAAACTGTGAAGAAAATAAAACAAAAAAAAAAATCTAAAATAGGAATTTTGCATTGGGGAATTGTGACATATGTGCCCAAATTTCTACAAATGTAGCTTAAACTTCTATACTATACTACTGCAACCAAACTGACTTGTCAATGCAGTAGCAGGTAGTTTTCTCTGTATCCCCATAAATTCCATAAAAATTAAGAGAGATGGCCATAGACATGTCATAAGGATATTGTTAATGATGACCAAAATACAAAAAAGTCAGCAGAGGAAAGAGAGAAGTAAAAAAGCAAATGCGACAAAGCAAATAGACTAGTGATATTTTCATTTCAAAGCCCTGTTAGGTATTAATTTTAGAGCACAGCAGTTGCTTACCATACTCAAGGATGTCCTAATATTATAGATTTATCTGTAGAAAGTATTTGTGAAAAAATAGCCCTTTGAATCCTTTTTAACTTGCATGCTAATACTGTTGGAGTCACTAGAACTGTGTAACTTGCCACTGATTCATGCTGCCTTACTACTCTGGTGGAGATGAAACAACTCCTGCTATCAGATTTATTTATGTGTCCTGTGTTATATCTGGAACTAGTAATGCAGTCGTAAGTGTAAGACTCATCAAAATTAATGTGAAAGAGAGGCTCAGTTGTCCTCTGACATGTGAGCAAAGTTTTTCATCTAGAAAGCTAAAGAAAATTAAAGATAAAAAATAGGGGGAAATGAAAAATATGTAATTTATTGTAAGTGAAGATCATTGTACATTATTTAACAGAAAACCTCTTGAATTTCTCATTATCATTTTACACTTGTGCAAAAACAAATAAATTCATACCTTGCTTATTTCCATAGGTTATTAAACTCTACATTATGACAATATTTATCTTACTTTTTTCCATTTATTCTTTTTTTAATAGAAGCATTTCTGCAGATATAACGTATGCATATAAGATACCATGAACATATATTGCCATTGATTCCAGAAAAAACAGCCAGCAGCATAGAGGTACTGGCTAGAGACAAGTAAATCCTCTGCTGAAATCCATAGCCTAAGGTTAAGATGAAGTGATTTAGCTTCATAGCAGGATTCTTCTGTGATCTATTCGCTTAGCTCCTGTTTATATGATTTCCAATCAACAAAATGTGGACAGCAGTTTTTCTTAGGGGTGATTGCATCTATTTTATTTATACAGAAGCAGAAACTGACTTCTGTAATTTAAATAACTGCACTGGGTGTCTATATCAGACAAGACACAGAATATTTTTTTAGGTAGATACTGCTATTTAAACCTTTAAAATAATTATTTCTAAAACATGGACCATAAATTACTATAAAATGCTCAAGTAGAAACAGTATCTTTCTTATACATACCAAGGTGTAAAGGACATAATTGTCATCAAAACTGGGAGATGCTTAGACACCATGATCAAAGGAGTTATGAAAATATAGATAGGTCAGAGTTTGAGTTTGTTTAGGAATTCAGAGGTTGTTGAGGAAAACAGACAACAATATCATAATAATATAATTAAAAAAAAAAAGAAAAAAATACAATAAATAGTCCAAAGAATTAAGTATGTGGGGAATCTAATGAGCATGTTCAGAAAGATATGCAGTCTCTAATTTAAACAAAATAGCATAATTTAAATTTTAAAATTGAAAAGGTTGATTCTAAAACTCCTTTTTTTTAAAAAAAAAAATAATCTAATAATGAACAGGAAACTATAGGGTTGGAAACAAAATTTCAGGACTCTATAATTTTATGGAATAAATAATTGATTTTCTTAGAAAAATAGACTATATAGGTGGGGTTTTTATAGAGTTTTTGAATATTTTCATGTTAGCACTATCAGTTTGAAGTTATCTTTGTCATTTAGTTTTCATTTCCAAAATGTTCAATCTCTGTTCCCCAAGAATGAAAACAGATACCAGAACACAAAACAGTTTTTATTTTCTTGCGAATCCATATTCATCCATGCATAGGCCCAACATTCTGGTTTTGGAAAAGCAGATTTCTTCAGTGACAAAATAAGTGGCGAATTTTTTTGGCAGAATTCAGACCTATGCAGATTTTCTTGAACTTGTCACAGAAGCAGTGAGTTGCTATATCCATTCTTAGTTCTCCTCTTTACACTTGCTGGTCTCAATCCTACCCTAAGAGGCACTGAATCTTCAAATGTTTTTGCACATTCTCACAGAACACCTCATAGCTTTGATACCCTCAACTTCATTCTATAAAAGGTTATTTAAATGAGCATCTATTTCTCCACACTTTATTTTGGACTGGAGGGCTTTCCCTTGAATAGAATGCATTTTTCTTGCTCTCTCTGTTGGCTTGAGGGTCAGATGTGCCTTCCTGATGCACCCATAAGCACTAGCGAGGAACAGGGAAATGAAGCTCAATTCGGCATCACCGTTTTCAGTAGTAAAGCTCACCTACTTATGACAAGATTTCTCTGGACATCAAGGCACTGCTAAAAGACTGCAGTACGCTGACAAAAATATTAGACGAAGCCATAATCATGCAAAGCATTGTAGCATTTCATTTGCTGAACTAAGGACCCATGATTAGAATGCAAGAGCATATTGGCACATCTTGCAAAAAGCTCATGCTTCCTTAGATCAGTCAAGGTATGACTAATTCATATACTAATGATGCCTCTTTAGGAAATTAAACTATGTTTATGCAGAAACAGTAGTTTTGTTAGTTAGTTAGTTTGTTTCTGACAATTAACCAGAAGAATCCAGACATTTCTACTTTTCCTCATTGATAATATTTTTTAAAAAAACTTAGTTGCATTTCAGAGAGGCCTCTAAGACTATTAAATGTATTCATGAACTAGATCTGCTCACATTATGCTGTATTAGACTGTGTATATTTTGATTTCATTGTATCTGTGCATCTTTAAATGACAGGCATAAGCTTGTAGCTACGCTGTATGCAGCTTATTTTTAAAAAAACAACAAACCCATAGGTAGAAGAGGAAAACAAAAAAAAACACAACTGTGCAATCTAAACAATTTGTCTCCTACATCACTGCCTTGAATTTATTTCAGGCAAAAATCACATTATTCAGATAAAAGGAAAATCACCTTCCTGTCTAGAATAGCTTTTTTTTTTTTTTTTCATATTGCCAATAGCAAGACCAGTTCTATCATTAATTTTTGTATGTAAAGCATAAAACATTCAATATGGCATGCTATGGAGGCGTGCAAAAAGCAAAACCTTAGAATTCTTTATTTCATCTCTAAATATCATCAGTAATAATGGACAATAATGCTAAAGAAAAGTAATTTGAGACTTACAAGAAACAAGAAAAAAAAGCAAGTAAAAAATCTAAAATCCATTTAGCACAAGAATAACTAATTCTTTAACAGAAAATATCATCTCACTGCAATAACAAATGTTACTAAAGTGAGAGCCATCAACACAGATAATTAACAGTGTTCAGAATCACCTTCTCTGGACATACCTTTTGTTTTACTCTTATAAAAGTAGACAGAACTTTAGATAACATTTCTTTCTAAAGAGATTCGTTTAGAAAATGCTAATAGATGTTCCAGTACTTTCACAATTTATACATAAGCTGTCATTTTTTGGAATAGAAGCAATGAGTTGCATAGAGAAGTTATAGAAGTACGGGATTGAAAGCATCTTCAGGAGACAATTTGCTTTTGGTCATGGGCATAAGCAAATGAATGCATTTGTCTGGTATTGTCTGAACATGTCTGTTTAAAATAAGGTCCAATTGCAGAATCTCCATAAGTAATGTGCTTCACAATAATTTTCTAACCTATACCAAGTATTCTGAATTACTTTAGGCTTATTTTTTTTAACTAATATGCATGTATACCTTTGGTACATATAACGAAATATCTATTTTGTGAAGTTTTCATATTTTTGAATATTATAGTTGGATTCTTAAATCCCTTTCCCAGTCCTTCATTGATCTTTTCTAAGTTCATTTTAGCAGGAGACCAATATTCAGTGCACATAATGTTAACTGTCAGTTTTAACAGTCTCGGGCAGTTTTTTTGTTCATCACCCATTTTAGTGAAAAAAAATCATCCCTCTCCAGAGTGTTGATAATCTAAGAGATCAGACTGGATCGTGTTTATTATGCTCATATCTTGAGACAGGCAAAACCAACACTTTGAAAGAGTCGCTTAAAGAAGCCAAATGTCCAAGCTGTGTTGTTGATACAACCTTAAGAAGAGGGATTGCAACTTTGCAAATGCAGCAGGCTGACAAAACAGGAAGTGTATCTTTGGTACCAACACAATCCCTTATCACTCTTTCATGATAAGCAGCATATCTTAAACAGAAAAATCAAGAATCAAATTTTGACCTTACCACTCCAACTTGTATCCATAATTTAGCTGTGTATGGAAATAACTTACCTTTTTTTTTTTT
>VXBA01000519.1:1301375-1315607 GCA_013399895.1 Serilophus lunatus
TTGCTAGTTGGACAAATTGACAAAGGGGAACAACTGCTGTAGTTGCTACGAACTACTGATATTCTGTGATGTGAACTAGCAGCTTTTCGTTTGCATAACTGGTGATTATAAAATTATAAAATAGTTATTTCTTTGAGTAAATGCATTCCCAGTACAGTTCAGTTTCTGAACTTTCTATCTCCATCTTGTAGTCAGAAGTTTCTATAGAATTTGATTGTAGATTGTTCACAATGAACATGCAGAAATATCTGCAAACATACTATGGTTGCGACAACATTAACGGATAAGAGTCTGTCCTCCCAGGTTAACTACACATCTTCATCCCCAATGCAATCTGCATTCTTTAAGGTGTATTAGTAAAATATTTCTTTTAGTATTTATTTTTAATTGCAAGAACGCATTCCAAAATCATATATTTTGAAATCCAAAACCGTTAAACAGACTTTTCCTAGATTAATTTTTATATTAACCTTAGTAACTGTTGTTTCTGTTCTACAGTTTTAATGTACGTAATCGTTGTTATGATTATTACATTTGCAACCAAAAAAAAAAAAAAATCCATTTCTTGTCTTTCAAGGTCCCTTTTTGCTTTTCCAAATAAGTATATATGAATAGGTTTATACCTAAAAAATTTAAAAACTGCAATAAAATAACAGATGACTGGAAAGAAACAGCAAGTTTTCCAGAAGACTGGATATAGGAGCAGTAATAACCTTCACAGCTGTATTAATTTCTCACATTATAAACTGTGACAGGGTACTTCTAGAAGAAAAGACTTTTTATTTGGCATGTGCTTAATTCTGTAATTAGACAAAATATTATGATTGGAAATATAAAGACCAGCACATTGAATGTTTCCTAATAATACTCTTCTTATTGAATATTTTAAATATATATATGTTTATATACATATATATTTCATGTAGGTGTGTGTATATATATATATAGGCACATAAAAAAGATGTTTACTGTTATAGCATTGTTTAGTAATTTTAAAATATCTCATAAAAGCCTTTTGCATCTAGCTGGATCAAACCTTTGCTGTGCAAGTTACACAAAAATTCATGTGAATTCATTTCTTATTTACTTTTCCACTGGTTTGTTTAACTACCTGCTGAATTCAGTGGGATATACCATCTGTTAAAATGACTTCCAGGAGTTCCCTCAACAACAAAAGTCTCCTAACATCCACATTGTAAATGTCCAAATTCACATTAAAACATTTCCTTAGACTGTATTCCAGAGGATATTCAGTACCCTGAGCTTCCTCTATATCAATAATGAAAAATGGCAACTGCAGAGATAAGGACTGGTATGTGATTTTCCTTATCACTGAACTGCTATTTAAAAAATGGCTAGCTTTTGGCTCGGGCAAAGAAACTCTCTTACCTTATGCCTGATCACAGAACCACAGAAGTATTTAAGTTGGCAAAAACCCTTTAAAATCATCAAGTTCAACAGCTAACGCAGCACTGCCAAGCCCACCACTAAAACATGTCATTAAGCACCATATCTACTCATCTTTTAAATATCTCCATGATTACTGTTAGCCAACAGCCTTTCCCAACAGCCAGACTGAACAGGACTGAATGGTTTCACAAAAGAGTGGGGCCATCAGCTGTATTAGCACAAATGTACTTGGAAACCCAGGTGTTTTGTGATACAGTTTTAGCAAAGAAACACTCAGACACCATTGATCTCGTGTTTCTGCTTCCAGTGTTCACATCACCTACAAAGCCTGAGTTATGTCTGGACTGCAATCGACACAGCAGAGAGAGAATATGAGGAGTCATGGCCCTCAGCCTATCTCCTCACCTTGTGATGGAGGTACTCCTAATAGTTCCTCTGTTGACTTCAATGGATCTTTTATTTGAACTCAAAATTTTCAAGTCTTACAGGACCGCTGTTAAAAGGAGGTGACACTATTTCCAAAACAAGACAGAAAACACTGACACAAGCTCCTAGAGGCCACTGCATTTATTGTTAAAAGTTATCTGTTTGTCTTGGAATTAAAGACTGAAAGCCCATGAATTTAATGTACTTCAAGCTGTTCAGCTACTTTACTTGAAATATAGGCACTTATCTATAATGGATATGACATTAGAGATACTAAAAGCAATGAGGAGTTAATTGCAATTATTCAAATTTGTAAAAAAAACACACCCATTGTATATTTGTAATAAAGCACTATTTGTTCATTTTTGGTCATGTAACACTTCCCTCTAAAACTGCTGTAAGACATAGTCCATTTTAACCTAATGCATATCAAAAGCTCTCTTGGCACATCTTGATCAGATGCAGTTAGGAAGTCACAAAATTGCCAGCCTGAAAATTATATTGCAATCTGGACGCATAATGTTTCTTTATGTCTACCTACACAGCTGAAGTGAAAGGATCCTCACTTGTATGAATAATAAATGCTCCCATTTTTAATTTTTTTTAGAGAGCAACTTTTTTTCAGAATTATAGATTTTTGCAATATTTCTTGTCCTTATGTTTGCTATATGAATATAACTAAACTGTATCTTCATTTCAACTCTGACAGACAATTATGAGTTCTTATATCTGTGGCCTCTAATTTAGAAGAGTGTCTTGACATTATACGGATTTTTGACTTTGATGTAACACCATAATAGATTTTCCGTGCCTTAAAATCCCTTGGTGCCTTTTGTATTCATCTCTCACAAGGAAGTAGTACCACTAGGAGAAGTAGCCAGGCTAACTTTTGCGCTGACTACTATTCTAGATGAGAGACACAATAGACACAATCTGACATCTTGATAGATGAGACACAGCTTTTTGCATTTGATGTAATGATGGTGTGAGAGATTGAAATGTTAATGACTAACGACTTGAACAACTTGCCACTTTCAAAAGCAGCAGGTGCTTTGCTGAGGATGTGAAAGGAAACAACCCAGGAGCAGACCAGGTACACATCCAGCACTGGAGGCTACTAGCTCGGTTTTGAGCCAGATAAGGGAAAAGACCTATAAGTACATCTGACAAGGTGGGATGATACTTTTTATCATGCCAATGTCTTCCCTTACACAACTGGCTCAGATGTGAAAAATCCCCTCTGAGAGTGGTATTGGGATATTCACACCTACATCTGAAAATGTTCATCCCTTCTGATGGGGTATAACTGGCTCAACTACACTGATGTGAGAGGCAGCTGTCATGTCTTAGTGTCATAAAGTGTCATAAACCATTAAAGAGCCACATATTTCCTCAGACTCATTCCTGGGACCTTCCATCAGAGGTCTGTGCATGGCCCACAATGTTGGAACAGATACACAGTGTTTATCAGACAGTGAAACTCCTGACCCAGGAGGAGGTACCTGGGTGTTCCACCTGAACCTGAGTGTATATTAACCCATTGAACTTCGTGTTTGTGTACCCCTGACTGATCAAGACTGCAACCATCATTTTGACCAATGGACATTGAAATGACATCATGTCTCATCACTGGATCCACAGGTGGTGATATCTTCCTTCCCTTCCCTTTTCCTTAGATATTTACTTAATAGATATTTTATACTTTATTATTGTTATATTATTGTAGATAGTAAGAACCAAAGTGGCTACATATCTTCTTTCCATTACAGCCAAATTGTTCTAAAATAAACTCTACAACACTACATAAATATCTGTGTGTATGTATATATAATAATAAAACCACTGGTCATATATGCATACATACATAAACACTGGTCACTGAGTGTCCTTTCACTCTAATCTGCTCCAAGAGACCTATTAACAAGAACCTCTCTTATCCTTAACTTCAGGGGAAGATTGTAACAGATGGGATTCTATGCAACGTCTGATCAAAACTGCTTTGATCTGGATAACCAAGGACTTTTTTGCTAAAACTTACCCATTTTTTTATAGATCTATTTGGCATACGTTTAAGACTTGAAGTGATTCACACTTAGAATCTAGAATTTTCTTGAAAGCAGTTCAGTAATCGATGGAAGGAATGGGTTTGCTACTCTTATTCAGAGCTGAGTATTAAGGCAGCTTTATCTGATTTTGAATAAAGAGAAATGTCCTTCCTACCACATTTTGAAAACTTTTATCTTCTCCATTCTGCCACTTGAGAAAATAGCTTGTCCAATAAAATCAGTTCATCATACTCTAGAATGATTAAAGTCCAGGAGGATCTCTCTAAGGAAACCAGAGAAAAATCTAACTCTGATAAGGAACAAAGATCTCTCTAGCTTGGTTAATATCTACTAAATTTGTATTTAACATACCTAAATTGGAGATAAATTATTTTTATGCTGTGTGTCCATATTGCCAATCCAATGATAGTATCAAATACCTTTGCTTTCCCTAACTCAAATATTTTATTTGATTTTTCTTGTGACACTATGTTACTGCCATGATCTTATGGAATAATACTTCATTAATCATTCTGTTCTAACAGTACTTGTCTCCCTTTATCTTGCCATTTCATCACTGCTGTATCTTAAAAACTTTTGCCTTGCAGATGGTTTTGTATGCGCATTATCACATTTATTAGTTTCCTTCTAAGGCATCTCATTCAACCAGAATTCTTAATGTATCTACTTCTTATCTCACAATGTAAGATTAATGACAGATTGTGTTGTACATGAATTAAAAAGACTGTGAGTATAAGCAGCACACAAAAAAACAGACTGGGTCACATGAAACAACACTTAATCTGTTTCAAACAATATCCTGGATATTTTTCCCTGCAAAGCTGAAAGAAAACATGCTGGAAGCAAAGGTTTTAAGTAAAAGGACTGGAAGCAGTAACATTTATTTCTGAATTGTTTATTTAGCAAGCAGCCTCCTGCCTGCTTCTTTTTCTGTGTGCATGACTTGTGAAGATATTGTGAAAAGAACGGGTAACCTATTTCTAAAATACATAATTTTAACATTTATATCTAAGATATAGTTTTATTTCAGAATAACTGAACAATTTCTACTAAATGTAAGTAAGTGGTGAAAATTGTGTAAAAAGGCTGTTTTTCTAAACATTCATGTCTTAAAAATCTGTAGACGTTATTCACCTGAAATGCTTTACTAAATATAGTATTCATCTGAAAGGTATTGATAAATATAATCACATTTTCTGTGGCATAGAGATTCCACATATGAAACTGAAATGAGCACTGCTTAATTAGAATTATTACAGTAGTAGGTTTGGCTTATGCAAGTTTAATGATTGAGTTGTTTTGACCTTGAAAATGTAACCTTGTGCATTTCTGTTTTCAAGAGGGTTTATATTTTATTGCTTTATTAAGTGAAAATGAAAACTCTTTTCATTCTCAGTGTACTACCATTTGAATAGCAATTGATCTAGGAAAAACTGGACAATTTGGGAGCATATCTAGGACATTCTGATGGCCAATACCACTCTAAAGGAATAAACGTTTCTTGCCATCCTCCCGGAGGAGGTGGACTTCTGTGTCCAAGTGTTCATTGTAGAAAGGGGAGAAGAGGAAAGCACTGTGACGAAGCAGGTCATTAAGTTCCCAAGAGAACAGGTGAAAAAACAGATGTTAGGCCATGCAGAAATTAGATGTGTTTTTTAATTAAATCCCACTAATTCCATCGAGTATACGTGACTTAAAAAATTAGAGACACCTTAGCATACAGGGAATAAAAATAGAGAGAGTGATATTAAAATATGAGAGCAATAATGTAAAAGTAAAAAAATGAAAGAGCAATTAATACTACTGTTGCATTAGAAATTTTCACACTTTTAAATGTGAACACAGTTTTTTATACTGATGGTGGGGGATTGACAAATACTATTTACAGATTTTTTAAAGATTTTTAGTAAACTAATCACTAAACTGGCGACTTGACAAGGTTTGGCATCATTTTGTGTGTTCTTCTTGTCTAGTTTTGAAGTCTGCCAGATTAGGAAATGTCACACTTCTTTGTATCAGATACATATTTGAAGTTCAATCCCACTAAGACCTCTAATATTTTCATTTTATAAAAGAAAAAACAGACTCATTCTAACACCCTCTTCAGTCATCAAGGTCTTTCATGTTCCTATTCACTGGTGCAGATTAAATCCTCAGATAAATCCATTAATTTCTGTAAAACTATACCATTTATGCTTATATAGCTTGCTGCGGGAACAGTTCTATTCACCTTTGTTCCAAATTAATTATTTTTTTCTCAATAGAAAGGGGAGAGAAATAGCATCAGACACAGCATGATCCCTCTGTGTCTAACACAGTATATTTGCCTGTACTATGATTATGTTGCTTTGTTTCTCCCACTCACTTTCAGTGTTTTCTTCTTTTATATATCTTCATAGCTGCCTTTTGTTCTTTAGTTTTCTCAGCATGACTCTTGTCTTCTTTATCTCCCATTTCCAGCTATATGGCTTGTCACATGCATGTGTATAGTTTCTTATGTGTAGTGTCACAATCTAAGATCAATTTTTTTTTATTTTCCATGTCATGCTTATGGAATTAATAAGGGTATAATCCTATATTCATACAACTTCCCAAGTAACAGAAAAATTTTCTTGACTGATTTTTTTTTTCTGGATTATACTACTGTAAATATGCTTAGTACTATTTTTATCCTTTTACTAAATTTCTCACCTGATTTGTATGGACAAAATTGTAGTGAGTACTGAAAGTTAGAGTTAAAAGTGAGATATAAATCTACAGCTCCTTAGTTTTACATGTTATATTCAACGGCAGTTAATGACAGGATCTGTTTGAAATCAGTTTTATATACATGTTTCTTTCTCTACTGTCAATGTAGAGTGTATGCAGTAGGTATTACACCTGTACTCTCAATGCCACATATTTAGGAAGTAATCCCTGAAGATCACCTTATCTTACTGTATGTAGAGTAGGTGGATTGCTACATGGATAAGAAGGTGGTCAGATGGTCACATCCAGATGCTAGTGGTCAACAGCTCAGTGTCCCAATGGACATCAGTGACAAGTGGTGTCCCTCAGGGGTCCATATTGGGACCACTGTTTCTTAATGTCTTCATTAACAACATAGATAAAGGGATTGAGTGTCATCTTCAGATGACATCGAGCTGAGTGGTGGTGATGGGATGCCATCCAGAGGAGCCTGGAGAAGCTCAAGAACAGGCCCATGGGAATCTCAAGCAATTTAACAATACCATATGCCTGGATGTGAGCTGGCAATGTGCACTCACAGCCCAGGAAGCCAAACATGTTTTTGGCTGCAACCAAAACAGCATGGGCAGCAGGTCCAGGGAGGTGATTCTGCCCCTCTAATCTGCTCTGGTGAGACCCCCCCAGGAGTTCTGCGCCCATCTCTGGGGGCACCAGCATAGGAAGGACATTGACCTGCTGGAGTGAGTCCAGACAAGGACACAAAAATGATTAGAGGTGTGCAGCATCTTCCCTATGAGAGAATTGGGATTGCTCAGCCTGAAGAAGAGAAGGCCCTGCAGTGACCTAATTTCGGGCTTCCAGTACATGAAGGGGGGTTATAAGAAAGATGAAGAGGGACTTTTTACAAAGGCTTATAGGGACAGGACAAAGAAGCTTCGAACTGAAAGAGAGCAGATTTGGATTTGATATTAGAAAAAAAATCTTTAGAGCGAGGGCGGTAAGGCACTGGAACAGGCNCAAGGACACAAAAATGATTAGAGGTGTGCAGCATCTTCCCTATGAGAGAATTGGGATTGCTCAGCCTGAAGAAGAGAAGGCCCTGCAGTGACCTAATTTCGGGCTTCCAGTACATGAAGGGGGGTTATAAGAAAGATGAAGAGGGACTTTTTACAAAGGCTTATAGGGACAGGACAAAGAAGCTTCGAACTGAAAGAGAGCAGATTTGGATTTGATATTAGAAAAAAAATCTTTAGAGCGAGGGCGGTAAGGCACTGGAACAGGCTGCATAGAGAATTTGTGGATGCCCCATCCCTGGAAGTGTTTAAGGCCAGATTGGATTGAGCTATGAGCAACCTGGTCTAGTGGAAGATGTCCCTGCCCATGGACAGTTGGACGAGTTGATAATTGAGGTCCCTTCCAATCCAAGCCATTCTATGAGTTTTCATTGGTTATAAATTGTAAATAAATAGATGAACTTCTTAGAATCTCCTATCCATTTCCTATTTACCTGATTGTAGTTTAGCTGTGCTTGATATCTGCAAAGTACATTCCCTTCTATCTTCGTGTGGTTTTAACCCTGTCAAGGAATTAATTAATAAAAAACATAAGATAATGTTTCCTGACCTTTCAGCTAATTCCATAGCTGGCTGCTCTTTAATATTTCCAAATAAAATTTTTAGACCATTTGGTCACATTTTAATGCCAAAGTATGTGATTAATCGGTAATGCAAACAGAGATGATACACTAAAGATTTCCCAAACTTTATTCAAAGAAGTTCAAAGACAGCAATCACTATATTAACCTTTTGCCATAAGAGTCACTTTGAGCATCTTGAACAGGTTGTTAATTAGGCCTTCAAAAGTATATGGGTTCACTTGTCAGACTTTGACGTTTAAGAAATTCTACATGACTGACATAAGTTTGGTTACGTCAGGAAACAAAAATGTCAACCATCTTCACTGATTTTAAATTGCTGTTGACAGGATCTGAAAAAAACCTCTGACCCTTGTCATATTGAATTTTACTGTTAGCCAGGCAAATGCTTATCAATGTGAAGAGTGACACCCTTCGGTAACATTGAAGTGTTTAAGGTTACGGTGTGTGAATATGTGTAGGGCTTTTATAAGAAGACACTGAGAATAAAAAAAATTGAATAAAGATTTAAAACCCTGCAAGCTAGCCTGTTTTTTCAATTGTCATTTGGCCTAAAAAGCCTGCATTTGGATCTCCCTTCAAATAATGATGTTGTTCAGGAACACTGTTGCATATAAATATCAAGCAAAAAATGTACAATAGTTCATTTCTTGCTCAGAGACACTGACTTTTCTGAAGTTTGACAGATAAAGTTTTTCCCTATTCCAGTACTGCTCTTGAAAAATTTAAAAGGTAAATTGTATTGGTTTCTCTGTGGCCAGGTTTTGGTAGCAGCGGGGGGCTGAGAGGGAGTCTTCGAGAAGCTGCTGGAAGTTTCCCCCATGTCCAGCAGAGCCAGTGCCAGCCAGCTCCAGGCTGGGCCCACTGCTGACCAAGGCCAGGCCAATCAGCAGTTGAAGGAATGCCTCTGGGATAATGTATTTAAGGAGGAGAGAAAAAAAGTTAGAGGGAAATGAAAATGGCTGCTGGAGAGAAGCAGAGTGAGAACTTGTGAACAACAACGCAGACACCAAGGTCAGTGAAGAAGGAGGGGGAGGAGATGCTCCTGGTGCCGGAGCTGAGATCCAGCTGCAGCCCATGGGGAAGACCATGGTGGAGCAGCTGTGCCCCTGCAGCCCATGGAGGACCACAGGAGTGCAGAGATCCACCTGTAGCCCGTGGAGGAGCCCACGATGGAGCAGTTGGATGTTGGGGGAAGGCTGTAGCCTGTGGAAGACCCATGCTGGAGCTGGGTCCTGGCAGGGGGCTGTAGCCCGTGGGAAAGAGGAGCCCACACTGGAGTAGGATTCTTCTGTTAGGACTCGTGGCTCATGGGCCCCACGCTGGAGCTGCACCTGAAGGACTGCACCCTGTGGAATGTGAGCCATGTGGCAGCAGTCTGTGAAGTGCTGCTGCCCATGGGATGGAATCTCACCAGAGCAGTTTGTGAGAGGAACTGAATCCTGTGAGAGATGGGACCCCATGGAATGCAGTTGGAAAGACAATTCTTCCCAAGCAGCGGCTGTAAACAGTAGCTGACACCCCCTCCCCACCTCGCCTTTTCCCTTGACCGCTGCGGGAGAGGAAGTTGGATGTAAGAAGGAGGGGATGGGGGGGTAAAAGATGTCTCTTATTGTCTCTCACTCTTAAGCTCTGGTCTTGTTAGTAATAAACTTGACTATTATTCCTTCATGGAGTCTTGTTTTGCCTGTGACAGGGATTAGTAAGGAATCTGTTATGGTCTTTATCACGAGTAACAAAACTTCTTGTTATATTCTCTCTCCTCTATAGCTGGGCGAGGGGGAGTGAGATAGTAGCTGTAGTGAGCCCTTGGCACTCAGCCTGGGTTGAACCACTACATAAATCTGTCTGTCTGTCTGTCTGTCTGTCTATCTATCTATCTATCTATCTATCTATCTATCTATCTATCTATCTATCTATCTATCTATCTATCTATCTATCTATCTATCTATCTATCTATCTACGAAGACAGGAAACACCTCAGTTTTTTGGTGTTAAATATATAAATGATTATGTGATTTTTTTCTTTCTCCTTCTTCCCAGATATCACTTTGCAAGTGCTACCAAGACCCCACAGGGAACACTCCTATTTGAAATTCCTTTTCTTCTTCTTATCCCTGTATATTTCTCTCTGTTTTTTTAATTTTATCAAACATTTCCAGATTATAAACAGTGTTTATATATGAGACGCCTACCATTTTTAAGCCCTAGTTTGAATCCTCTGACTCTACATTTACCTGTCTAAAACTACAAATATTTAAAACAGAAACATATTGAAAAAATACTAAAATCCACATAAAATGTATGCTAACAACCAGGCATAGATGCTGTTTCTGTGACCCAGCCCAAAAAGGCTACATAAAATAACAGAACTTCAGTTGAATGAATGAGACTTCACAACCCAGGAAGAACAGTTTGCTGCCAGTAGTTTGGCGTAAATATACCAAAAAGAACAAAAAACCCAAATATTGGTATAAGCTTTTTAAGTGATACTTTATAGACATGGTTTATCAAAATGATTGACACATTTCAATTTTTGATACAAATGGCAGAGAGAACAAATTTGGGATTGTGATTCCTTAATAGGAAGAGGCATGTATGTCTCTACATCTCAAAACTGGACATTAAGTCTGAGAGTGAGACAGGATTTGAGACACAGTGACCCCTACATATTTGCAGAGGTAGAATTTAACACCTTTATAACATTCTGGGGGCATTCTGGGCAGACAAAGAGAGACTTGGGAGTGCTGGTGGATGGGAGACTTGACATGAGCCAGTAGTGTGCCCAGGTGGCCAAGAAGGCCAATGTCATCCTGGCTTGCATAAAGAAATGGTATGGCAAGCAGGACTAGGGAAGTTATCCTTCCCCTGTACTCGGCACTGTGATGGTTAGGCCTCACCTTGAGTACTGTGTCCAGTTCTGGGCCCCTCAGTATAGGAGAGATGTTGAGCTACTGGAACATGTTCAGAGAAGAGCAGCAAGGAAGGCGAAGGATGGAGCACAAGCCCTATAAGGAGTGGCTGAAGGAACTGGGGTTGTTCAGCCTGGAGAAGAAGAGTCTCAGGGGTGACCTTATTGCTGTCTATAGCTACCTGAAAGGAGGTTGTAGTCAGGCAGGGGTCGATCTCTTCTCTCAGGTAGCTGGCAACATAACAAAAGGGCACAGTCTCAAGCTCCATCAGAGAAGGTTTAGACTTGATATTAGGAAGAAATTTTTCACACAAAGGGTGATCCACGGTTGGAATGGGCTTCCCAGGGAGTTGGTGGAGTCACCAACCCTGGAGGTGTTCAAGAGTAGGCTGGATGAGGCATTTGGTACCATGGTTTAGATGATGGGCTGTTAGATTATAGGTTGGACTTGATGAACCTTAAGGTCTCTTCCAACTTTGTTGATGCTGTGATACTGTAAATATTATAGTTTGAGAGGGAAAAATTGCAAGGAAAAACATCTACTTCAACTCTTGTTCTCCACATTTACTTTAAAAATACACTGAAAAATATATACAAAAAAAAATTAAAAAAATGATCATAATATTGTTTTCCTTATTGTGGCTGTTCACAACTTTTGATTATGCTTCAAAGAGCAGTTAGTACCAAGTTCAATGACTGAGTGATGCATAATCAAAGTCTCATTTCAAGTGTGCCACCTTGAACATGCTGCAGCTTCAAGGTGCCAGGCATGGAAATGTCAACTACTAGAGCTAGAAGGATTACTCTGATGTACCTGTGTAAGAGCATAAAGATACAAACCTGATTCTCATAATGGGTTTGTAGGCTACTGCAGTCTGGAACACAGTATGAAGATACACATTGAGTCAGTTCCAGTCATCACTGGCACAGGCACATGCTATTTTATTCTAGTTAATAAAGCAGCAAAAGTTTAAAATAAAGATACAAAGTAGGAGACTAGTTCAAGTGTACGTTAGCTCTTGAGATGGAATCTTTACTTTTGTGTGATGGCTGTCATGCTTTTACACATTGTATTTTCTTTAAAGTTTCTATGGGTTTTCCCAGTCCCTCAAATACCTCATTGTAACTGTTCTGTAGACAAAGGCTTAGTTGAAAATGAGCTGCACTTGTGAAGATTGTCTTTGCTTTTTCATAAAACTAGGAAGTATAAGATTCATCATGTAAATGATCTACACCATTCATTTAGAAACATAGAAGGAGAATTCAATGTTCTCTAAAAATAATCAGGCCTTCTTCATTTCAAAGGAACTAATGAACTTAATTTCTGAACAAGTATAGAAAAGAATGTGAAAACATGCTTTTTCTCATTATATAATTGTATTAATGTTAAATTAATTAAATTAATTAATTTAATAATTAAATTAATTAAATTTATATAATCATTGTATAATAATAATGTGAAATAAAGTGTGTTATCTGAATTAGCTGGCCTATGGATAGATGATATGCACATCGCTGTAAATGTTCAAACACACACGGACAGACTGTGGTGGTTTAGTACTACTGTGTTAACTAAGGGGCAAGCTCAACAGTGACAAGAAGACTGAACAGAATTTGAACAACAGAGAAACAGTTTATTTGTTTGGAGCTCAACTAAAGAAAAGATAACAGTTTAAGGGAACTCGAGACTTAACACAGAAATGCACTTGACAAAGAATTACGTAAAAAAAAGAAAAAGGGAAAAAGTGAATAAGGGAATTGCTTTTTAAAGGCCAGGCAGGCTGGCTAAGGAGAAGCAGTGGGAAGGGAAAGCTGCTTTTTCTTTATTTTTTTCTGGTGGTAATTAACTTTCAGTCTTTAAAGTTTTTGAAAAACACAACACAGTGAAAAGTTTTTCTTTTAACTCAGGAATGCTATTTGGGGAAACTTTTTACTTGCAGTTGTGCTGGCTTGGCTCTGGTAGTGATGGGGGTGGGCGGAGTCAAGCTACAGGGCTTGGAAGTCAGGACAAGAGAGGCCGTGCTGCTGCTTCTTAGCTCGCAGGAAGTTAAAGAATAGTGAACTTTTGGTTTTTCAGGCTTTTAAGCTCTTTGAGTTTTGCGCGAATTTCGTTGGGGTTTTTTTGGCTTCGCTTTTTTGGATTGGTTAGTGGTCTGGGCTCTACCTCTCTTCTCGAGATTTTTGGCTTTAACAAAATGGCAGTTCTAGCCAAAATCGTGAGTCAACTACTCTCTGGTGCTATGTTTTTTTACTAGCTGCAGGCTGGCTGCCGCTTCTCTAGGGTACTTACCGACTGTGGGAACTTTTAAAAGGGGTTTCTGAGGTCGACCGGGGCCACAGGAGCTGCCCGAGCAACCTTCGCACCCGCACCGCCACGCGGGGCTGTTCTCGGGGCTGCTGGCACTGCGGGACTCCGTGCCGGGCTCTCTCGTGGCGGTGCGGGGGGTCTGGTGCGGCCACTGGGGCGCTTTCGCAGTGGCGCGGGGCCAGCAGAGCTACTGTCGACCGCCAGCACTGGCTACGGGCACTGGGGCACTGCTGGCAAAGAACATCCGGCGGGCGTCCACGCCCGCCGCTGCTAGAGCTTACCACAGACACCCAGGGATTGGGTGACTGCTTGAAGGAGAGGCAGGGAAACGGCGCAGTGACTTTTTCTCCCTGGCACCGGGACCGCACTCCGGGCAGCAGCCGGCCAGCGCCGGGGGAAGGCGTGCGTGCAAGAGCAGTAGTAGCCACCCCTGGCCGGCGCTTCTCCTGTTCACAGGTGACATGAGGGGAAACCCACGCTCCCGCTGCCGCCCGCACGGTCAAGCCGGGGCCACGCTGGAATTAAACTTGCCACACGCTGGCAATCGCTGCCGGTCTACGTTTCGGTGAGTTTTTGCTAAGAGAACTGTGGAGGGACAGCTGGGGTGACCCCCTCGCCTCTCTCTGACTAGCTCTGAAGGGCACGGTGGTGGGGGCAGAGCGAGGGAAGGTTATTGAGGGAAGGTTATTAAGGGAAGGAAAAAAACCCTTAAAAACCAGGATTTATAACGGGATGGGGAGCCAACGAACTGTTTAAAAGGAAACATCCC
>VXBA01000519.1:1322591-1363611 GCA_013399895.1 Serilophus lunatus
AACTACTTTTTTTTTTTTTTTCCTTCCTTCTTAAATATGTTATCACAGAGGCGTTCTGTCAACCACTGATTGGCCCGGCCTTGGCCAGCAGCGGGCCCAGCCTGGGCATGGGGGAAACTTCCAGTAGCTTCTCGAAGAAGCCTCTCCCTCAGCCCCCCCACTGCCACCAAAACCTGGCCACAGAAAAACCAATACAAATGGTATATTAAAATATACCACTGCCCATAGTTTATTCCTGTGCATGTCAGTCAAAGTTAGAAGTTATTTTCTACTTTCAATTTTTTTTCTTCTAATAAATATTTTATCAATTTTTTTTCTTAGATCTAGTTGAAAAATATCTTGACTGGGGTAAAACAACAATCAAATGCATTGTATTTAAAGGCTTCTAAACTAATCACTGTGTTGCATGGTAATGGTTTTAAGGTTAGTATTTTCCTTATATTCTTCAGCACACATCTTTCTTCTGATTCAGGTTATTCTGTTGACACTAACTGAAGAGTGAAGCAAAGTAGAACTGAAAAACCACAAACCTTGACTTGAGGTTATGTCATAAAATCCAAAGAAAAGCAAAAATTCTCTGAATACTACCTGATTAACCCTGAGCACAATGATGGTGCAACTCATAAGAGAGAAACAGAGGGCACCAACAAAATAAATTAAAAAGCCTAGGTCTCTATATCTGAGAAGTTACTGAAACCATGTAAAAATGCTCCTTATAATTGAGGACACTTTGTAAAAAAAAAAAAGTATTGTTGATCCAAATCATTCTGTAACAATTATAATTTCTGTGAGAAAAGAAGGATATTGTACATCCCCGAGTTCCAGGCCAAACTTTTCATTTATTCTCAACTTTTCCACTAAGGAAATAATTTTTTCATATGGAGATAGCATCTCTTCAAGTAATCTTCTTGTTCCAATTCTGAGAAAAGTTTTCCTTTCTATGTGCTGTGATAGCTTTATGATGAAACCGAGTGTGAGCTACTCTACTAAATGTGGTATGTTGCACATACTATGGAGATGATAGTTATTTTCTGCAGGCAACTTCCTCTAGAACCAAAAATAAATGCCTTGCTAGGATAAAGATAAAAGCTTCTGTGGTGGCTGAACATATGAAAAAAACCCATCTGTCCCAGATGTAGAAACATCATCTGCAAAAATTTAGCAAAGGAAAATATGACAATCTGCTCTGCATGCTCATCAACATCATGCTGCCCCTTCCAAAAAATTTCTGATCTGAGGACTGTGCTATAGCACTGCAACTCTTTCCAATAAAAGAAGAGCCCACTCCAGGAGATATCTGAAGTCACAACTCTCTACTATTACTGCTACTATTACTACTGTTACTGCTGCTGCTAATACTGTAGCTACTGCTGCTGTGTTTCTATTTATCTGCCTACTGCTTTTTCTTTTCTCTAAACATGAAATGTAAATTGGCTTTATAGCACTATGTTTGTCTAAAAATGTGTCCTTTCAGATCTCTGTAAGGAAATTTATCTCTGTACATATCTATCCTCATTCCAAGAGGGATTGCATTTGTGCTTGGTAAGAGCAGCAATGATTGTTTCCTGAAGATCTGTCTTTTTCTTTCTGGGCCTCTATTCTTAATCTGTTTAATAGAGTTGATCTGTTGATATATTCTTGCTTCACAAGCATCTTGTGAGAAGAAAAAGAGAAATATATTGGTCTTATGAGAACAGGGCTCCATATTCTAGAGAAAATCAATAAGAGGAAAAAATAAATCTAAAAATTATAATGAAGTGTACTTTTGATTTTAGTAATTCATCTGGCACTTAGTAGGACGTTTATTTTGCCTAGAACATAGATTTCAAAAAAAAAAAAAAAAACACCTTTTTTTCAGAAAAAGATCATCATCAAAGATGTAAATATCTATAGTGTATAATGAAGATAAAAGCAGTCAAATGAATGAACAACGATTAATGTTTTGAATCCAAATGGAACATGATATCCCTTGATATTAAAATGGAAGTGTAAGTGCCATTCCCACAGCATGGGAAGACTGTGTTTGTTTATTTTCACTTTGTATTTCCCTAAGGGCACTTTGCTCCACCAGTATAATTAGGATGACATTTGGAGCTACAGTATTTCAATGCAAGAGTGAGAAACACTGTGCAGCTTGACAAGAGATTATGATGTCAAGTCAATTGCTGCTGCAATATCAATATTTATTCCCTCGCTCCTTCTGTCTTGTTTTATTTTTGTTCTTCTCTGTTATGCATAAAATAATATCTAAAAACTATCCTGTTATGCAGAATTTTTTTTTGCTGTAGACATCCTTGCTTTTACCTAGATAATTCTGATCTTAAATGCTTTCCTTTCTCAAGTGAATAGTATTTAACCCTTTCACTAGAGAAACCACATTCATAGAATGAATTCTCAATTGATCTAATACAACATTCTTAATGAATTCTGTATCTTATTTTGTCAAAGTGTTCTCAGAACTATAATATTAATTTTCAGTTTTAATTGTTTCACAAATGGTGAATACGTATCAATTTTTTGTATCCATTGTGTTCATCATTAGTGAAGGAATTAAAAATAAAAAAGTCATCATTATTCAGGTGCCGAACTCATTAGAAATGCTGTACTAGATCAATCGGGGTACAGGCTTTAAACAGGAAATACTGGCCAACACCATATAGCATTACCTGAGATTCCTGAGAAGGTAACTTTTTTATGAAAAGGAAAATATAGCTTTGTTTGACAGTTCATCCAAGCTTCCTTTTAAAAATGTAGCAGAAAAATTTTAGCCAAAAGTGGAGTCAGATTAACAGGAATATCCTGACAAGCATTTCAGCATTGTTGCTGTGGAATAATGCAATAACAACAAAGCACAGCAACACAGATGCTGGAGTTCAGAACCAACAGTGAAGCAATTATGTTTAATTGATATTAGTTTAGCTTGATTAATTTTCTTTTATATTTTCCTCATTTTGTTGTAGAAAATGTAAGTATAATTATGTTCAGCAACAGATTTTTTTCTAATAGAATGTCACAATTTCTTATACATATAGACTTGTCTCTATATAAGCAGTTCTATCTCCTCCTGAAGCGCAGTATCACTGATAGATTATTTTTTAAATGGATAAGAAAATCAGCCTCCCAATTTAAGAGTCTGTTGAGGTTTAATGCACTAGCTCTTTTTTGAGAATTGTGTCTATTGCTCTATAAAAGCACTAAGAATTTTTTTGATGTATGATCTGGTTAACTTTGTATGACATCGTTAGATGGCAATGTCCCTTCCAGCCTTGATTTATGTTTGTATACATTTCTAAGTCATTTATTTAATTGTGATTCATAATCATTCAGCTTCTATTAACCATAAGGATGCATAATACTAAGATGCAATTAACTTATCTTCAGTAATAATTATAGCGTAAATATCAAAGGAAATAATGATATTTCCTCTATTTTTTTCTACATTTTTTACAGGTATTTATTGTTGTCCTGTTTCAAAGTGACCTTGATGTCAAATGCACTTTATTAGTATGACAAGGTCAAGTTGTGAAATAGTTGAACTTTCCTGAAATTAATGCTTCTAATATCGTATTTGACTTTTTCTGTTTCTGCTTTTGTTATCACTCTTAGCTCTTGTATTGGTTTCTCTGTAACCAAGTTTTGCTGAGGGAGAGGCTTCTTCGAGAAGCTGCTGAAAGTTTCCCCCATGCCCAAGCTGGGCCTGCTGCTGACCAAGGCCAGGCCAATCAGTAGGTAACAGAACACCTCTGCAATAACATATTTAACCAAGTTTTGCTGAGGGAGAGGCTTCTTCGAGAAGCTGCTGAAAGTTTCCCCCATGCCCAAGCTGGGCCTGCTGCTGACCAAGGCCAGGCCAATCAGTAGGTAACAGAACACCTCTGCAATAACATATTTAAGGAAAAAAGAAAAAAAAAAAAAAGTTTAGTAAAAAAAACAAAAATAGCTACCAGAAAAGAGCAAAGTAAGAACCTGTGAACAACAACACAGACACCAAGGTCAGTGGAGAAGGAGGGGGAGGAGATGCTCCTGGCGCCGGAGCTGAGATCCAGCTGCAGCCCATGGTAAAGACCATGGTGAAGCAAGTTGTCCCCCTGCAGCCCATAAAAGACTACAAAAGTGCAGAGATCCACCTGTAGCCCGTGGAGGAGCCATGCCGGAGCAGGTGGATGTTAAATAAAAAGCTGTAGCCTGTAAGATATCCAAAGTAGAGCCAAGTCCAGGCAAAAAACTGTAGTCCATGGGGAGAGGATCCCACGCTAGAGTAAAATTCTCCTGTTAAGACTCGTGGTCTGTTAAGCCTACGCTGGAGCAGCCTGTGCCTGAGAGACTGCACCCTGTGGAATGTGAGCCATGTGGCAGCAGTCTGTAGAGGGCTGCTGCCCATGGAATAGACTCTCACCATAGCAGTTTGTGAGAGAAACTGTATCCTGTAAGAGATGAGACCCCATAGAATGCGGCTATAAAGACTCTTCTCCCCAAGCAGCAGCTGAGAACAGCAGCTGACCATAGCAACATTCCCCCCACCCCCACCTCGCCCTTTTCCTTGACCACTGCGGGAGAGAAGGTTAGATGTAAAAAAGAAGTGAAAAGTAAAAGGTGTCTCTTATTGTCTCTCACTCTTAGCTCTGATCTTGTTAGTAATAAATTTGGCTATTATTCCCACATAGAGTCTCGTTTTGCCTGTGACAGTGATTAAAAAAGCATCTGTTTTAGTCCTTATCATTAATAACGAAACCTCTCGTTATAGTCTCTCTCCTCTATAGCTAGACAAAAGAGAGTGAGAGAGTGGATGTGGTGAGCCCCTGGCACTCAGCCTGGGTTAAACCACTACAGCTCTTTACATGGGGCTCCTGATAATTATTGAAAATTCTAAATTTTTAATAATAACTTTTTTATCATAAATAAGAGAAAAAGAGGAGAGGCAGGGAAAGAGAAGACACTGGGGCACTTACAGTTATAGCCTTACACTATAACTATGCTCTATTTGAGAGGAAATGACCCTAGTAGAAAGAGTCTCAGACTGGTATTTATAAATTCAGTCTAGTGAGGCCAGGATCCCATTATGCTCACTAGAAAGAGACACCTTCTTCCAGAACACACCTGGAATAGTTACAGATGGGCTTGAAAGCAGGAGAATTTGGGCATCTAGAATATGCTGGCTTTTTCCAATGCCTGTGGCAAATCAGGCAATTCCACAGGTTTATTGTGTTCACTTGCTCATGACAGCCTTTGGGCAAGCCAGCTCAGCCAGTTTAGACAGCTGGCTTAGGATGTGCCATGCAAATCTGTGAAGACACCTGTCTTTCTCTATTAAATGCGCCATCAAACCTTTTAGAATTTTTAAGGTTAGTCAGAAAGAAAATTACTTTAAATTAGAATCCTCTCCATTGCTTAAAATTGATTATAGAGAAAGTTTAGGCTAGGTTTGAGATAAACTTTATGAGAACTTCCCCTAAATGATAACAAGAGATTGAAATTAGTCATTAAGTAAGTGGTAGCAAATGTATATCTGTTTCTTTACCAAAGGAGAATCTCTGGTCTATGTGATCTATTTAAGTTCCACTAGAGAAGAGACATGACAAAAGCAATCCTGACTTACTGATCTTTCTACTTTGAACATGGGTGTTGCTCTATTTTGTATCACCTGGAATATCACTACTCATGTCTGTAAAGTTTTGTGTACTGCCATAACTATGGTGCCACCACAGCAGAATGGAGCAGCTCTGAAACCATAAGCATTTTGGCAACTAAGTCATTACATTATTTCAATCTAAGAAATAAGAGCTCCTTAGGAGGAATCTTAATTTTAGTATGGCACCTTTTCATTCAGTGTAAAATGAAAACAAAAGTTAAGCTTTCAGGTTGCAAAAAAGATAATGTTTCAGTCAAATATTACGTTAAGAACTGCAACCCTTCATTTGCAGAAACACCTGTCTCATTCACAGAAGAGAACTGAAAGATACTAGTGCTTCAAAAAGTGTACATTCACAACTCAGTACATACAACAGCTATGTATTAACATAGTCAATATGATTGAAGAAATTAAAATACAGTCTTTCTCGTGTATGTTAACTTTATGACTTATGCATATTTTTGTGAATATATAAAGTTATTTCTCAGTGCTTCAAAGTTTGGCTTTATATTTTCATAAATCTTTATAAATTTTAATGATTTATATGCAAACAAAGCTTTGCATGTGCCCAAATTTTCAAATTGAATTGTCTGAAATCCATAAGTTTTATTAGAGTTCCTGTCTAAAAATTTGGCTTATTTTCAAAGGTAAACATTGCTGTTTTTCATGGGATAGTAGCCACTCAACAGTTTTGGCAAATGAAACATTGCTAAGGTACATCAGTATGGAAGAGGTTTAAAAATAGTTAAAAAGGTGAAAATTATCTTATGTTTAGGCCAAGTTAAAAGGATGTTCAGTATTCACTCAAAACTCTGATTTTTTTAAATATAGATTTTTCATTCATTTGTTCTCTACAGGTTGTTGATATCTTTCTGTTTATATCCAGTTCTTTATGCATTTTATTGAAAATTACATTCCCTTCATGCTAATCTTTCTCTATGCAATTTTGTAGATACATTTCATATTATATTTTCTTTTATATTTTGCTATTTAGTTATGAAATTAAATACAAACATATCAAACTAAGCCTCTTCTTTTTTACCTCTTGTTTATAATTATTATTGAATATACCCAGGAGTCAAATGAAGGCGTTTATTTTTCTGTATTATAAGAAAAGATTCTTAAAGACTGATTTAGGACAAAACCTGTAAAAGATGGCAAGACTGAAATTAAAGGTCATTTTTGCATTATTTATTGAACCAGTAACCTATTAGAGAAACATTTGTGCACTAATAATGATGAAGGAATAGAATGAACTTACAATTTGAGGTCTTTTAACTATATCCATAACTGATAATAGAGTTTTAGGAGCATAAAACCTTTGTTCTGGGAGTGGCAAATGCCCCATTTAAACAGCCCACATTTCTGCACTTACCGTAGAGTACTCCTTCCTACCTTTTACACACTGATGTTAGCAATTATTTTACAGAAATAAATTCATATTTTCTCTTTGACTGGAAGCAGTGGGCTCAATTCTACCTACAGGCTGGGAGGACACAGCAGAAAGAATGGATTTTTATAAAATTTTTATAACAAGTGATGTAAAATTATATACAAGCAGCATTTTAAATCTTAAGCCAAAGGATCAGTGATTCTATGAACATTTTATTATTACCTGTTTTAACATCCTTTTTTTCCTTTCTTGATTGCCTGGTATTTTAGAATCTTTCTAAACCTGTGGCATTGAGTCTTTTATTCCTTTAGGTTTCTTCCTTATAAACCATTTTCATGAGCATCAACTCCTACCCTTTTCCAGACACCTGGAAACTATCATACACTTCTTAACTGATGCCTTTCACCATGACTGTACCACGACTGTATCCAAAGAATTTTTTTTGGTTGATTCATTTTTTTTTCTACTCAACATTGTGTTGACATGAGAGATGATGAGCAAACACACTACAGAAGTGATTTGGAAAGGGACTGAGAAGGAATTGTGGAGCATTTCACAGTATTAAAAAATCTGTCAAGTTGGCTCTATTTGTACCATCTAGGAAGAGATAATGAAGGTCTTTGGGCAAAGAAAGACCATTATGAATGTTTTGTTGGGTTATTCTTTCTCAACTAAAACTTTTTGGGGCTTTATTTTTGTTTCATTTATGTTGGGAAAATAATATTGCCCAAAATCTCAGCCTCATGCTGAGCATCATGCTCATGGATGCCTCATGCTACTCAGCCTCTGGTCACAACGCAGAGAGACATATTCTGTCATAGAAAACTACTAAGCCAAGTACAAGATAGTAATAGAAGGGTTATCTCAGTCAGAAATATGGAAAACAAAAACAAATTATAAAATGGAATATTAAGGACAATATTTTTAACCCAGTTTAAGAGAATCCTTGGGTTCTTAAAGAGACAGAAGTCTGTTTTGCACATTAAAGTTCCCACATGCAGTACATCATCGATTACATTCCAACTCATGCGACTACCTGTGACTATTATAATTAGCAAGATTCTTTCAGAACATTTTCATAACTAGAAGTGAATGTGCTCTAAGATGTGAGTTATTTACCCAAATACAATTCTTTGTACTCTGTGCTTCTCTTTCGGGCAGAGGGATTTTGTCAAGATAAAGCTCTGTTTAGCACATATGGGAGTCTGTGATACCTGAGCTACAGGGGTTTTCTCCACATAGAATTTTATTAATTCTTTAAAAGAACAAAAAGCTCTTTTGATCCTTTCTACTGAAGCTTTTCTTTTAATTACTTCATTAGAAGCAAGCAGCACAATATGGCAGCATTGAACCACAAAGATGGAGATAAAATTTTGTTGCATTTGATCATGAATGTTCACAAGACAGACCATATTTCCACACAAAAATATGTAGTCCTTGTGTTAATTTATTCCTTCACTTTGAGAAGAGTTTACTATACTTCTGCATGCTAATTCAGAATATTTAAGTGCCAGACATTTACCACTCAGGCAAATCTGAAGTTTTCATAAGCACAGAATGATAAATTTGTTGATAAAGTCAGTTTTGTAAGTAATTAGAAAGAGTGTCACTCATAAGCACATGCTCATAACCACATTCTTGTTGATGAAAACTCACAATACTTTTATTCTGTATAATGGAATTAAGTACTGTGTTATCAGAAAAGTTCAGCTTTGCAGGCAAGTTATTTTCATACACATTTGTTGAATAAGCACTGCAATGGAAAAATAAAACAAACCCAACTGACTAAAGGCCATATTCTTTTCATTCCCTGATATAAACCAAGACTAATTCTTATTTCAAAAAGCTACTTGAGGAAAACAATTTAGTTTTAGTTTTCTGATATTAGCCATTTAAAAGCAATGACCTCAGCTTTGGGAAAGAATGACAAAGTGGGTTTTGCGTTGATTTTTACCAGAGCATCTTACTGTTCCACTGCTTAGTGTGAAGTCACAAGATACTTGCTGCATATTCAGAATCGTCTTCATCCTCCGTAACACAAATTCTATCACTATAGAAAAGAATCTCAAATTACAAGGTACACTCATAGAGTATTTAATCAGTTATGTAATTGAACAATTAAATTGTATTCCTCTTGCAAAAACATGCAATATAATAAATTTTTTTTCTGAAACCACATGTAATCTAATCCAGGTCCATAGCATACTCCATTTTGCCTTGAACGGAATAATCCCATGTGTATCTTCAGGTTTAGACATTAGGAAGAAGTTCTTTGCAAAGAAAGTGTTTTGGCATTGAAATGGGCTGCCCAGGGAGGTTGTGGAGTCGCTGTCTCCGGAGGTATTTTAAGAAGAGACTGACTGTGGCACTTAGTGCCATGATGTAGTTGAGAGGGTGATGTTGGGTCAAAGGTTGCACTTGATGTTTTCCAACCTAGCTGGTTCCGTAATTCTGTGATTCTGTTTACAGTCAGGCAATTTAAATGCTGGCATTTTCATTATGGGTTAAAAAGCCCCTAGATTTTAAAAAAAAAAAAAAAAAAAAAAAAAAGGGACGTAGAAAAATATTTTAATTTTATCAGAATCTGAGCAATAATTTTTTCTTCTTTTTCAGTTCTTGCAAATAAATAGAGAATATAATATGTTTTCCTCTTTTGTAGCTTTTTCATCTAAGTTTCAATATGTAAAAGAATGTAATGTTCGGGGATTTTATACCTTTTTTTGTAAGTTCAAATAAATTACCAGTTCTGAAATTGGGAGGTAGCATGTCAGAACATTCCTTATTTATCTAAGTTTTCTTATAAATGTGGTGGTGAAGTATTGCCTGCTACATTTCTGTAATCTGTACAGCCATGATTGGATGAGTATATTCTGGTTATGCTTCAGTTCCTCAGCCTTGAGTTCAGTGATTTAGTCAGGATCATGAACTATATCCGTTATGAAATGGAAGTTTCCCCTCAGAGGCGAACATGATCCCCACGGAAGTAGTCAGAGCCCCAGGTCTGCCAGAGTTCAAGAAGCATCTGAACAACACTCACAGGCACATGATGTGACTGTGCAGGGCCAGTTGGACTTAAATGATCCTTGTTGTTCCCTTCCAGCTCAGGATATTCTATGATTTTGTGATAATATTTTTGATGGATTACAATATCAGCTAACAAAATCAAACTAACCTACTGTCTAATGTTCCTGCGGCATTTGTCTCACAACTTATTTCTTAGGCTCTTATTTTCATCCTGGAGTATTGTTATTGATGAAAAAACCATTTTGCTCTGGTAGGTCATAAAAAAGCAGACCTATCAACTACATATATAACATTATTTGCTTTTGACATTATGTTTGTTACTGGGACTTCTCTTTATACTCACAGGGATTAATTAGCATTTGCTACTTCATTGAAGCTGATAATGGAACTCAGTGGTCATAAGACAACTGGACAGTCCTTTTTAATAATCTTATTTGTCGTGACACTTACTTTCATGTGCTGAATAATTTGCTTGCTCAAAAGATTGGCTTGGAAGATTTAATGTCATCTTCTCTGTGTGGAAAGAAGTATTCCAATGCTTAATATAAAACCAGCAAAACATTTTAAAAGTCAGCAATTGATGATCATATATTCATTTTCAGTATTTAGATCTAGGTAGACTAAATCAGAGAAAAAGAATCTACATGATAACGTAATCAGGGAAGAAAGATTATATTCTGTTCTGGGGTGCCATATGTTACCAGTATGTAATATTCTTACACCCACAAAGTTACCAAATGGCATTCACAGACCATTTCTAACAGAACTACTTCTCTCTCAATACTAGCACAAAAAATTGCAAATGACATTGATACTGGTTTCCAAATTCCTAGTTTTCTCAAAATTTATTCCTGCCCTTTTTTCTAGTTTCCTTAATGCTGATTTCATGATCTCATATCCAGTTCAGAAATTTGCTCCTACCTGGTTTACTTCATTTCATTTACTTCTAAGTGTAAAGTATAAAGGAACAATTATGTGACTCCTTTCCTCCCATTCAATGAAGTGCCATAGATGCTGTTGGAGTCTTCTAGAAAAATGTTCTTAGTCTAGACACCAAAACTGTAAATTAATTTAGAGTAATTGATCCAAATCTAAACATTTTTTTGCTCGTGTTTAAAGTTCACTATGAGCATGTATATTTTTTTGAAGCAACTGTTACATGTCATATTATACAGTGTATTTTCTTCATTTATCTTCAATCAGCCTATGTTCATATCTTTTGGTTTTGTGTTCGCTCTTACGGAGCATGACATGTAAATTTATTAGTGCATTTTAATGAATACTTCTAAACATTCAAATAGCTTTTTCATATGTATCTGCTTTTAGCTGGAGGGGTTTTTAGATTCTGGGTGCACTAGGTCTTCTCTGTTTACCTTCCAATTTAAGGAATAGCATTATTATTATTTTTATATTTTTAATTTTTAGATACTTAATAATAGGGAATTAGAGGCCAAATTTCAGACATTTCTCCATACTTCTTTTAGAATGTCATTCCATATGAACCTCAAAATTTAAAAATACTTACCTGAGAAGATTGTTGTTTAAACAAGTTATTCTGGGAAGCAATAAGCAGCACAATATTCTTGGGATTTGTTTATATGATCCAAAGTATTTGAAGATAATTTTAACCAATAAATTTTACAGGAATAAGGTGCATCTGAGTTCATTAAGTCCCTGGATAAATGGACTCTCCTATGACATTTCATGTGAAAAATAGTGCCATCTCCTAGTCTATTGGCAAGGAAGAAATTGTAACTGAGTTTTCTAAAATCAATTTATATTATTCATATTACTTTAACATGAATAATATAATGTGTTATTTTATTCTTAACGCATTTACTTTTCTTCCTCAGTACTTTTTAGTTTTTATCCTTTTAATCACAATCTTTTGCAAGCAAGAACTGACATTTATTCCAGTACCATGAAGTTTCAGCTGGACACACCTCTATATGCTACTTAAAATCAGCCAAAAGAATTAAGAGGAATTGATCTATGTGGCCTAATTAATCCATATATATAATGAGCAGAATGCAATTACAGGTTATGATGACAGCATTGAGTTTAGAAGCATAGCATTTTCAATAGACAGAGTACCAGAAGAGAGAATATTTACTGAAAGTTATGATTTTTTTTCTTTTTTTTTACTGTCTCTCTAGATCAGAGGGACCAGAAGGGCCATCCAAGAGGACTCTGGCACAATTGAGAGATCACAGAATCACAGAATTAGCAAGGCTGGAAAGGACCATTAAGATCATCAAGTCCAACCAATTACCTAACAACCCATCCACAAAACCATGGCACTAAGTACCTCATCCAGTCTCTTCTTAAACATATCCAGGGATGGTGGCTCCACCACCTCCCTGCGCAGACTATTCCAATGCCCAATCACTCTTTCTGTGAAGATATTTTCCCAATATCTGGACTAAACTTCCCCTGATGCAGCTTGAGACTGTGTCCTCACATTCTGTCACTGATTTGCCTGAGAAGAGACAGACACCCACCTGGCTACAATCTACCTTCAGGCATTTGTAGAGAACAGTAAGGTCTCCCTTGAGCCTCCTCTTCTCTAGGATAAACAACCCCAGCTCCCTCAATCATTCTTCATAGCGCTTGTCCTCCTGTTCCTTCACCATTCTCGTTGCCCTTCTCTGGACATGTTCAAGCATCTCAACATTTTTCTTAAACTGAGGGGCCCAGAACTGGACACAGCACTCAAGGTGTGGCCTGACCAGTGCTGAGTCCAGGGGAAGAATAACTTCCCTGGTCCTACTGGCCACACTATTCCTGATACAGGCCAGGATGCCATTGGCCTTCTTGGTCGCCTGGGCACACTGCTGGCTCATGGTAAGTTTTCTGTCAACCAGTACTCTCATGTCCCTTGGGCCTACAAAAACCTTATGAAGTTTAACGAGGCCAAATGCAAGGTCCTGAACCTGAGTCAGGACAGCTCCAAACACAAATACAGGCTGGACAGAGAGTGGATTGAGAGCAGTCCTGAGGATAAAGACTTGGGGATGATGTATGACAAGAAACTTAATATGAGCTGTCATTGTACCCTTGTATCTCTGAACGCCAACTGCATCCTGGCTGCATCAAAAGAATTGTGACCAGCAGATCGAGGGAGATGATTCTAACCCTCTACTCATTGCTCCTGTGAAGCCACACCTTGAGTGCATCCAGATCTGAGGCCTCCAGCATAAGGACCTGCTGCAGCAAGTCCAGAGGAGGCTATGAAGAGGATCAGAGGGGCTGGAGCACCTCTAGTATGAAGACAGGTAGAAAGAGAAGACTACAGAGACATCTTAAAACATCTTCCAGTACATAAAGGAGGCTACAAGAAAACTGAGAGGGACTTTCTACAAGGGCAGAGAGTGATAGGACAAGGGTTAATGGCTTAAAACTGAAATGGGGTAGGTTTGCATTAGATATTATGAAAAAAATCTTCATTTTGAGGGTGTTGAGGCATTATAACAAATTGCTCAGAAAAGCTGAGAATGTCCCATCCCTGGAAGTGTTTCAAGGACAAGTTAGATGAGGCTTTGAGCAACCTGATCTAGTAGGTGACCTTGCCCGTGGCAGGGTGATTGGAATTAGATGTTCCCTTCCAGATAGATTAAGTCCTTTTCTTGTTAAATATAATTTTATGAGTCTTCATGCTCTTAAAAATATCACAAAGTCTACCAACTTTAGCGTAAGAGTAACTGTCATTCAAACCAAGAGGCAGATGAGGAAGGCAATGTTTCCTGTGTATACATGCATTTAATGCATGCAAAAGACATTACTGCCTTATTTCTTCTACCTCTCAGTTTGCAATGGATAATAGAAAGCTCCTAATATGTCTGATAACTGCACAATGTAGAGTCCTTGTTTCTATTTTTTTCAAAGATCATGAAATTAGCATTCAGCACAAAGTCTGCTCTGCCTTGGGATAGCGTAACTTAGATAAAGAAAGCACAAGAAACATGTTTCATTGAATATCTGTATGATGAAGCTCTGAACCTCCTATATATACAAGCAGAAGAAGGGCACTTTCTTCACCTTCTTCAAATAGTTTTCTAAGGACTAATCCCTCAGCTTTTGTGCTTTTAAGAAGTGTGGGAGCACTGGCATATCAGAAGACAAAGATGTGGAAGTTCAGAAGTGTAATATGATTATATGAGCATGTCTGAAGTGCTGAACCTTTTGAAATTTATCTGGATAAAAAACATAAATCCTTACCTTAATTGCCAAGTCCTCTTGAGTGTGCCAATAGATTGTTAAAACAACAGAAAATCAGCAGAGCAGAAATACATCTTGAGAGAGAATAATGGTACTGAGAATGTTAAAACTTTTCTTCTGTGTGTTATGCTGTTTCATTTGTACAAAATAATTATATGAGAGATTGAATCAGCCTGTAATTCTCTTTGCTTTAGATTTGTATGCAGCACCTGAAACCACTGCTTCACTTGTCAAGTTTCTTCATTAAATCCTGAATTTTTTTACACAACAGGAAGAGAACACCACAGAGTTTGTCTTCTAAACTACAAATGTGGGTAAAGTCATTAACAATTCTTTTGCTCTAAAGTTCTAAAAGGCCTGGAGAAATCTGAAGAAAGCTTGAATATCTCTAAATTATTTTTCACAGGGCATGAAAAAGCAGTTAGCTTCAGAAGAGTGACATGAAGGAAGAAGTTGTAAATATAAGCTCCTGTACATTCAGGTATATTTCCTCATAGCAGAGTATTTGGTTACAGAACAATTTTTAACGGACAATCAGCAATAATTGATAATTCAGACAATTCTAGTCATATGAAGCACATTAGTTTGTTGCCAGAATAAATTGAAAAATACTAAGTTGCACTTCATGCTCACAATGTCCCTAAACAGGCCTCCTGTTGCAAAAGAGGATTTCTGTAACCGGAATGAGAGTGCATGTGTTCTTGATTATGCATCAACAAGAAGGAGCACAAACACCTTTCTTGTGCTGATCCTTTCTTTTCATCAGAACTTTTTCCAAATTATGGTATTAGTCACATCTACAATGACTACAAAAGGTGTCATCGTGGAAGAAAACAAAATTGAGTTTTATTTGCATTTTAAATTATTTATTCAATGCATCACAATGCAATGTCCTTATGTGTATTTTTATTACAACATACAGGGGGAGGGGGTTGGGATTTTTTTATCCTGCAGATTACAAAGACATATACTCTGATTTGCACAACCCCAGCAGGAGCAATGGAGGAGGTAGCATGGGAATGGTAGCAGACCAAGCTATAGCCCATAAGTGAAGTATCATTTTGTGCTACCCGAGTTTGCAATCCTGCCACCAACACTCCGTAAGGAAACAAATAGAGGCATCAGCACTGTCTCAGATAAAAGCATCTGTCAGCACATCAAGGATTCTAACAGGGCTGCGTGCAGAATCTTTGGTCACACAAAATTATACCTAATTTTTGGAATGTAACAGACAGTAAATGAGAGATATACTACTGAGAATTTGCAACAACTTAGAAGTTTTTGTGGATGCTATCACAGACACTGAAAAAATACTATCACTAGACTGCATTTTCTGGAAGAATCTTTTGACTTTAGACATCAGCATTCTGTCTCATTTCCATTTTAGATGCAAGTCTGTGGACACAATGCTCCATGAGTGACCTCCAAGCTAGTGCTGAAAGAGCTAGCATGCTTCAGAGTAAAGCATCCTGAAGAAGCTCAAAATTACAGTTTTCAAACAATAAAATAATATTGTCACTGGACTGCATTCACTAAAACTCTTTCGAAGGAACATTTGGGAGCAATATGCCAAGTCCTCTTGCAAGAAAATGGGATCTAGAGTTGATGCCTTGGGATTTTTTTTTCGCACATTTCTGAGATTTTAGATTGACTGTATGATTTCAGACATGGGCCTTCTTGTTAGGCCTTTCCCATGATTCATGCAGCTATGTTTAGCATTCCTTTCGAGAAAACTGGTTATAACAAGCGCACAATGTTTTTTCCAGAATCTGCCTGCCAGGACGTTGTAGATGGCAAGACAAGAAATAGAGGGCCAAAGAACCTGGAAAAGCTCCAGGGGGGCTGTTCTAGGGATGGTAGCAGGGATGAGACAGGACTCTGGTTGGATGTGTCAAAAGTAGAAGAATTAATGAATGTTACAAGGATAGTTAGCTAGGGGCTGCTGGTGCACGTCTTTGGATTTGAAAGCTTCATTAAAGAGCCTGCACTTTCTTTTACCTCTAATAATACTGTTTGGAAGTTTTCTTCCTCTGCTTTAAGGCATCACAGTTCTGAAGCAAATAAAAAAATCCTACAAATTGTGTGTATTTTGATAATTTTACTCTGTATCTTTGCAGTTCACAGCTTTTGCCTACTTTAAATCAAAAAGTTAGGGCAACAGGGTACTCTGACACTTAGAGGACAATTAAAATTGTCCATCTGGCACAGCTGCAGTTTATTAATGTGCTTTTGCTTAAAACAAATATATTTAATGTCTCCAAGGAACAGTAAAGCAATAAAGGAACTGTGCAAACCATTTATTCCAAATCAAATCAATCTCTTCTGGTGTAGAATGATACAAATACAAACTGGCCTACAATTCCAGCATGTGGTGTCAGAAGAATTAATTCTGATTCAGCATATGCTGTTGAGCACTCACCTTATGTATATATATTTCACCTCCATATAATTTTCCTGGATTTGTTTCCATTAACATCTGTGCTTCTTTCTCTTGTCCATGCCACTGCTATACATGCTAAATAACACTATGTCTAGTTTATTAACCCACAGCTAAACTGTAGCTCAATTTGCACTAATCTATGAAGTAATGCTTGTATTGCCTTTAATAGATAGCTTATTCATTACTAAATAAAAACCTGAACTTCTAAGTGTTTACAGAAGTAACTAACCTTACTAAAAGGAAATAATCTTTAACTTATCAGTGAAAATGTTTACAATAGCATGATTCAAGATTTCCTTCATAACACACTTAGTTTTATTTTTATGTAGTCTGCAATGAACATCTGACAAAATAGGACCACTCTTTGTTCTGCAGTATTAAGCAAATATTCTCATTCATCATTTCAATAAATTTACTTAACTGCATTATACATCAAACAAAGGAAGATTCAGCAGCTTTTACTTGTATTGAATCCCTCTTATAAATACCACAGGTATTGCCAGAAACCATTCAGGAATGCCCCCTTATAAATACTTAGGAGAATGATTCAGTGTCTTTGGAAATCAGCAGTAGGTTTTCCATAAAGACCAAGGCTATTGATTATTGGTTTAAAAACATAATCTATATTAGTGTGGAATGTGAGCTATAGCTCAAGGACAAACTGTCTGTACTAGTAACCGAAAAGGGCATACTGCAGGTATGTTATCTGAGTTCTGCTAAATTGTCCTGGGAAGTACCAACAGGCATATGCCAGTTGCCACTCTGGCTTCCTGTTCCCGGTTTTGATTTGTGGTTAGCCATAGAAAAAAGACCTAAGGCAACAAACAGTTTGGATTTCAGGACATTCCTTTGGGTACGAGGATGCACAGTAGACATGATCTACTACTAATTCCAAAAGCAAGAGAAAAGTTTCTGGGCTGCTTTATTTGTCTGTAAAAACGTGTTCTTAGCAAGTGATATATAGAGAGAGATATATGGCAGTCCTAAAATCCCTTTAAAATACAATATTCTGATCTATATTTTAACTAACATAAATGGATAAATTAACTGGCTACTTGCAGGAGGGTTTTGGCCACATGCTATGGACAGATTCCAAAAAAGAAAATATTCTTTTAACATTTCTGTAAAAAGAAAGTTAAAATATAACAGCTTGTCTCTCCAAAATGGATTTAATTTCTTTTTAATGTTCTTGAAGGGCTGCCAAGGTTTAAATTGAACTTCTGAATTAGATTTTGATTTTCAGAGTATGGTATTAACAAATGTAATCCCAAGAGAAAGAAAAAAAGTTTAGGATCTGTTCATTAATTAAAAAAAGTCCCCAAAAAAAGGCTTCTTTTCAAAATTTGCAATACTGTCCATGAAAATAATGTGGGGGAGTTTTTCTCTTTCACACAGTGTATTTCAAATTTATGCTAAATTTAAGAGATTTGGATTTAAAATATGGATAAGGAAACACTTCTAATTCTTTAAAAAGTAGTTGAAAGACTGCTTCAAATAACTTACACTATTTCAGAATTACAGGCGTTCTGCTCAGTGGTACCATCACATAAAGGGGCATCCTTTGCTTACAGATTCCCAGGACTTGCCACTCTTTAGACTAAGGACGTTGAAGGATAACATACTTTCTCTGCTATGTCCAGCCTCACACAATCCCATCACCACAGCACAAAGAGAGGAGCACAGTGCCATAGCAAAGCTGTCTAACTGAATGCCCCCCAATATGGTCATAATGGATGGCAAGGAGGTCTTTCTGCATTTTGCTTTCTATCAGTAAAATCTGTCACTTTGTGTCTTGCAGACTTTGGTATTTTTCTCATTTAGGGCTCCGGTGGACTCTCGAGTTACAGTGAAGAGGAAGATAAATGTGAGATTTCTCCCACACAAACAATCAACATTTGCAATTCATTTGGGAACATTGCATTTTCAGAATCACAAAGGAAATTGCTTATATATCTTGAAGGAATCCACCTGGAGAATTTAAATGCATTTTTAGCTCTCCTCTGGAATTCAATATTTCCACAATATCCAGACCTAAAGAATAATATAAATACTTTGTAAATAAGGTCTCATTCATTGCACTGTTTCTTGAATTTTAAAAATAGCTTCTGTAGACAAGTCAGTACAACCGCTCTTTCCTTTCTATACTTGTTTCTAAATGTAGAACATCCCATAACTGTGGTCATCTGGACTAGATTAGACACTTATTAACAGAGGTCATACTTCCCTGCTAATCTGAGTGCCTGAGTTCATATGCAAGGACATGGGTGGAGGGCAAGGAGGGATAATGCAGTTGAGATACATCCCAGGACAAATGCAGAGCACAACTGAAGTGTGCACCGAATACCAGTGCTTGGTAAATCATTCTAGTGCCCATTGTAGAGGTTCATTCTAACAGACCACTACACTCCTATATAAACCAGTCAAGAGTAGGCAGCTGTCATTTTTTCTAGTTGTCAGTATCCTGGACAGATTTTAGAATTCTACTGTTATTCTGTGCACTTTTAAAGTACAAAGTATTTACTTTGTTTTACTTAGATTTTTGTTTGTTTTCATTTGTTGAAAGAACCAATGTCTCTTACTGATTTTATTTTACTATTAAAATTAATTTAATATTAAAGTTTTATTCTTTAAAACATCACTCTGATTTATTATGATTAAAACATGAATATTTGGCATGCTCAAGACATTTAAAAAATTTGTATGTACACATAGAAAAAACATCTAATTAGAAAGAAGTTTTGCTGAATCTTCCCTAATATTCTGTAATGCCGATGTTCTTTTAACTTTGATCCCTTCTGATACACCATTTTAAACATTTACTTGTAATTTTATTTTGCATTATTTCAGAACTTGTCTTTTGCCAATGAATAGCATTTAATGCACACAGAGACTTGGCAGTACGTAATATGCAATATAAGCATAGAGAATTCTGAGAGAAAAATACAAAACATGGGAGATTTCCTGACCTAAAAATTGGTTGAGTCTATTTTTACATGGAAAGNTTCAATTGGTTTTCTTACAATGTGATGAAGGAATTGTGGTTCTGTTTACAATCGACTGTGGCAATAGTCTCCTGTGTCCATAACAAAGCAGAATAACTTGAAGGATTAGAAAGTCTGAGCTTGATGTTGCATGATTTCTGTACACAATCCTCTGTTTGCCATATGGGAGGACTTGGTGCATCACAGATAACCCCTCAGGTACAACAGAGACAGAGGCAAAATAAAATCACTTCTGCAGCTGTTAAAATTAGATATGGATCTACATGGCAGCTCCATGAATTTCAAAAGTGTCCCTAGTACACAACCAAATAAGATCTCAAGAATGGTGCCTTGAAAAAACATCATTACAAAGTGGATTTTTATTTATTTGTTATTTAGAGAAAAATCCTAGCCAACTAAATTTTCTGATACCATAACTCTACAAACAATACTATAATTCCACAGTCCTCAGCCTTTCCATTACAAATTATTTTAGCATTACTTATATTATCATCTCTTGTGATGTCATTTGAAGGAAAAAAGTGAGAATGTTCCCCATTTTACTGCAAGTTAATTGGAAAATGAAGGCAAGATTCATCTCACTTTCCATAATCCCCTAGAAGTTTAATTTACATTGTCTGCATAAGCTTTCTCTGCAATCACAGACACACAGGCCTGAGAGATGGAAGTGTAGGTAGATTTGCTGACTTCTGTGGAAGGGCATCAATCTCTTGACCAGGAGGTGTTTATGCCTAAATTAACTTATTTTCAGATAGTGTCTGATGGATGTCATCTATAGAGACAGAGAACTTGAAACTAAAGAATCAGCAACATAAATAACATATTACATCTTATGGCTTTTATCCCAGGCAGAATTAAGGGTGTTTAAATATTTTTGGGAAGGCATTCATGGATCATAATGTTCAGTTAGGAAAAGAGAATATACAAGGATATACAAGCAAAACAAGATGCTTTATAAAAATGTCAGGATTCTGAGTACATCTGAAGCTGAAAATCTTATGCCTAGAGGAAAGTAACACGTTTACAAGGGTAAGTTTGTCACTACATTCTGTCTGATCTTCTTGTTTGGATAATATATTACAACCTTTTTTTTTTTTAATAGGAATGCAATATAGAAAATAAACAAATTTTATTTTAATATTTTAATATTTGCTCCATAACCTTGAATTTGAGTATTTTTATAAAATTTTTCTTTCTATATGAAGATTATTCAATTATGAATCTGTATTACTAATGAATTTTGAAGCACATAGCATAGTGCAAATAAAACATAGAGACCCCTAGCTGAAAGAATGTATAACCATGCATATTTGTTTTATTCTTAATACTCTCTTGTTGGCAAATTCTCTATTAGGGCTGAAGTCTAGAATATAACATCTAACAGCTGTTTAAGAATCAGTTATCTGCTTGACACTGGGGGCTGCTTTCCTTTACAGAAGCACTTTGCAAGCTTTATGACGCCCTTCTGTCAATTCCTGAGACAATATGCTTGCTGACACAGACCACTTTCTCATGTACTTAAGTACACTGCAGATTTTCAGGGCATTAATGTCAATCTCAAATCTTCAACTTTATGGCCCATTTCCTAAAAGCTCTATTCTCTTTCCCTATATATGCCATTTCTGCTTTGTTTGGTTTATTTCCAATGGTATGTTTTCAGAGATTGGCAAATCTTGTAAAATATGCCTCATGGATGTCAGTTTTAACTGAACAGTAATAGCAGATTGTGGTTAAAAAATGACCTTAGATTGTAAGTAGTCCATAAGTAAGTAGTCCATGAGATCATCCTCGCTAGAGGGTAGCAATGAAATTAAGGAGGATGTTTGAGCATCTTCCTTCATCATAACATCTCAGGGGAGCTGTAAATCATCTTTAACTAAATGATAGAAACAAATTCAGCCCTAAAAAAATAAATATCAAATTCAGTGGAAGTATATCTGGAAATTAATTTGGCCAAAAGTATTCTTTGAAGACAAAATTTTAGCTCTGTGATTGGTTCAGGGATCATGCAAAAATAAATCAGGTGTCTAGAGATTGTCTGTTACATTCATAGGCATAGTCACAGACCCAGGAATGACGTGGGGAGGCCTCAGGTTAAACAGCAATGCCCTTCCCTGACACCTATGGCTCTGAGGAGCAAAAAGAGAACAATGACTTGAGATTCTCATGGTAGAGAAGGACAGGTACCTGAATAGAAACTGAAGAGGTTCTGACTCAGAGTGGGAGAACACTGTCTGTGATGGCTTCAAGAAAAAGGCTTATTTCCAAAGCTGAACAAAAAAGGGAAGATATTAAAATGCCACAGCACTGACTTGGTAATATGATGCAGCTAAGAGATAAAGATGTAAGGAAATGATGCTGTGTTACAACACTGTTACAGTCCTGATTATCTAGGAATTTAAACTGCAAGGCCTGACTGGAGCTGGTATTATTCGCTAAGCCAGCTTATGTGGTTGAGAAAAAACGCCACATATTTGCAAATGGAACCACTCCCAGGAGAAGGGTATGATCAGACCTGGTGGTGAGAGCTAACACAAAACACAACCATGTAGCTGAAGGGATGGCCCCAAATGCCAGACCCTTGGGATGCTGAGATTGGGGTCACACTCTGGGCCTGACATGCTTACACAAACAATCCCAACCAAAGGTTCATTTATCAGCAGAAAATTACATCTTGAAAAATAACTGCTCAACCCTGGATTTCTCACTCTTGGAGAGAGCTACAAAACTCTTGGGAAGGTGAACCTGAGAACTCAAAGCCATCATTCCTCTGGATGCCAAATCATGGGCTTGATAAATTTATAGTTTTGTGACATACCATAACCTTTTTCTCACACTTTCTCACCCCTCCTTATAATGCTCTGCATCCTGCTGTTTGCTGTAAGCTGTAAAAAATCCTGCTCACTTTGTCATAAAAGATAACCACCAAACCTCCCCTCTTATTTAAACCCTTCCCATTTTAAGTGTGCAATCTACCTTTTTTTTTTTTTTTCTCAATAATCTAACTGATAAACTTCCTAAAACTATTGAAACCTATCATTTAGGTCTTAAGTTTGTTGCTTTTTTTTCAGATTTGAAGGAATGCTTGTTGTGCCAAAAAACATATCTATTTTGTTACTCAATAATGCATTTCCTTTACCTGCAAATCTTGCTTATGGTTATAGAAAGACTCAGTTAGGTTTACATTAACATTTGAACCACATTTTCTCTTAATAACTGCACATCAGTAGGGACAGTATAGAACCTTGTATGAGACTCCTGGGAAGAAAAAAGGGAGAGAACATTCAGGCTGGCTGCCAGACTGCACAAACTACGCTTCAGAAAAGGTTCTTTTTTGGTGTCTTGTCTTAAAATAAGTCTATGTGCTAAGGTATTTCTGGATACTATTTTTAACTGTATTTGAGTCATGTAGTCTATCTTTGATGGCACTTGTAACCAAAAGATTATCTGCATAGATTACATTACTGTCCTCTCCTGCAGTCCAAAATATATTCATTAAGTGCTTCTGAGAGACACCTAAAGTTAAGAGTTACCCTTGCTAAACCTGGTGAGATTTTTCATAGATAAAAAGGCCATGAGGTTGAATGCATAAGTGTGGGGCAAAGTTGCAGTGTTTCCATGAGAGAACATTTCTATTAGTGTTAATCGCACATTAAGACACATACTATTTGACTTTCACATGTGTGGTGATTGAATTACCATCCCTGGATGTGTTTAAAAAGAGATTGGATGAGGTACTTAGAGCCATGATTTAGATGATGAGGTCGTGTTAAGTGATAGGTTGGACTCGATGATCATGATCTTGGTCTTTTCCAATCTTGTTAATTTTGTGATTCTGTGACACTAAGTCTACAAAATAATGTCTGATGACTATCTGAAAATTAAAGGTTAATCTAAGCACAGTGCAGTAAATAGAAAAAATACCTAAGGTATAGTTTGACACTTATGAATTTCAAATTTACTCAGTGAGCAAGACTATTTTTTTGTTATTTTCTCCTCTCCCAGTGTTGATTCAGGTGAGTTTTCATGTATATATATTCTTAGATAAAAATAAAAGAAGTAAAAGGGTAGATAGTAATTAGCCATTTACTTTTGAATCCAAATTGAGTCAGATTGTATTCTATTCTAAATTAGAATATAAAGACTGTATTCTATTTTGAATTTGTGTTTCCAAGTAAAGCACTGATAACAATGAACAATATAGTGCCATGACTCCAAAAGAAATTGAGAGAGCACAGGCCCTCAGTGGATCATTGTTGTAAGCACTGGAGCATTGTTGTAAGCTGAACTACAGTAGAAAACATTATATAACGCAGTAAGAAAACTTACATCTAATGAGTTTCTAGCTGGTTTGATCAAGACATTGCTCAAAAGCAAAGCAAAATGAAAGGAAGTGTAAAAGAATGACACATAGACAATGGGAAAAAAAGTGAGTGAAAGCAAATACCCTCTGGGTTTCTTAACACTGTAGTGGCTAAACAGAGAAATCTGACAGAGCATACTCTGTTCTGCAATGAGAATGCACATTGCAGTTTAACCAGGGCTTAGGCAAGCCTTTGTATTGAGATGTGATGCCTTAGGCTAGCTGCAAGCAATGATTCTATTGTAATATAATTATTCAGGTAAAAAAGAAAGTTCTAAGCAAGGCACGGACAGTCAGAAATATGATTAGTGAAGGAAAGAAATTTGGATTCAGCAATTTTCAGGAGTGCAAAAGGGTGCCAAAAGACAATTTTCAAATGAGAGGGATGACAGAAATATAATATTCTGTTCCCTTTCAAGTAAATAACTAGGAAATACTGAGAAAAATCAGAGTTGTCAACAAAAGCATTAAGATTACCCATTTGTCCTAATGCAGATAACCAGTAATCTTTCCAGCAGTGTGTTCTTCTAGAATGAAGAACACTGACTGCAGAACTGGACTGTCTGGTAGATAAGGAGTTATTGGACAGTCACATCCAGAGGGTAGTTGTCAACAGCTCAATGCCCAGATGGAGATCAGTGACAAGTGGGTTCCCTCAGGGGTCCATACTGCAACCAGCACTGTTTAGTGTCTTCATCAGTGACACACACAATGGGATTGGGTGCACCCTCAGTAAGTTTGCAGACAATACCAAGCTGAGTGGCGCAATTGACACCCTTGAAGGACAGGATGGCATCCAGAGAGACCTGGATAAGCTTAAGACGTGGGCCTGAGACAAACTCATGAAGTTCAACAAGGCCAAGTATAGTCCTGGACCTGGGCCAGGACAACTCCTAGTATTAATACAGGCTGAAAATTAGGAGATTGTGAATGGCCCTGCCAAGAAGGACTTGGGAGTGCTGGTGAATGAGAGGCTGTACATGACCCAGCAATATGAGATTGCAGCCCAGAACACCAAATGTGTCCTGGGCTGCTTCAAAAACAACGTGGGCAGCAGGTCAAAGGAGAGGATTCTGTCCCTCTACTCAGCACTCATGAGATCCCACCTGGAGTGTTTCATCCAGCTCTGGAGTCCCCAGGACAGGAAAGACATAGTTTTTTTGGAACAAGTCCAGAAAATCAGAGGGCTGCAGCACGTCTTTTATGAGGAAAAGCTGAGAGAGTTGAAATTGTTTACCCCGGAGAAAAGAAGCTCTGGGCTGATCTTATTGTGTCCTACAAGTACTTGAAAGTGGATTTATACAACAGATGAGAAAAAACTCTCTGGCAGGGCTTGTGACAATAGAAAAAGAATGTTTTAAACTGAAAGAGACTAGATATAAGTATTAAACTTTTTACAATGAGGATGGTTAAGCAGTGGAACAGGATGCCCAGTGAAGTGGTAGGTGCCTCATCCCTGGAAACATTCAAAGTCAGGTTGGGCAAAAATTCTAAGCAACCTGATCTAGTTGAAGATGTCCACATATATGGCAGAGGAGTTGGACTAGATGATCATTATAGGCCCCTTCCAAAACAAACTATTCTATGATTCTGTGATTTTCTTCAGAGCAGAATGGATATCCAAGAACTATAATCTATTCAAATAATACTGTCTTGTCCTTAGTCAAGTGTGAAAACAAATTTTAAACTCCTGTTTTGCCTTGCATCCAGTTTATAAATGTTTGCCTTTAATGAAGAACGTGTATTGTTTATGCACTGGTGTATTTTTTATAAACTTTTTATTACTCTTGTGTTTGAAAGTACATAATATAGAGAATGTGCAGTTTCTATTTTAGAGAATAAGAAACCAGAGTTTATTTAGTAGGTAGCTACAGTTACGGCATTTGTTCAAAATGTCTCACATTGGACAATCTTGCAATGAGAGATTTGCACGTTGACTTTACAGTTATAATATCTGATTCATGAATTAATTTTGCATTCTTACAGAATCACAGAATTAACAAGGTTGGCAAAGGCCATTTTGATCAAGTCCAACCCCTTACCTAGCACCATCCCACCATCTAAATCATGGCACCAAGTAACTCATCCAATCATGAATCACCTCAATGAAGGTTAGAAGGCCAAATCGTGTGATTCTAGAGAAGGAATTTCTTCAAAATAAGTTTTGGCCATTTTCTTGAACAGTAATTTAGCTGCAATCTGTACACCCAAAGACTGTGAAACTACCCAGGTACAAATGAGTTTTGTGTATTCAAATGCTCAGTTTGGAAAGGTCAAATTCCCACTGCACCTTTGTTATTAACTTTGATTTTGAATTTTGTTGGTTTACAGATTGAGGTTCAGAAAAGAAGCCTACTCAGGAATTTGTAGAAGGAACAGGAAAACTCACTTTATAAATATAGCTTTAAACTGTTTAAACAAGTAATAGAACTGATAAGGAAAGAGAATTTTCCTGCTATTGAGTTTTAATTAATTATTTAAAAAAAAAAAAAAAGTGTAGTATAATTTTCAACATAATGAATTTTATTGGGGTACATCTTAGAAATTATCTCTCAGAGTGTTTCTTAGCAGTAAAGATGAAAGTCTGCATTTCAAGAAAGTGAGTACAGCTTAATATGTTTATAAGTTTATTGATGTTTTATCAATAGTTTAGAAATTCATTCAAGCGTACGATTATGATCAAACCACATGACAACACAAAATCCTTTTCTGTGCAGTCAGGGAGACTATTTGGAGACAGATAAATTAATGACAACTATCTTATATATAACTTTAACTGAGTCTTTCCTATTTATCATGATTATCATATTTTGCCTCCTCAAGGATGGAGTTCTCATTTGTTTTATTGTTTGAAGGAAGAAATTTTTTTTCAAGTTATTGTGTCATTTTTGTGGAGGATTGGATGGCTGAGAGAGGGCTTTGAAGTAAGTTCTCAGCACGCAGACAGATAAGCAAGGAGAAAACAAGGCCTCATGAGGCAAGGACACACTGTCCTTGAGCCTCCTCAGGAGGAACAAGCTCTGAGATTAGCAAACAGTGAAACAGGAGGTGAGAGTGGTGGGACAGGGAGAAGTGGCAGGATTGATGTCTGTGTTGACTGACCAATGATGTGCTTCGCTTTTGCAATATGCATGAAGTTAATTAAGATGTCTATATAAAGCAGTGGATGATTCAATAAAGTGAGCAACGTTACACGATCACATTGATCTGTTTCATTTCTCCCGGGGGGTGCAAATTCTAACAAATGATGGAGAATGTGGGCAAAACGCCGTAACCAGCACGAACAGAACGGTGCCTCTGTCGGAAAGTTCGGACTCCTAAACGGCGGGAGTTATCTAAAGCAGCTGGTTCTGCTGAGGTTCCAGGACGATACGGGCGGGAAGGAATTCCAAATCTGCAACGAGATGGACGGGAAGAAACAATTTTAATATTAAAGAACAAGGTAATATGGAATGACTAATATATTTCTGTGTGCTATGTTGGAACACAGAAACAACTCACCTGTGTGTCTGACCAATTGTCAGGTATGTCAGCTTTTGAAAGAAGTATCAAGTTATCAGGCTGTAAGATTGTTCCATTAATTATAAAGAAGCAATGCTGGTTCTTTCAGCTCACCATTTTGCTTTTTATTTTATTTTTTTATTTTGTTTTCATTTTATTATTTTATTCCTCCCTAGAATAAGAGTGAAGTGGACAGATAACAAAAATATTCCAGTGATGGCCATTAGTTATTTTCTATTTCTATCTTACTTACTTGCCAAATTACCAACACATATCTTCACAAGACGAGCTGAATCCAGAGAGTTATTCTTTTACCATTGCCTTTATGAAATGGTCTTTGTAATAACATCTCAACCTTTTAATAGTAACTTTATTAATTGATAAGTATGACATGACTAATTGCTCTTTCGTAGTGACCACAAATTATTAATAGATAGAGGGGGTTTTTTTTCTCTTTCATACACAGCATTGCTGATACATGTCGGTTTTTTTCTAGTCAAACTTGAAGCACTAAAATCTGATTATACACGGGTTTTCAAAGCATTGATTGGTACTAAATGAACTATTTTTAAGTGTTCTTTTAAACATAGGTTTTAAGGACACTTAACATTTGAAAAATCAGAACATAGTCTGTCTTATGTTCTACCTCTAAAACTACTATTTTTTACTGCATTTGCTGATGTAATTTCTTAAGAAACACAAATTAATTAAGTGTCCAGTGTGTCTTATTTTGGTAATGATATTGTGATACTGATACATTAATAATCAGGTTTAGTATCAAAATACTTTGGCATTTTCATAAGAAATTCATATAAAAATTATGTTAATTTATATAAGCCTTATTTTGAAAAAATGTTTGTAAATGATTACCAGAAAATAACTGATCTAACTATGTGAGAACTAAGCAGCTATTTTTAATTGTGTGAGAAACTGAATAAAAATTAGTAATATTCCCCTGGAAACTTTCTTAGTCATTAGTATGTTTCAATTTTTAGCACTTTTGAGAATTTATAAAAGATCGTTGTTCTCAATATAAAAAAAAAAATTCTAAGCCAATACCACCTTTCAGGCATTTTTAAGCTTAAGAAAAGTGGTTTTTTTCCTTGCAAAAGGAAACAAGAGAACACACACTGGTCTTAGAGTGTATTTTTATGACTCTGAAAGAACATGTCTGGATTTGTTCTTATTCCTAAGCATATCTTCACAACTCCTGCTTAAAATATGCATTTTTAAACATAATACTTGAGCTGTAGTGCACTCTTTAACAAAAGACATTTTACAAAAGTGCAAAGCATACTCTGCTTTGATAAAAGAATTGCATTGCACATTCTTTTTTCAGTCAATGCTCTTCAGGTTTACAGTCTGACATTTATAGGGCTTAGTACTTGCTTTGAAAATCATCTATATTTTCGATATTTTTTCAAAGTCATATTACAATAGCTAACACTTGGGCACCTCCTTCAAGATAAAATGTAAAGAGTAACGATACACAATTTATATGCAAGCATTTGCTGAGTTTCAGTTTCTTTGTAAATCTGCTGTTTGTGATGAGCAAAAGGGTTAGAATTCTTTTCAGTGTGAATACTCTGTACATAAAGCTCAACCAAAAAAAAAAATAATTACATACTATTACTTTAAACACATCAAAAATTAAACCCAAATATCACCTGAATTCATAAAGAAGAGATGCAGAAACGGAGAGAGTAAAGAGGTTTTTTATTCGCATATTGATTCGGATTTGTACCTTACATTTTTTCTGATGCCAAATAAGTCTTCCATTTGACTTTGTTTAAAATACATCACCCTCTTACCTGGGGGGACATGATGCTCTGAAACCTCATTGTCTTTTGTGTCTTTGGCTGTCTGAACTGATATTACCTCACTGGTGTAGTCTAAAGGGGCAGCATTGTTATAGTTTAGCTTAAAGGAATTTTTTCATACCATCACACAGCTTTGGGGGCAGACAGGCTTGCTGAAGCAAAATATCCCAGGAACTGAGGTGGGATTCCTGAAAGTGAAGTACCATGGGAACTGAGGAGGCTGAAAGAACTGTGCCATAAGATTTTTTTCTCACTCCCCATTAACACTAGTGGGGACTCTGGAAGTCCACGCCACTGCTCTCACTCCTAGGTATGGGCTCACGAGGAAGTTGTGACACCACCGCATTTTCACGCCTTTGCTGCTGCTGTTGGAGCTGTGCCACTTCTCGATGCTGCCATAGACCGGGGCCACATCATGTGACCTCTGCCACTGCTGCTGGAGCCATCACTGCTTCAGGAAAAGCCCTGCTCCTGCTGGAACTGCTTCAGGAAGGATACCTGGTTGTCTCCCCTCTGCTTCTCAGTCGCTGCAGCCCCATGCTCCCACTCCCACTGCCAACCATATCTGACCCTTGACACCCCTGGAACCAGCCCCACACTTAGCAGAGGCTGTGCTGCTCACAGGAAGTCCCAAAACAGCCATAGGCAGCCTAACACAGTAAACACTGATCACAAGCTGCGAGTTGGCACTGCCTTCTGGCAACAGCATTGGCTGCACTGAAGAAAGTCCAATTTCTCTTTCCCTGAAGGGCAAATGTTTTTTGGGTACCATTATTCTCTGTTATTTTTTGGTTGTTGTTTTGTTTTGTGTTATTCTCTGGTTTAAGTAGAAGCTGTTATTTGTTTTCTACACCTTGTTTGAAAGTCTAATAAATTTACAATAATTTGGAGTGAGGGATTTCTATTTCAGGAGGTCCTGCCTCCTGGCATACACTGTCTTTAAACCTAGACAAGCGTAAAATCAGGAAGGCCTTTCACCTTCAGGCCACTGAGAAAGAGTATAGTTGCAGTACTGTAACTTTGTAAGAGTACAAACTCTGAGAAATGATTGAACCACTGGTTTCTGTGCCTGATCTCACAATGACTGTGACATGTAAAGAATATTGTACGTTTCATTTTCTGTAGGAAGTCAAAATTTCTTCCATGTGAAAATGAATGAGTTGCTCAAGTGGAAGAAGTGATTCATAGACTATGAGGAAAAGACAGATCCTATTTATAGTCACTAACTCCAAAGACTTTTGGGTAATGACTACAAACCCTAGAGAGTAGAGGATTGAGTACCAAGGTACAAAAGAGATAAAATAGCAGAGTGAGCTGGAAAGGAAAGCATGTTTTTTGTAGGAATTAGATGAGATGACTTTAAGAGCTGTCATTTATCATAAAATCAGTCTTATGACAAAACCTGTATTCTGACAGCTTCCAAGTTCATTAGCTGCAGGATTGAGTATTCTTGAGTGTCTTCTTTATTAGTTTATATGAGATAGACTTGATGCCTCCTGCAAAGCTTTTTCATTTTACCTAGTACACTTGTTACAGTAGTACACTTGTGCCAATCACATTCCTCTGTCTTCTCATCATTTGTTCCTCTTGCTTGCCTACTCTTTGTTTGTTTGTGATGTTTGTTTGCAAAATGATCAAATATAAGCCCATCGATCATTACAAATGCCATACCAGCACTACTGTTAGCAGTTAAGTGGCTTTTCTTCCTCCAACTCAACACCCCCTTCCTAGTGCTGACAGTTCTTTGTACAGCCAGCAGCTAAAAATCTGTACAAATACTTGACATTCAAATCTGTGACATGTGTTTTTAAAGGTGGTGAGCACTTGAACATGCAGTTAAACGTACTGGCATCTTTTGAAAATATTTTTCTCTCTCTTAATTTTGTTCCACAATCCAAGCCTTAGTCTCTTAATGTTCAAAATTTAAGCTTTAACCTTTGCCTCTTCTCTTCATCCTGCCTAGAGCCTAGCAGACAAAATTTATGTGTGGAGTGTTTTCTAGTACTTACCATTGTACTGTAGGCGAAATTTATCTTCAGAGAGTTATTTTATATTGTATACATTTTATTTTGTTCTTTCCAAATATTTTCAACCACACTATACTATAGCCACAGTAGTTTTGTTAAACACTGTTTAAATCAACTGTTTACAGCACATGACATTGCACTGAAGCCTGTCATCTGTTGGAGTCCATCACAATAAATTTCGTGTCACATTAGATTGAACTGTGTCATCTGGGGACTAAAAAGTAATGTGAATGTCAAATTGTCATCTATAGTTATACTTCTGAAGAGAAATAGTTGAAACCCCATTGTTACATTAATTCAAAACAAGACTGAGCAAAACCTAGAAAATTATACTCTGGGGAACAGTTTCACTTTGGCAGGAAGGAAGAAATTTTAGGGGTTTTTTTGTATGTTCAATTTTTGTTAACTTGCAAGATGTGACGTGGTGGGTTTTGTTTTTATCTCACACACTCTTTTATATACGTCTATTGTGCGGTAGTTTTTATTTTATATAGTGTTACAAAATACATCAATACCAATTTCATGATCTATTGTTCTAAACAAATTGCCCTTTGTTCTAAAAGAGATTATTATCAAATGCTAAAGCTGAATCATAGATGTTTGTCTTATTTCTCTTATTGCTCTGTTTTCTTGTTTTCTTAGCTATTAGGGCTTAACTATAGAATGATGGAAATAAAACCTGAAAAGAGGAAGATAGAAAAGTATCAGATATTTTCAAACTTATGTGGAAATATTTTCTTCTGCAATAATCTTTCATTGACATTCAAATAAAATATAGGCATGATAATGCAAATGCTGGGACCTGAAGTACTTGAGGTGGAGGACAAAACCGAGGCAAAATGCAATGCATAGAGTCTCTTTAGCTTGATTTACTTGAATTATTGAGCTACTGTTGGAAATTCCTAATAACACCATCAGAAGGATTTTTTTCCCCTTCATTCTTGGGACATAAAAATGTAGCTATGCTTAAGTAGCTAAGAAATTCCACTGCAATCTTCTTGGATTCGAGTTTTGAATGAGATGCCTGAAGATTTTCTCCCACTGCTCTTCTGTATTAGGAAGTGGGCTGTGTAGTGTTTGCTAGTCATTAGTCACAACCAGCAACAATTTTTGTGTTAACGTAGTGTGATTTGACTGTTTTGATAGAGTGCTGACAGAATTTAAGAGTAATGCATAGAGAGATGGCTAAATTTTATTTGAAATTAATTATAGGTTTGACTTAGAAAATATTAAGGAGTGATGTCTGACATAGATAGGAATAAAGACTGGTGCAGCGGAATTGTATAAATAATTTCATGGGTATATATAGATAGATTACATGTTCAAGCTCAAAATAAGTGCTGCTTTTGCAGGTAGGATTAATCAGAGCTTCCAGAGGGTCCCTTCCTCTTTGTTTCCATCACAGTGAGGGCATGAAAAAGTCATAAAAAAATTTTTCTCTTGTCCTGCTGTGTCAGGAAGATGTTATGTGAACAGAGATAGTTTTAACTGTGAAGTAAGGAACTGTACTGCAGAAACAAGAATGAGTGCAGGATGAGGGAAAGTGTTGAAAGTTTATTGACCTTTACAATTGTCAGCAACAATATTTTGGGGACAGTTGCAATGAGTAAACCCACACCTCATATTGATTCAACCAAGACTCAGAGATAGAATTCGCATTCTAATCCCAGGGGTGCAAAAGCTACAATCTTCTAATGCAAATGCAGCTGCATTACATGAAGAAAATAATAGTTCTTTAACTCCTCATTTCTTGCACCTTGCATCAGAGAATAGAAGAACACAAACTCTTATTTCATCCTTTCCATTCATGTGATGATTTTTCTACAAATTGTCAAAGGTTTATCCTGTGTCATCATTTACGACTAGAGGACATTATCCTGATACTGTTTACTTAATCAAAAAGTATTTCTCCTCCTGTCAGTAACTAGTTCAGAACCTAATGAAAAGATTAGTATTTTCCTGTTGCACAACGTTTTCTTCTGATAAGTGACTGAGTCTTCAGAAACATGATGTGATCACATTAACATAAGCTTTAGTTTGGAAGTGTGGAAAACTGTAGAATGATTGGGCGTTATCCAGTTAACCTCTGTCAATGAAGCTCGATTATGTTTGCTATTTAGGTACACACATGGCATTCTTAGTTTCTGACCATGTCTATATGAGAACATTATAATATTGCTGCCAAGGTTGTCATTCAGAGAAAAATAAAGAAACAAAAATACCTACAAAATACAACATGGGTTGAGAAAAGAACTTATTACATTCTTCAGTTTGAATTAAAAGGAAAGAGGTGATAAGAACACATTCACAAAAGCATAACCTGCCTGGAGATTCTACAGCAATTGATTAAGCTCTGGTAGGAAGTGAAATACATTTTTCACCCACAAAACAGAATTTCTCTTGAGTGTGAATAAACAAGTTTCATGCTGAAAAAGAGCATTCACTGTCAGTTGCTGATTTTTTTACTTAGCAGCTAAAAGTTTGAGAGTTAAATTTATTTCAGTTATTGCATCTTCTTGCAGATTCAGCATATAAGTGTTTCTACAGGGAGAAAAACTCTGACCATAAGCAGTAAACCGGCATGAAATAAAGCAGAAGCAAGAACTGGCCTGCTCCATGTCAGCTGATAATAAAATTCCATGGTCAGAAAAACAGGTTTGTTTTGTCTAATCAAAAATCAAAAACTAAATCAATAGACATTGGATAATGGTTCATTATTGCCACAACAGTAAATCCTGGTATTCTCTTGCAATGACTAATTACTGGATACTTAAGCTGGTTTATTGAACTTGTTTTAATTTCTCTGGAACTTAATGGACCGCTATCATTTGCTAACGATATCTTTGATATGCCTTTGCTATCACCAAAAGCTTCCCTACACATCAAAGCTTATCTGGTTCATTTCTTTTCTTGATGTCAAGACCTAAATTTGTCAAGTCATTGCAGCAAATTAATTTGCCTAAAGTTATTTGTAACTCATGCTAAATGTACTATGTTCCTCATAACTTGTTTGTTATGAAAAACCTATCATGCCAAATTTTCAGAGTAAGAATAAAGAAGAAAAATTTTGTGAAAGATCCTAAAGAAATTCTCTGTGAAAACATCTTGTTTTATCTTTTGAATGGCTTCTTTTGGTTTTGTTTTCCCTAGAAAAATGCCAAACCTAGTTTCATGTGCCTTTTCACATTCTCATAGCACACTAAATTGTCTTTATCTTGGCTTTTTGCAGGAAAAAAAAAACAAACAAAAAAACAGGCCATGTATGTAGAGAGGAAATGACTCATAATTATATTCCAGGTAGGTGAGAATTTTAGCATTACTTTCAACACAGGACTTTTTCAACATACAAGCCTTACTTTCAACACAGGACTCATCCTATTAATTTCAACCTATCTGGAAATGTTAATGTGATGTCAATTGTGAAAACATGGCTGTGTTGCACACAGCCATTCACTCACTTCCCTCGTCATAGTCGGATGGGGGAGAGAATCATAAGGGTGAAACTAAAAATTCAGAGGTTTTGATAAAGGCAGTAGAATAAAAATTAAGTTAAATAAAAGCTGTGGACACCACTAAAGCAACATAAGGAATTCATTCATCACTTCCCATAAGCAGACAGGAATTCAGCCATCCCCAGAAAAGCAGGGGTCTATCATGACTAACAGTGACTTGGGAATGCAAAACCCATCACTTCAAACGTGTCCTGCTTCCTTCTTCTTCCCATAATTCTGTATGCTGAACATGACACCATGTGGTATGGAATATTCCTTGGATCAGTTGGAGTCATCAGTCCTTGTCTCTGCCCTTCCCAAATCATTGTGCACCCCCAGCCTCCTCACTGGTGGGGTGGAGTGAGGATCAGATAAATCCTTGACACAGTGTAGGCACTGCTCAGCAGTAACAGAAACATCCCTGTGCTGTTGACACATTTTCATCACAAATCCAAAACATAACCAAAATTACCTCTCTCCCAGCCAAAACCAGTACACTGTGTTACATCATAGACAGTAAAGTCCTCTGCAACCAAACAGGTGATAATAATAATGTTACAAGTGCTTTATTTAAGCCAGTTCATAGAAAATGTTTACTGAAAAGTTTTCAGAATTTCCACAATAGATAGCTAAGGTTATTTTCATATTGATTGGATTCACTGCATTAAAAGGAATGCTGAGGAATTTTAATAAGTTCTGAAAATAAAATGGAGGATAATCTTTTGAAAGCTTGTTATTAGATTGATACGTATATTTTGATGACAAATCAGGTCAACACTCTGATACAAACTCTTTCCCACAAAAGGAAAAGTAGTGATAACAAAAAAATTAGTTTGATGGCAACATATGTAAAAGATAAATCTCTATCAGATAAATCTGACAAACACATAGTGAATCTATCAACAATATTTTTTTTATCAGCAGTCGGAAGGTGTAAGAAACTTCTCTGTTTCCCCATCATTCAGCTAAGTTTCACATTCAAATTCCTCAGAGATTAAAAGACTACAATTCATTTCATCAGTGTGCAGTTGCTTTTTACCATTAAGTATACATTCTTCCTTTGGCTTCCACAGTATGTACCATGAATTATTAGGCATAGTAAAAAAAAAAAAAAAAGATATGAAAAACTAGCAGGAAGGAGAACAAAATCAATAGAAGAGTCTATTTATGGTGAGATTTAACTGGATATCCTTTGAAACAGGCAAATAAGTTACAAAATAATTAGGGAGGCTGTGTTTCTTTTTAACATTAAATCAGATTTTATTGTCTAACATATTTGTAACTGCTCAGGAACTATTCCATTTTCAGTTGCTTTGTATTCCTTTTAATATGCTTTTCAAAATACCATTGCACAATACAATCTTCTGAGAAAACCCCTTTATCTATGCCTTATTGTTCTCTAATCCAAAATATCTAGCATTCAATGTAATATGTGTATAAATATGACATTAGTACAAATTAATGAAAGCCTATATATTTTTTTGCTGTAAAACAAAATAGATCCTCTATTTGAGTTTTTTGTGTTTTGTTTTTTTTTTCTTTGAAAAAGACATAGAATCATGTAATCGAATCATAGAATGACTTGAAGGGACCTTAAAGACCATTTATTTCCAATCCTCCTTTTCTGAGGCAGGTTCTGACCTATTTCCATCTCCTCTTTTCCAAAGGAAACCTTTCACTAGACCAAGTGCGGTATAAAACAGTCTATGTATTTTTCTTTTTAAAATATTTATTTTCCTGCCTAACAATGACATATCTGTAGGATTGTGTAATTTTGAAAGATGGAACATCTATCAAAGTGAGACTGAGCATTATTTTTATTACATCTATTAAGTGCAATGTCATCATCATTTTGTATCAATGGAATGATTTTTCATATGTGGAAGAGAGATTAATACAGTTTCAGTATGTGTCTAAAAGTACAGCCAGCCCTCATTTATTTTCTAAAATGCATTGTCTGAGTTTTGGAGACAGAAAAAAAAGGCGAAACAGTGGCTTCTATATACTATATCTATAATGAACTACTATGTACACCAATGTTATATTGAATATGATTCTAAAATCTTAATTCTTCAAATTTATCATGTTGACTCGTCTTCATTTTGGTTGAGTGCATTTTAAAGTTCATTATCCTTGTGAGATAGAAAAATTCTAATGCCCTTATTTTACAAGAGAGACTAAGTTGAGGCAGCAGATGCAAAGAGAGGCACACTTAGATTTTTCAGAAAATCTTTAATTGAACATGTTTAACCTTAGCAACAAGAAGATAAGGGTGAGTGGCTTTCATCTGTCTAAGTTTAACTGTAAAACATAGATGCGTAATTCTGAACTAGTCATTTATATTTAAACCCAAAAAATAGGCATCAACAGATGGTAATCCTTTTGAGTTACTTTCTATTTGCATTTTTGAGAAATTGTCTTTTGGTCACACTTCATTAAAAATAAAAGTAGACAGGACTAGATCAAATTCAGAGGTAATGGACACTTAAGTATCAATCCGGTTGTTCATTTCAATAATAATTTCTCTTCCTTTTCAGACAATGACAGCGTCCTTGTTTGGATACCAGAGGGCGCCACCAACGACGAGAGACACAATAGAGAAGACAACAACAAAAGAGTTTATTATCTAGGGGGCTGTAAGAGCTATGGAATCCCACTAAAAGCATAAACCAATTACACAAAACCAGCACGACAATAGTTCGCAAGAAAAGAAAAAAACCCCAAACTGATGAGCCAGCTGTTGGGCTGTTGGAGCAAGGGAAGGAGGGAAGGCTGCCCCATGGATGCTGCTTGTCCCTACTCTAGGAGCTGCTGAAAAAGAACGATAATGCAAGGAACCCTAAGGGACCAAAGGGAAAGATACCACACTTCTATCGCCTCTGTGTGGTTCCTGCGCTGGCACTGCTCAAGCTCTGAGGACACCGTGTGGCAAGGGACTGAGAAGGAGGGGAGCTGTGCCTCTCTCAGCATTGAGGAAGTTGAAAAGAGAACAGAACTTCTGTTCCTCTGGCTTTTATGGGGTGTCCATTCTCGCGTTTTCACAGGATCCTCTTCCTGTGCGTACTGCCTTCCCTTCGCACGGCAGCGTTGGGCAACCCCCCCGCCAAGATTTCACCATGAGGCAAGATGGCGCTGCTGCCAAAATACTTCCAGCTGCACCCGCTGAGAGGAGGAGGCCACCACCGCCACACCGTCAGCACCGCAGGGACCCCCAGGAGAGGCCCAGGGACAAGTAGTTCTGCCCGTCAGCTAAAGTGGCCGCTGCGCCTGCTGAGAGAAACTACTGCCATGCACCTCCTTGCCAGTGCAGGGGACCCAGCAGCACCGGCTGCCTCACTCACACAGGCGCCGCCCGCTCCCCACATGCCGCGGTGGCCCGATGCTGTGTGTGCACTTGGCGGGACTGCGTCGAACCCAATGGGGCCATGCCTCACCTGCTGCCGCTCCTAGCTTGCAGCTTGCAGTGGGGTCACAAGGAGGAGTGGGTAGGGGTGGCCCCGGTGCCTACCTCACCACTACTCCAGCCCTGGCTCCAGCCTGGCACATGCCATGAGCTGTGCGCCAAGCGGTGGCAGTGGCATAACCAACCCTGTTCTGCCCACACCACTGGTGCCTCATTCCACGGCAGCACCTCAGAGCGGGTGGGGAGCTGAAGCACCCATGATGCACAGAGCGAGGGTTCCACAGAAGCAGCAGACCATCTCTGCCTGCACTTGCTGGGCTACTGCCAGCGGAAACAGGAGTGCAGGGGTGGCCAAAGGGCAGCAGTGGGAGGCAGCACGGCAGAGGTGGCCCTGGTCTCCGCACGGCCCTGGAAGAGAGCAGGCAGGAGCGGCCCCGCTGCTCCTCAGGCATAGGGACCGTCCTCGCCTATCTTCCCCTCTCAGAAAAATGAAGTAAAGTTTTAAAAGACAAAGACCCCTCTTCCCTAGAAGACTTTAAGGTTAAACCCATAACAGAGAGCAACAGAAGTCTACAGATAAGAATTAATGACAGATAATTTTTTAGTAGGTGCATTTGTCACTCTTTGGTCTCTATATAGTAAGGCTGTATAATTAGCTTAAAAAATATTAATTTTTTTATGCTAAAATTAGAGTATATTAATTCTATTCAAAGCTATTTATATATAAGATGTTTTCAGAGTCAAGGCTTAATTATCTTGATGTGGAAACAGCAGAACTCACACTTCTGCACTGCCAAAAACTTCACCTTATATACCTGACAAGGTTCCACTTTATTGCTTGCTGAAAACTGCTGAAGAAAACCAGGACTTTTCCAACCAATATTCTTGAAATAAGATTTTTAAGTTCTTGATGAAATTTTTAAATAAATTGTTCAACTAAAAAAAATCAAAAAAAAGAAGCCATCTCCCAGTGATGTCAGTGAGAATATCTGGTCTTTCTTTAAAGATAAACTACTTTGCTTGCTCATAAATAATAAATAGCCTCCGCAGTGAAAACTGAAAAAGTTACAATTTCCTTCAGGAACACAGCGCAGTGAGCAATGTGATTTAGTATATTAGATCACTTTTTCAGCCTTGAAAATGGAAATAGTTCTTATTTGTAGGTAAAAACACTGAATATGTGAATCTCATTTGGCTTTTGGATCAGTGCCTCTAAGAAGTAGTATCTCTCCTGGGGTGACAGAATTTAGACTTCACTCTTTAGAATGTGGCACAAAAACATGCATAAGTTTTAAGAATAGACATAGCTAGACTTTCAATACTCCACCTTTTTTCTCTTCAGATCTTTTCAAAGGCTCATATTAAAAGACTTGTATTCAGGAACCTTAGAGGACAAGTGTGAACCAGTTGTTGAATTTGTTTGCTGCTTTTCACCTGTCAAGGAAAAATTGCAATTGGACTGTTTCTCAAACTTTCAAATTTTCTATTTGTAAAAAACAAAGACAACATTAATTTTGCTATTTATGCATCACTGTTTTTCTTCTGTGAATTTGTCTAATTTGTCTTTAATACATGCATTTTCTCTCATCTAACTATTTTTTCTTTTTTATTCGAAACTCATCAGTACAATTTTTATGTGAAATTGAATAGGTTTTATATCATGGAAAGTGACTGTGCCAGTCATAATTTTAAAGTCTGTTAGAGAATCTCAGTTTTGGCTTTTCAAGGGTATAGAGTCCCATTCTATTTACTCATTCATCATGCCAATGCTACTCCACTACTTTGATCTTTCTTATTGCCCTTCTCTGTCTTTCTGATTCTATCGTGTCTTTAGGTAGAAGGTCCAGATATATTCCAAAGTCAAGCAACAAACAGGAAGACAATAGATTCATACAAAAATATTTATTTTCCTTATCCTTCTAAGTCAACAACAGCATTTAGTTTGGTTTTTTGACTGTTATGGAATACTAACACATACATTTTATGCATATATGTCACCAATGTCCATAAATCAAACAAAAACCACTATGTTGTTTCCTATAAATAATAGACTGCCAACTATGTGGAACGGATTAAACTCAACAACAATGTATGCATATCTACATATCTCTATCTATCTATCTATCTATCTATCTATCTATCTATCTATCTATCTATCTGTCTATCTATCTATCATCTATCTATCTATCTATCTATCTATCTATCTATCTATAGTTATTTCTCTCTATCAGTATATATATGTACTACCTATCACTACCCCAGACTTTTTCTAGTTAATTGAAAAGTAGATATATTCATGAGGCATGATTGATATCACCTACTTGTAGATTTCATGAGAATCCTACTCAGCTTATATCTATTTCTCCCTTTGTAGGAGAGTGTGTCTGGACAGTTACATCTGACTAAAAGTCTCAGTGCAAACTTCAGCACCAGAAAAGTACTTTTGACTTCTGTTTTATTGTTGTTTTTATCCTAAAGTTTCTGTTATTTTTTTCTTTTGGACCTTGTAGCCGTTTGAAAAACAAGGCTTTCAAAGGGGGTTGTAAGAGAGAAACCCCACTTACCCAATTAAAATTCAGTTTTTCCTCAAAAGCCATTTCAGGGAGGGGGTTGTCCCAGCAGGGACTGGGGCGGGGGCGAGGGGAGGGACTCTTGCTTCAGTGCTCTCCTGGAGCCTGAGATTGGGGGCCGGGACAGAGTGGGACCTGT
>VXBA01000519.1:1363990-1376721 GCA_013399895.1 Serilophus lunatus
CAAGGGAGGGAGGGAACTGGTTTTCACCTGTGTTTGTGTTTTGCAGAGAGACTAAAGGGCCAGAAGTGCTTCCAAAGAGAGAGAGAAAAGAAGGAGACACCCTTTCCTACCCTTCTTCTCAGTTTCTTTCAGGTAGTCACCTGGCTGAAGGGAACAGTTCCCTTTCTTCCTTTTGTGTGTTTGTTTTCCCTCCTGGCGTGTTGGGGGTCCCTCAATGTAATTCTGGGGTCTCCTGTGGGTTACCCTATCTCCCTAATTCAAATTCCCCTGGAATAAATTGTTCTCCTGCTGGCCATTCTATTAATTTTTCTGTCACCTTTATTGAACCTGTATCCTGAATGCTAAAAGGTGGTCAAACCACTACAGACCTCAAACTCACACTTTATGAATTTCTGTAAAGCTAGACTAAATTGTTGATTTCTGTAATTAATAATTCAGCAAAATTTCTAAAATAAATGAAACATTGGGCAAATTTTTCAAATTATAAACCTCACTCTTCTCCCATGATAGGAGTTATATTCTGTACACAGTCTTGGTGGAAATAAATTCTGCCTGTCCCTAAATATGATACATCTTACAGTTTACGACACTCATTAGCAATTGGACACGGGAAAGTGCTAACCTTCGACCTAAAATTCTATTCAGGTAGAATCATATGAAATAGAGAACATGGGCTATGTCAAATATTTAATTAAAATGTATTGGGAAGCCTATCTCTCTGGAACACAAACACATTTGACAACTTTGATTAAGGATTTTCTGTGTGAAAATGCCAACTTTCAGTTTCCTTTAGTCTTCACGTGTGCTATGTTTGGAGGTCAAACAAGAGAATTTAGCACTTGAGTGAAAACACCACTGTTGTACTGTCAGCTGGAAGGATGTGACAAAGTGCAGTGACATTTATAAACTCTTGATTGCCAAGGATGATTAGATGCTCTGGTTAGTCACGGAAGTGTTTATTGTTTCTTTGCAGCAACTGTAAAAGAGTCAGTCATCAGATTCCATGTGCTCAGTAGAAAAGGATGCAATAAAGGTGAAATAACCAGTCTATAAATGATAGGAATAAAATCTAGGGTGCTAACTTGTTGGCCTCTTTTCTAATTCTTAGAATCATAACCAGAGCCTGGAATATCAAGTGATTATGAAACTGTAAAGTATGTATTAATTTTCTATAGCTTGATTTACTAAATGTCACTCAAAGGAGATCAAACCTCATGAATTAATGATAAAGCTTTGTTTCATCTTTAACTACTGAGATATGATTTATTTGTCCATGATTTAGTAGCTTCAGGTAGCAGCTCAAGACCTACTAGGTGCTCCTTTCCATATTCACTGCCAAAGCACCATTTACCTGTTCTGATCACTAGTCAAACATGAATTATTAAAAAATTGTTAGATAAATAGTAATCATGATCAAGCTCTCAGTTTAAATCCCAAAAACATTTTGCTTACTTGTAAGAAAGTTGTTTTTAAAAGTATTTGCGCCTTTGGAATAAAAGCCATACCTAGCTCTACTGGCACATTAAAATTTTTTGTTTGTCTATGAGGAATATATTATCCTATGACTGACTTGAGAATTTCAAAGTGTACGATGCTCATCTTAAACTGCAAAATATGGAAGACACATTCTACGTACCTCATCTTCTCTAATGTGAAATTAATTTCTTTAACACATAGCAGCAGAAATACTAGTTGTATTAAAACGTTTGAGTATATTACTTCAGATGTTACAATAACACACTTTGTTATATATGTTTCTCCCTTTGATGAAAGAATTGCAAGTGTCAATCATATTTTTAAATACATAAATAGAGCCTAGTACCTAAGACAGAAAGAATGCAGTACAACTACTTTATAGTTTTCCTTAGAATTACAAATGTTTTCTTTCTTCAAAAGTTTACAAGATGCTTTTATGTTGCAGGACTAGGTGATACCATCTGCCCCCTGTAATTGTTGTTATTACGCACCCATGGACGTTTTACAGCAGTAGCTCTGCAATTTGATGGTGATTAGTGAGTCGTCCAGTTTTAAATAACTAGGTTTGCAGAAAGTAGTGCACCGATTGTACCTTTGTCCAGATGTTTTGTGCAGATGGTGTACCGTTTGCTAGGAGGTATAAACCTCCTAAAAATAAAAAACCTTGGTCTGAGGACATATGTATGCATGACTTGAAGAAGTGGATTAGTCTCCTCCATCTTTTCTCTGTCTTTCCATAGCTAGTTCTGAAAAGTGTTTTGTACTTTTCTTTCTGAGATTAATTGTAGATCTACAAAATCTGTTGGAATGAGGATGATCAGAATTCTCGATGGCCCAAGGCTAGCCATATAAAATTTAACATTATGCATGAATGATGTCCTTGACTGTGATGAACAGATTCTGGTTTTATGAACATCAGGTGACATTAAAATAAAGGATAAAAAAAAATTGTAGCCAAGAATCTAAAGAATAAAACAATCTGTCAAAATGAATATGACTCACCCATCTAAGAGTTGAATTTCTGTGACTATCATGTGTCATCTGTTTTTTTGTTGATATTGACCACAGATTGAGCCCTAATAGATCTACTGCATATATATTCATTCAATAGTTAGAACATATTTACTTTAAACAAATATTTAATGCTAATTTAATGCATTACTGTTCTGTTGACCTATTTAGTATAGATTTTTATTTCTTTTGAAATACCCCAGCAATAGTCACACTTCATATGGATGACAAGTACATTATAAAATATGCTATTATCTCTAATACTATTTGTAGCAAAGGGACACAAGTAAATTAAATCAAGTCCAAATGGAGAAGTGTGATTCCATAGTGTAATTAATTCTTGAAACTGGAGGCCTTGTAGGTCCTGTCACAACTTAGAAATTGTCTGGTGACCAGACAAGGAAATGAAACCTCTGTGAAAATCAGGGTAACAGGTCTGTTTGATTGACTGATTGAGGAAGCAGTTTGAACTAAATGGAAGACTGACTTTAGATACTAGACAGTGAGGTAAAAATAACATCTTTTTCTAACACTCAGGAGAAATATTTGTGTTACTCTGTCATGTGCTAGCATCATAGAACAAGTGCATTGTGTGTCAAAAGCTCTCCTTTGAGCACTTCCAGAGCACAGCATTCATATGAGTTTTCCTGTCTGTGGGAGTAGAAGCTGTACTATCCGACTTGGCACAAAGATGGACTCCTTAAGCAAGTAATGGGATCATCAAAGGGATGGAGCACCTGTAAGTGTTCAAGGACAGGTTGGATGGAGCCTTGAGCTACCTTGTCTTGTGGATGGAAACCCTGCCATGGTGAAGGACTTGGAGATAGATTATCCTTAAGGTCCTTTCAAACCCAAGCCATTCTGTGATCCTATAATTCTATCAGCCTATAATTCTATCAGCCTATAATTCTATCAGCCTATAATTCTATGACTTTATGAGTCTGGGGAGTATTATAGCAAATTACCCATGATCTCAAATCTTCACTATATTTCCTTAGAAACCTACAAGACATTTCTGCAACCTCTTTGTCTAATGCATGGTGCTGATGACTTCTTCCTCCTCAGCCTGGGGTATAATTTATTTTGTGTTTAGACATATTCTTACCAAAGTTTCCATCAGTGATTTTGGTGGGGTTGTTTGGTTTGATTGGGTTTATGGGTTTTTTAAGGATTTGATATCTTCAGTTTTCCATTCTTTTTTTTGTTATCTCTTAAACTGATTTTACCTGCTCAGTAAAAAAATGGTCCTACAGTGGCCTTTAATTAATGACTGTGATACCATTCTATGCCCGCTTTCTTTATATTGCATTTTATTTTGGAGGCAAAAGTGGTTCAAAGGGAATTGCTACTTCTTATCCCCATTAACTAAAGTTAAATTAAATTAAAGCAACAGCAAGAGCTAAAAAACCCCTAAAATTAATTCACTTCAAGACAAACCAAAAAAGCCCTGAGACATTCACTATCAGGTCAATTAAAAGTCCTTCAGGAGTTATTGCAAAATCATATTTGCTGGACTACAATGAGTGTGGATTCGTTAATGTATAATATATATTTTTTGTTTTGGATTCTTTACCTTAAACAAAAGCTCACTATTAGTTTAAAGGCTGGGCCATTTTATGAAATTATATAAAACGCATCTTAGGTGCTATAAATATCTTGTTCAGAAATTAAAGGCAATCAATTATTTTTTGCGTTTTAAATTTTTCTTTATGTTTTTCTTGTCCCATTTGCTATATGACATAAACAGCCCCAGACAAATTAAATTGATTGATTACCAATGCAGAGAAAATTATTGCATTGGCTTTATATTCCTATTAATATACAGTGATTGTATGTGTTACTATATAGGAATAGAAAAATAATTGCAAGAATCAATTTGCAGCATGATTCTGTATGAGAATTGCTTAATAAAGGTTGAAAGATTGCATGCTATAGATATGAAGAAAAGTGTAATAAGTGATTATAAAATTTGACCGGCTTAACATGAGTCAGCAGTGTGCCCTGGTGGCCAAGAAGGCCAATGGCATCCTGGCCTGCATTAGGAACGGTGTGGCCAGTAGGAGCAGGGAGGTTATTCTGCCTCTGTACTCGGCACTGGTGAGACCGCACCTGGAGTACTGTGTCCAGTTCTGGGCCCCTCAGTTTAGGAAGGACGTGGAGATGATTGAGCGTGTCCAGAGGAGAGCAACGAGGTTGGTGGAGGGTATGGAGCACAAGCCCTACGAGGAACGATTGAGGGAGTTGGAACTGTTTAGCCTGGAGAAAAGGAGGCTCAGAGGTGACCTTATCGCTCTCTACAACTTCCTAAAAGGAAGTTGTGGTCAGGTGGCGGTTGGTCTCTTCCACCGGGCAGCAACTGACAGAATGAGAGGACACAGTCTCAAGCTGTGTCAAGGGAGGTATAGGTTAGATATTAGGAAGAAGTTTTTCACAGAAAGAGTAATAAAGTTGTGGAATGGACTGCCCGGGGAAGTGGTGGAGTCACCATCCCTGGATGTGTTTAAAAAAAGGCTGGAGGTGGCACTTGGTGACATAGTCTAGTCTAGTTGAGGTTCTAGGGTAAGGGTTGGACTAGATGATCTTGGAGGTCTCTTCCAACCTAGTGATTCTGTGTGATTCTGTGATTCTGTGATCATTACTTTCTTAGTGACTTTCTTTGCACTTTATCTTTTTTAACAGAAAAAAAAATTGTCAAGAGAAATTTTAATGGTGCACTGATTTATACATTATCAGTACACAAATTTAACAATAGACTACTACTACTGCTACTACTACTATTTATCTCTATGCCTTTACTTAATAACATTTAAAAGATATCTCTAACTTCCATTGATTTGAGTAACTAAATGATTTTTTATTTGATGCCAGTTGTCCATTGTTAAGCAAATTTTACCTCCTTATATGAATTTGAAAATGTTATATGTGAAGAAATCATTATTTCATACTAATCTGGAAGAGTGTAAAAACTTAGGCATTGCAGAGAAAAATCAAAAATTTATTTTGACATGTGTTGCATGTTTTATAGTTAATGCTCTTAGAAATTCTTTTCCATTTTTACAGCACTCAACCTCTTATCATAATTTTAGAAACGTTCTCCTGTACTGAGGTGCCCAGAGCTAGACACAGCTCTCCAGATGCACCTCACCAGGGCTGAGTAGAGGAGCAGGATCACCTCCTTCAACCTTCGGCAATATTCTTCCTTAAGCAGTCCTGGATACCATTAATTTTCCTGGCTTCCAGGGTACACTTCTGGCTCATGGAAAACTTGTTTTCCAGCATGTCCCTCAGTTATTTCTCCACAGAGCTGCTTCTCAGCAGGTCAGCCTCAACCTGTACAGGGACATGGGATTATTCTTTCCCAGGTCCAGGATTCTACACTTCCTTTTGCCAAATTCCAGACAGTTTTTCCCTGCCCATCTCTCCAAACTCTCAAGTTTCTTCTGAATGCCTGCACAGCCCTTGGGGTATTGGCCACTCCTCCCAGTTTTGTATCATCACCAGGTTGCTGAGGAGACATCTGTCCCTTCATCCAAGCCATTGACCAATAAGTTAAACAATACTGGGCCCAGATACCACTAGTTACAGGTTACTAGACCCTGTGCAACCGATTAGAACACTCTGGGATGTGCTGCTCAGCCAGTTCCACCCCACTGACCATTCATCCAATTCATATGTCCCGAGTCTGCCTATGAGACATTGTCACATTGGGTGACACAGTGTAAAAAGTATTGCTGAAGTTGAGGTAGACAATATTGGCTTCTCTCTCCTCAACTATTTAGGTAGTAATTTAATTGTAGAAGGCAATCACATTGGTCAAGCATGACTTACTTTTAGTGACTCCATATGCACTACTTCTGACCATCTTAGAACTCATAAGTATAGAGATGGCCTCCAGAATGAAGTGCCCCATCAGCTTTCCAAGGATAGAAGTGAGGCTGACTGGCCAGTACTTCCCTAAGTCCTCCTTCTTGCCCATTTAGAAGACCAGAGTGACATTTGCTTTATTCCAGTCCTCAGGTACATCTCCTAATTGACATGTCCTTTCAAAGACAATTATTAGCAGTCTCACTATGGTGTCTGCCAGCTGTCTCAGCGCTCATGGATTCATGCTGTCAGGGCCCATAGGCTTGTGAATGTCAGATTTGCCAATGATGTTCTTTTACCCAATTCTCCTTGGCAAAGGGAAAGTCTTCCTTCCATTATTCCTTTACCTTGGTCTCGTGGGTTAGAGAATCCTGTGTGCTGGTCTTGTCAGTGAAGTTCAACGCAAAGAAGGTGTTCAGGAAGTCTTCCTTCTTTGTGTCCTCTGTTACCAGGATCCTATCTCCATTTAGTAATAGGCTCACACTATCCTTAGTTTTTCTTTTGTTATTGACATATTTGAAAAGCCCTTGTTTTCCTTGACATCCTTGACTAGGTTTTATTCCAGATTGACTTTGGCCTTCCTCATCTAATTTTTACTTACTCTTACAACCTTTCTATATTCATTTCACATGGCCCGACCCTGATTTCATTTCCTGTGTATTTCCTGTTTACATTTGAGTAAGTAAGTACATTTGAGTTCTTTATTTGTCCATGCAGATCTTTTGCCCCCTTTGCCTTATTTCTTTCTCGCCAGGAAGTGAACTGTCTTGGGCCCTTCTTTCCAGGACCAGTTCCCATGGGATTCTTCCAAGAAGATCCCTGAAGTTTGCCTGCTTCTTCCTCACCTGATGCTGAACTTCACAATCTCATGGTCACTGTAGCCAAGGCTGCTCCCAACCTTCATGTCACCAAAAAGGCTTTCTTGGTTTGTTAGTATGAGATCCAGCAGTACACCATTCCTTGTTGGAGCCTTTGCTATCTGTGTCAGAATGTTGTCATCAGTGCTTTCCAAGAACCTCCTGGGACTGCTTCTCTATATCAAGGTAAAGATATCAAGAAAGGTATCAAGATATCAAGGTAAAGTCCCCACTCAGAAAACTGTGCTTGTGACTTTAAGACTGCTTCCAGCTGCCTGTAGAAGGCCTCATCCACTTTCTCCTCCTGATCAGGCAGCCTGTGGCAAACACCAGCAACGGTGTCAACCTCAGTAGTCTGTCACACATGCCAAGACAGAGCTCGATACATTCATAGTGTTGCCTCACACTCAGCTCCACCACTGCACCTTCCTAGTCTGTGCTCACTAAACAGTGTGTAGCACTTCATGACAATGTTCCAGTCATGTGAGCTACCTCGCTACATCTCTATAAATCACAGTGAGATCAAAGCCCTATGACTGCATAAGATCTTTAGTTCTTCCTACTTGTCCCATATATTGCAGGCATTGGTGTGCAGGCACTTTATGAAATTATTTGATTGTATCAATATCCCAGTGGGGGTGCAAAGGGTTGCCACATAGTCCTGACTTGTGTTTATGTCTTTGGATGCTTGTATTCACTAAAGGTGTCCCCTCTTGAGCCTCCTTTTGCTACTTGCATGGTGGCTAAAATTCTCCCCTTCCCACACCCTATCTCTGTCAAGCCTGGCTATGTCTCTATCATCCTTCATATCTAGTTCAAATCTCTCTCAATGAGATCTATTAACTACTGAGCAAAGATTCTTTTCTTCTCTGAGACAGGTTGATCCCATTTGCTGCTAGCAAGCTCAATGTCATGTAAACCAACTCGTGGTCAGAAATCCCCAAATTCTACTGGTAACACCAGACTCGAAGCCAAGTATTCAAGTGCATGATTTTTCTGTTTCTGCCCCATCATTCCCTGTAACTGAAGAGAACAAAACTTGTGTTCCAGACCCCTTCCTTGAGCAATTGTCCCAAGACTCCGAGGGTCCTCTTAATCATTCACAATCTTCTTGAGACTTATTATTACCTGGAAAACCAGTAGTGGGTTGTAATCAGCAGGCCATACAAGTATGATAAGTTCCTTGGTATGTCTCTTACCTGTGCCCCAGGGAGGGAACGCACCTGCCCTTGTATTGTGTCTAGTTGGCTTATCGGGCCCTCTACCCCTCTCAGATGGGAGCCACCAATGATTATCACCTTTACTTTTCTCTTAATTAAGGAGGTTGTGATGCCTGGGGTAGTCTGTCTTGCCCTAGGTGATCCTTCCAACCTTCATCCACGTTCTCACTTCCCTGATCCTCAGATTCCAGGTTATCATACATATTGTATAAGGGTACCTGGGGAGATGAGGTAAGTCAGGAGGGGTTTCATCAGCCACCCTGAGCAGAAGTTAATTTTCACTCCCCTTCATGCCTGAGGTCCCCATTTTCTGCCTGTTGAGAATGTAGGGGATCTACTGCTTCTTGTGAAGTGGATGGTGGATCTATTTGTCTAAGAAATGGTAGAGCATGGCTCCAGAAGAGTAACAGAAGGAATAACAGATGAGGCATTAAAATAGGATATTTTAAGCATTTAGGGGTAAAATTGAGAGTTTAGTGACATATATCAGAAGTAGAACTCTTTGAGTAGTTAATGTATAAATTGCAGGTTTGGCTGGGGTTTATTTTGTTTTAATGAATAAATTTTGAAGAGTATATAGGCATTAAGTCAGTTGACATTATATTGTTTTATTAGTCTGCTTGCAAAAATAATTGTTTCAATGACCATTTTGAACCTCCTTACCTTTTTTGCACTTTCCACTTAATGACAGCTTCTTTCTAATGCAGTTAGCCTTACAATAACCTCTTCAAGTCAATCCTTATGGTCAACTTGGACAGGGTAGGTACTGCTAGTGTCTGAGTCATAAAGGCTTTTGTCATATAAAGTCAGAATAGCTTATCTTAAGTTTGTATTCAGACAGTTAAAACACCAGCTGCTCACTGCTGTAGGCAATATATAGTTTATTTCTCTTTCAATCATGATCCCTAGTACTTCTTAGGAAGGCAGCCTGAGGAATTATGGCGATTAATATAAATTTGAAGTCAGAGAAAAGATTATCACAGAAAATTTCTATGCTTGTGCCAGAAAACATTGGCAAACCCCTGTGATTTAAAATATCTCCTTGACAGTTTTGATTATAATTAAATTGCAGACATATGGGAGGCGAATAACTGAATGTCATTTTCTCAAAAAGAACTTTTAGAAGCAAAGAAACAAGGAACTTCTTTCTTATTGAATGTCATTTTTCTTTTTGCTCCCCTGTTCTTCACTTTAGTAACTGATCCAGCAGTGTAACCAATAGTTTATTGTTAATATTTTTCTGATGTGAAAAGAGATTCTGACTGTTTACAAAAGGATTTCTGTTTTCTTTGTAGTTCAGAATTACAGTAAATTATATTTTCTGGGAACATGATCAGGACATCAGAGAAATTAGAACCTGCTTATAAGACTGTAATGCTTTATGGTCTGCTTTCTGAATCAGGAGTTTCTTGAAAACTATTTTTTACAGATGTATATAGCAGTAAAGATATGCCCTGATTGCCTTTGTTTATAAAGTGTCATTATTGATTCTGTTCTGAAGAGATTTAAAGTATGTAGTAATGAATAAGGCAGCTGTGTTGATGACTATAAAGATTAAAAGGAAAGAATCAATATCTATTCTTAAAACATTGAAGTGTCTAAATAATCTGTTATTTTTATTTGCTAGATTACCTTTTTTAATGCTGCATATGAAACAAATGTGAGCCTCAGGTGGATTATTTTGCCTTCAGTGAAATGTTTCCAGTATTTTGAAATATACTGATTAATTCCAAGTCCTGTTTAACAACCGCTAAAATAGCTGATTAAACTAGACTATAGCTTAGAATGTTCCAATCCTCTTTTTTTACAAGCATGTAATAACCAAAACTCAATCCCTGACCTTGTCAAAACCACAGAAAGTTACTAATATATCTATGATATATATACATATATATGCTTAAATACATAATGCTTGTAATTTCCCTCAAAAATATTTGACATCATTATTTTTTTGAACTCTAACGTCTTATTAATGTGTTTCCTTAAGTGTTGCACATCTGTAGTTCTACTTGGCAATTTATATGAAAAATTTAATGCAATAATAACAGAATAAACAAGAAGGATCAGTTTAAACTTAAAATACAGGGAAAAAAAACTATCTTAAGAGATAAGGTTAGGATTCAGTGAGTGTGACAAAGCTTACAGCTCCAAAGACACTGCAACTACAAAAAGCATGTCAAGGTGTGCATGGCACTGCACCAACGTTGCTTTCTCCAGTACTCATGTTCTTGGGGAGCTCACCCTCAGCCCTAACTTTCCATTTGTAGAAAAAATCTAAATGAATGTAAAAAAGGTAGAGAAAAAAAATGGAAATATTTAAATGGAAAAACATATTGCAAGAAGTGTAGAAAACTCAAATAAGCAGTTTTTGTTATAACATGTCTGTCTTGATTACTTGGTTTGAGTATGCTATATATTTGCTTCCACATATTCAAAACAATTTATTAATACTCTATGATTGTTTAGTTTTAGAATCTCCATTACTTAAAGACAAATCGAAAGGATATCTGTAAAAATATTGGGGGGGAAAAAAAAAGAGAAACTGATATCATAGAGGGAGATTAAAACATATTACATAATACCAGCCTATTTAAGAAGCCTCTGGAGATAAATGGAAACATTGACCAAATGAGAGCAACCAGCACAATGATGTTGTCAAAATTTGGTTTTGCTCCCTTGCAAGTGGGCTATAAGGTAGTGCTCATCGTTGGTAAGGGAAAAACCTAGTTTGCAGTAATTGCAAAATGAGAGGCAAGCAAAATATGTAAGGAGGTACTGAGACCTCAGAGGAAAGGAATGCCTCTAGAACAGATGTAGCGGTGGATTCACACAAATGCACTTGGAGCTGCCAAACAGGCAGGGAAATAAAAGCTTTATGAGGAGCATGAGCACAGTAGAGTGAAATGAATTTCTTAGGGAAAGATGTAGACAGAAATTTTTTAGTGTTAAGCAATTAGCCAGTATTAGCAACTATATTAGTGATAAGTAATTCAGAAATAGAACATTTAGAGTGAATGTTAAAACTGGGCATGTCCCAGGAAAAGAAGTTTCGTTCTGGTTAGGAGGGTAATCTTGAGGTTGGAGTCTTTCTTTTCTAGAACTGTAGTTTAAAATCTGATATTTTGATATTTAAATAACTATTGTTTCAATGTCTACTTAAAGTATGCTTAGAAAACTTTTCTAATGTCCATTCATTGATATTGAGTGATGCTTTTATCCTTAGTGTGGGAGGTTAAATTTCTAGATTAGGGGTTGTCTATCTAAGACAAATCTGTTCTCTGTGACTTCGCATTGCAGTAGCTACTGCACACATTTACCCATATGTTAAAAAAGGGATCAATAACCTGGAAGTAAGAGTAGAGCAAGAGAAAACATATTGGCAGTTACCACAGAGCACCTGACAAGTCTAAACTCAGCCTCTATCTCAGTAGAAAACACTTACCCTTGTATCCATATTGCTATATTATTATCACCAAGTTCCATCACCATTCTTTCAAGGTGTCCTTCAGCATGTCACTAAACTTAAAAGATCTGATAGTATTAGAGCAAACTAATTTAATATTCTGAAAAAAATGTAACTTCTGCTTCCTAATCTTCTGCACTCCTATTGTTGTCTGAAACAATTGAGTTTTTTTAAACTCATTGTATCAAATTATTCAAATCCTCTTTTCATTATAGTAAAACTAGTACCACTCCTTGTATTCTTCTGTGCTTAACATTTTCTTTCTGTGTACTACTCAATTTCTGTCATTTTGCATGTTGTAGTGGTTTAACCCGGGCTGAATGCCAGGGGCCCACTACTGCCACTCTCTCACTCCCCCCTGCCCAGGTATAGAAGAAAGAGAATATAACGAGAGGTTTCATTATTCATGATAAGGACTACAGCAGATTCTTTCTTAATCACCGTCACAGGCAAAACAAGACTCCATGTGGGAACAATAGTCAGGTTTATTACTAACAAGATCAGAGCTAAGAGTGACAGACAATAAGAGACACCTTTTACCCCCCACCCCCTCCTCTTACATCCAACCTGCTCTCCTGCAGCGGTCAAGGGAAAAGGTGAGGTGTGTGGGGGGGAATGTTGCTGTGGTCAGCTGCTGTTTTCAGCCACTGCTTGGAGAGAAGAGTCCTTCCAACCACATTCCATGGGGTCCCATCCCTCACAGGATACAGTTCCTCTCACAAACTGCTCCGGCGAGAGTCCATCCCATGGGCAGCAGCACTTCAGACACTGCTGCCACATGGCTGAAATTCCACAGGGTGCAGTCCCTCAGGCACAGGCTGCTCCAGCGTGGGCCCCACG
>VXBA01000519.1:1377091-1402959 GCA_013399895.1 Serilophus lunatus
CCCCCGCTACCAAAACCTGGCCACAGAGAAACCAATACACATGTCCAGATCCATCATGCAACAATTTGATATTGACCCAAGCAATTACTGAGGTAATATGCATTGCAGCATAAATTCATTCAGGTTTTTCTTGTTTTTTCCTCTATTTTATCTTGTAGTGAAAGAAAAGATTAGAGCATGACAAATAGAAAAGGATGTTATATCAGACTGTCATCATAGATAATGCTAAATATGAATAAGTAAATTGTTAACCTATTTTTGGTGCATCTCTTTTACTGGTAGGAATAAACCACAAACGCTTCTGTCAATTTACAATTCTGAAGTTTGGCATTTTGATGATTCTAATAATGTTAAAGCTGTACTTAAATCATATGGCACAAATAAAAGAAATCCATACTTTTTTGACTTCTATATGCTTGGAGATTGGAATAATGTAAAAAATCCTGTTAGAATTAAAGCCCTTGACCTGCTGTGAACATATGTTACCTACAGCAATTTAGTCTCTTGTACTCCTTGAGGTGAATAAAACACACATTTCTACTTAAATATTATAAAAAAGAGAAAATTCAGAACATTGCATTGTACTGGGTCCTACTGTCATAAGTGAGTCTACAAAGATGTTACAAATATGTCTGTTAAACCAGTTCCTCATCCTCAATTGCATCAGCACCAATCTTGTGAGTGTCAGCATGGGGCAATTCAGTGCAGCCTTGGGTTTGTTCCCCAGCCCAGTTCTACTGCCATGATCTCACCCATTCGAGGCTTGCTATAAGAAATGCTGAGGCTGTTTCTTTTCTCATCATCAAAAGAAATTTTCACTCCCTTACAGGCCCCTCACTGCAAGACAGATGTTGAGATGCTGGAGTGAGTTCAAAGAAGGACAAAAAAGCTGGTGATGCATCTGGAGCATAAGTCTGATAAGGAGCAGTTGAGAGCACTGGGGTTTTTTTCTTTGTTTGTTTTTTTTTCTTTTTTTTTTTTTCTTTATTTCCTCTTGAAGAAAAAGAGATTTAAGGGGGACCTTAGCACTCTCTACAACTACCTGAAAGGAGACTGTGGATGGGTAAAAGTTGCTGTCTTTTCCCAAGTAATTAGTGGTAGGATTTTTTTTTTTTTTTGAGATAAAGACAGTTTGAGGTAAAGCAAAAGTTGTGTGCAAGAAAGCAATTCATTCAGTACTTCTTGTGAAGAGGTAAATGTTCAGCCTTTCCCAGGAAAGCAGACCTCCATTATGTGTGATGCTGACTTGGGAGGACAAATGCCATCACTGTGAACATCTCTTCTTCCTTCTTCTTCTCCCAGCTCTATATGCTGAGCATGATGCCATATGGTNGCACTGGGCAGGGCACATCTCTGGGATGGAGGATCACTGCCTCCCTAAGTCTGTGCTCTATGGTGAACTCACCACCAGCTGCCATAACAGAGGAGCCTCAAAGAGGAGATACAAGGACTCCCTGAAACAACATCTCAGTGTTGGTCATATTGACTGTCACCAGTGGTCCACACTGGCCTCCAGTCAAGAGACATGGAGACACACCATCCATAACACTGCTGCCTCCTTTGAGAATGCACATAGAATCAGTCTTGAGGAGAAAAGACAATGGAGAAAGAACAGTGTCTCAGCAGTACCACCTAAGGAGACTTTCCAGCCTGCTTTTTGCAACCAGACTTGCCTGTCCCGCATCAGTCTTTTTAGCCGTCAACGCGCTTGCAGCAAGCGTGGGTAGAGCCCTTCTCATATCTTCATTCTCAAAGTCTAGCCATGAGTGGTAGGACACAGGAAACAACCTCAGGTTGTTCCAGGGGAATATTCAATTAGATATTAAAAAGAATTTCTTCATGGAAAGGGTTTTCAAGCACCAGAACAGGCTGCCCAGGGAAGTGAGTGAGTCACCATCCCTGAAGGTATTTAAAAGATATATAGATGTAGCACTTAGGGACATTTATTGCTGAGCGGTACTTACACAGTGTCAAGGCTTTTTCACTTCTCACTCTACTCCACGAGTAAGAAGGCTGTGAGTGCACAAGAAGCTGGGAAGGGATACAGATAGGACAGCTGACCAAAATGGACCCAAGGGATATCCCAGACCATATGGCATCATGCTCAGCATATAGAGCTGGGGGAAGAAGAAAGAAGAAGAGATGTTCATAGTGATGGCATTTGTCCTCCCAAGTCAGCATCACACATAATGGAGGTCTGCTTTCCTGGGAAAGGCTGAACATTTACCTCTTCACAAGAAGTGCTGAATGAATTGCTTTCTTGCACACAACTTTTGCTTTACCTCAAACTGTCTTTATCTCATCCCCAGAGTTTTCTCCTTTTTCACAATTCTGATTCTCTCCCCCATCCCACCAGTAGGGAATGAGAAAACATCTGTTTGGGACTGAGCAGCCTATCAGAGTTAACACACAATTAGTAGAATATGTAGAGATCAGAGAGGAAATGGCATAAAAAAAAGGATAGATTCTTTGAGCAGAACCGTTTAAGCTCACAGAACATTTTAAAGTGTTTCCTCAGTGCTTTTCACTGCACATTTATTATTTGCACTGGAGGTCATACATAGTATATCAAAATATTAATAATTGAGAATTCCTTAATAAAACAAAGTGGTTTTGGTATGAAAAAAATGAATCATGTTTTTGAACGTTAAAAAGTCTGTGAATATCATGCTTGTATATCAGCTTCCCACTGGGGGGAAGTGGGAAAACCTCTGAGTCCTACAGAAAAAACTGTAAATGGAATAGCCATGGTGTCCAATTCTCATATTTCTTCCTTACTATAGCATAAGTAAATTTTCCTCCAATCCTGATGAACTTATCCCTAAGTTTAGTTTATATGGATTTGGTTTTCTAACAGACAATTTTAAGAACAATGTTCTGAAGTGAGAGGATAGGTCAGGTTTATTTTTGTTTTCCAAAAGCTTTGCCTTTTAGTGCAGATAGATGCCCCTTTATAATTTCAGCTTCTTTTATTTATTATGTGATCCCCATATAGGGATCACACACAGAATTATACACAGAATTAGCAGAGTTGGAAAAGACCGTAAAGATCATCAAGTCAAACTTATTACCTAACTTATCAACCTACCCAACACCTACCCATCATGTAAACCATGTCACTAAGTACGCCATCACTGCTATGTATTATCTACTACAAACTGGAAAATGAAGGGAATGATGATACAATGATATCATGTTACAGATTAAGATATGCTAATTTTTCTTATAAATACTGAGATATGGTAACATAAATATAGACTGTCTGAAAAACCATATATCAGCTGACTTTTCCAGATGTAGGTATTAGATTAATTACTTTAAGACTACCATTTCATGGGCTTCATTTCTCTACAGCTTCCTATGCCGATCAAGGGCAATAGAACCAAAATTCAAAAATCTTGTCTTTTGATATTCAAAATATTATGTCAGAGTCTGATGACTGTTTCTGGAATGTTGGTTTGTTAATAACACCTAGGGCAATCTCAAGACTTAAATATTGTTTCTCGGTTGGGATTGGGGCACCCCATTCTCAAAGTGCAAATTGCATGAGCGTTGATGCTCCTTGCCTGTCTCTTCAACTTTCTTTTCTGTTGCTGCAGCAAAAGTGGAAACTAAATGAAATGGTTAAGGTCCTTCCTTGGGGGATATTTAAGACATTTAGAAAGACACAGAAGCAGATGTGATTTGCATAGTTTTTCAGCTCAGAATGAATCTTACAGCTTACAAGACATAATTTGTTATCAGCTACTAAATCCTGAAGGCTTTTTTTGGTCTTGGAGCACTTTATTAAGTATGCTGCAAATGAATCCATATAGCTTATATGGCAAAAAATGTTCTCAGCACTGCTTCAAAACCATTTACCATGTGAAATTCTGCTTCCAAAATGTATGGGAATAAGTGTAATATAATGTATAAAAAGACAAATGTGTGGAACTACTTAATGTCTGGACTAAAACTCTGGGACTATATGTGACATCTCAGTGTTTGACTTGCCAAAATTATTACACTTTAAGCTTCTGAAGCAAAACTATTTTGATCAAACTAATTGTTCTGAATGATCTCTGGACTGGTCTAATGTTCAAAGCGCGCATAAGAATTTTGGGAACTGATAGTCATTCTAACAATTTGAGAATATAGATTTCCAGTGCCCCATAACTGGGACTATCGCTCAGCACTTTTTATTTTATTAACACAGTCACAAGATTGAGCATCCTTGGCTGACTATTTTGGTCCTGCTTCATCTCTTGAAAATTCTACACCAGTTGTGAGCTGGATGTGGCAAAACACACCAAGCAGGATCAGCTTTACTTGTTCTAATAAAGCAGCAACAGTGAGAACAGAGCCACCATGTTAGTTAAAAGTACATTTTGAACCTTAAATACAATGTGCAATTCTGCTTTCCTTAATGTTCTGAGCCACAAAATCGTGAAGATTTGTATATGTCCTAGCTATGGAGAATTTTAAGACCAGTTGGTCTGTTTTCAAAAAAAAAAAAAAAAAAAGGCATTTGAAGTGTAGCTCTGGCAAATGAATACTCTTCCATTTTGACAGTAAGAGAAAGGGATTTATTTTTTCTTTTAGTTTTCTATCTTCATATCCCATTTTTGTTATCCTTTTCAGGTAATTCTATTTTTTCTTTAAAAAAAATATTGTTCAGAGATATTCTTTTATATATTTGTCATGGAATAAAGTGAAAAAAACCCAACAAAATGATTTTTCTTCTGAACAGAAGAATCGTGAACTGAATTTTTGATAACATTATAATTGCTATAAATCTTTCAAAGTATTAGCCAGCTTTTCATAATCCAAAATTCGTTTAGATCACTTTCTTGCTTTGAGCTGAATCTAGCTTATATGTGAGAAAACTAACATAAATTTTTGTAGCTTATTTGTGCCTTTTACTAGACCCAGTAATAAAGCTGGAAAAAATATATCAATCTTTTGGTCCTCCAGGCTTTTCTTCATGATTGTCCTGAGAGTTTTTCTTATGTCCATCTTTTAAACAGTTCTTAAGTTGACTGGGCAGGGATTTGGATTCTATGTTCTAAACTTGTAGATATCCCTTCCAACCTAAAACCCATAATAATTCCATTATAAAATAGGACTAATCTTTCCTTTTCTTATCGATCTCCTTTTCTATACAGTAGGTATCTAAGTTACCAACAGCCATGAATTCTTTTACACCAGTTGGCTGGACAAATTTCTCAACCATTCTTGTTGTTTACCCTTCAAGTTAGTAGGAAGATTTGGTTTAGAAATAGTGGGACTGGCATGACTCTGACTTGCGGAAACCAAATTCACATCATAGGCCTCGTTATGAGAAAGGTGTGTTTATTCTGTACAGGGAGCAGGGTTACAGATTCATTCCAAATCACCTGCTCCCCGATCACATGACTAACTTGGGTTTATATCTCCTTCTGACTGACAGGCTTCACGCAGCTCTGATTGGCCCCATCGCTCCAAGCCCACCCTCTTCACCGCCCCATCCCAAGGACTTGGCTATCGCTGCTATCGTCCTCTCACAGAGAGGCACGTCCTTCTCTTCTAGGAGACCTTGAAATGTTTTCCAAGCTGTTGTGATGTCTGGTTTTCGCCATCTCAGTCCCCCTTATCTGATGCTCGTGTCTAGTGTTTACAGAACTTGCTCTATGCTAGCCCTATGTCCCAGCAGGGCCCTGACTTCCCTTTCTAACCCCCTTCTGACCCCAACTTGACTCTATGTATGCTTTGAGCTTCTGAACATACTGAGGCAATTTCTGACTTGCAGAGAGGCCAGGCCAAGTCACGCTATACCCACCTCAAACACAGTATCTTAAGTACTTTTGACAAAATATCCTTTTTATACTAAGAGCTATATAAGGTGATCTCTGATGCTGAACTTTTGTGTTTTACATGAGTAAATGAACTATGAGAGAAGACAGAGTCTAGAAGATTTACTGGTCAGGATAAATCTGGATAGTCACTCTATTGCATATTCTTATATCTGAGAAAGCCAAATATTCAAACCTGCCACTTCTTCAGAAAAATCATTTGACCAGTAGGTTCTTGTACAGAAGTTGTACAGTAATATGAATGGCATCAACCTTTGGAGAATTGTAGCCATCATTTGCCATATGAACTTACTGTATGTTTCTGGTTAAATGGAATATTGATGCCTCCTATTTCCCATCAAAGAATAGATGGTGGTGGGAAATGTAAAATCTGAGTCATTTTCTGAAAATTAGATGCTCCCTAAGTGGAATTCATGAGATAAAAGTATTCAGCTTTTCTGTATTCATTCCCAGTTCTGTTATTTCCTTCTGTATAACTCTGAGTAGTCAGATCTCCCATATGCATTTTGTCTACTCATAGTAAAGGATCTGTATGTGATTGAATTTTACTACCTGTATATGCAGTGCCTAAAGCAGTAATGCTAATTATCATGTGTTACAAATGCATAGAAGTGGATCTTGAAATAATGTCTTCATAAGGTTGCTCCAAAGTATAAGTATTATACATCATACCCAGGGTTTAAATTCTGTAGTTCTTTTACTTGTTAAAAATATAGTAGCTACAGGCAACGTATCTCACATCATTATGAAATAAATCTTTCCATTAAATAAACAGTGGTACTAAATTTACTTTCCACATGTCAAAGTCAAATTTGAACTGTACAACTATATTTCTTGTAGTGTGCGTTTATCAATGAGCTGCTATGTATGACCATTTTAATATTCTCTAGAATAAGAGACTTTTAAATTCATATATCTTAGAAATTTTATCATGAATATTCAAGTATATAAATGTTCACAAGTGATTTTACTTCAGAATTGCATTCTTTTAATATCCAGATGTCCAGTTTGTGGACATCTTTTATTTCTCTAGAGGCACAACACCTTCATGATTCTACTGGAAACACAAGAAAGCCTGACAGACTTGGAGATGTTGCGGTTTAGGAATGGTACTCCCCAGTTTTGTGTTCCCACGGACACTCTCCAAACCATGTGTAACTCATTTAATCCTTGTCCCCCTTCCTCTGAAGCAGGATGGAGAGGGTTGGGACCACAAAAGGTGAAGATCACAGTATCAGCAAAGTTGGAAGAGACTGTAGAGATCATCAAGTCCAACCCATAATCTAACAGTAACCCATCATCTAAACCATGGCACCAAGTGCCTCATCCAGCCTACTCTTGAACGCATCCAGGGTCGGTGACCACAGCACTTCCCTGAGCAGCCCATTCCAATGGCGGATCATCCTTTCAGTGAGTTGAGATAAGAACCACTTACTGGAAACAGCAAAATAAGAAACAAACAGCAACTGCAAGAATACCAATGATTGTTCTAAGTTCCTCCAAATGTGGTCATAGTAATCTTGCTTCTAGAAGCAGGATGTTATTAATTGCTCTCTTATATCCCTTCTGAGAAAAGCTGGTAACTGGGACTCAGACCTTTATTGTCAGGCATCTGCTTCATTTAGTGTTTTTTTCACTAGGTTGACCTCAGAAAATTAATTCATTAACTGTGCCTTTGGGGGTCTGTCACACTGCCATTTCAATCAAATATATTCTCCAGAAGGAACATATGCAGTGATAAACCAAAGGACAAAGTAACCCATTATATCTGAGAAATATCATTAAATCATTAAAAGTTGGTTATTTTGAATTTGTAAATAAATAATCTGTACTGGAAGTGTTGAAAAACTGCAATAACTCAATAGGAGTGGATTGTTTTCTAAATTCAGTAAATACCTCTAAGAAAAACTAATTTTGAAGAGCCTTCCACATTTTTCATTTTATTGCAAACAAGAAATCGTATGCAAGTTTTTAATACTTGAATTTGGTGAGGACATACATTCTGTTCTGACGTATATTTAACATTTAATGCACAAGTGGAACCATCATGAATATAAAATGGCACTGCCCAAATTTTAATATGTATAAGCTATTCATGTATCCAGAGATAAAGATGATTATGGGTCAGAAGTTATCAGTTGACCCAATGGTTATCCAGCTTGACATTGTGATTAATGAGATTTACGCAAAGGAGTGACTCGTTGCTGCTTCTGATAAATCCCATTATGTTCACTTGTCACTGGCAAAGTATTGCAATAAATGGCTGATGATGTACAATTCAGATAAGAAAGAAACCTAGCTGAAGAAGGAAAAGTAAATACCACTTGAGTACATATACTCTGGCCCCTCTATTATCAGGAGAAATATATAGGTTGCATATATATTATAAATAAATAACGTTTATAAAGACTGACAAAATATGAAAAGATAAAAAAGATTAAAAAAAAAAACTCCTTTATTTTTCAGTGTCCTAAGGTAAGAATATGGGCTACTGAACAGGAAGAGATGAATGTCATTCATACACATAAAGGTTTTGCTGAGGGCTTTATATGATGGACTAAGATACAGAAAGGAATAACAGGAATTAAAGACAAAGAAAAATTTTTGTTTGTGAGAAGAGTCAGATCTGTAAAAGGTTAATAAAAAGTTTGTTCCTAAAACAGTTATCAAACTAGAGGCTTCTGCTCTCTGCTTGCGAAGGCTAGAAGGTGGAAGTAGCTGTTGAAATGGGGTTCACTCTTGTTCCCTGAAAATTGTTTCCTCTCTAACTTATAGATTATTCTCATTTCCTCTTCTGCCTTGTGCCAGTCATGAGGTACCAGGTTTTACACTTTGGCCGCAATAACCCCATGGAGAGTTATAGGCTGGGGACGGTGAGGCTGGAGAATAGCCAGGCAGAGAGGGACTTGGGAGTGCTGGTTGATAGGAAACTGAATATGAGTCAGCAGTGTGCCCAAGCGGCCAAGAAGGCCAATGGCATCCTGGCCTGCATCAAGAATAGTGTTGCCAGTAGGACCAGGGAAGTTATTCTTCCTTTGTGCTTGGTACTGGTTACGCTACAGCTTGAGTGCTGTGTCCAGTTCTGGGCCCCTCAGTTTAAGAAAGATGTTGAGCTGCTGGAATGTGCCCAGAGAAGGGCAATGAGAACAGTGAAGGGGCTGGAGCACAAGCCCTATGAGGAACGGCTGAGGGAGCTGGGATTGTTCAGCCTGGAGAAGAGGAGGCTCAGGGGTGATCTTATTGCTGTCTATAACTACCTGAAAGGAGGCTGTAGTCAGGCGGCAGTNGTTAGATTGGTGTTGGATAGGTTGTGAAGTTAGGTAAAAGGTTGTACTTCATGATCTTTGTGGTCTTTTTCAACCTTGTTAATTCTGTGTAATTCTGTGTATGCACATGCAATCACAAAGGCTGATTCAAGACATGGTTTCTGAGTAGGAGCATGCCACTTTTCTTAATAGTCCGAGCGCAATCTATTTAAACAACCTGACTGTACTAGTAGGCAACATCTAAAAACATATTTACAAGTAGTATTGCTACCTACATGATTTAAAAGAAAATTTGTTTCAAAAGGGCTTGTTAAAGAAAGATCCAGATAGGGGAATGTGTTATCCCTGTTTTGTAAGGCTGTCAAAAGTCACAAAATTACTAGGATTTCTGCAAAGCATTTGCTACTCAGTTACTCAGACCTCATGAGACTCCATTTTTACATATATTCCTTTTCTGTTGTGTGCTGATAAGCCATGGCTGGAAATTACTGCAGGAAAGAAAAGTCTATGTAGGATAGTCAAATATAGGATCAATTTCACATCAATATTAAGGTCTTGTGAAAAGTAAAACTAGATGGTTCAAGAAATACATTTTCAGTATAGATACCATTAATACGATTGCAAAAGGTCCTGACAGTATAGAATACTTCATGTAATTCTGAATTTGCATTTTCACATTATTAACTACGTATTAGTTACATTCTACCATGAGCGTGATCAACAGGTGTCAAGTCAGTTTGGACTTAGTAACAAAAATCACATTAGGGATGGAAAGTACTGGCACCACAAGAGCAAGTAACAGCCACAAGGCTCTCCACCTGTTGCATATCCCATAAAATTAATGTACATTCAGGTTCCTCAGGTGATCATGAGCCTGATCTTTACTTGCAGAGGAAAGGACTTTGCTCTCCCAGTCCCCATCTGTTGTCCATCCATTCAAGAAGTATGGGAAGAGAGATTGTCATTGAAGACTGAGGCAAAAAAAAACTATTGAGTACCTCAGCCTTCTCCTCATCCATTGTTATGAGTTTTCCAGCATTTTTTATCAGGAGGGTTATACTTTCTTTGACTTTTAATATTTGTTTTGGTTAACATACCTGTAGAAGTACTTGTTATTTGTGTCCCTTGCCATGTTTGGTTCCAGCTGATGAGATCCAATAAATCTTAAACATGCAATAGCAGAATGGGTGTAAGTATCTGAACAAAATTAAAATGTGTAATCTATCTAGTAAAAGTCCTCTCTGGGAAAATAACACCGACATCTGGAAGCATACCAGGAGGATATATGGGGAAAAAGGTGTGGGGGGAGTGGGGGTGGTGGGAAAGTATACTCATCAAGTCCCAATGGCAAAACCTGCAGATTCTACCTGGGCATGATGAGTTCAGGCTATCAACGAAAGGATTTTTATCTTATAGTGAGGTTCTGGGACAACATTTTAACAAGTTTTGTAAAGACATAAGGTTGTCTACTTCAAAAAATAATTTGTTTCTAAAAGGAATAACTTGGCCAGTTTGCCATAGCAGAGACACAAATCTAGAGTTGCATTGTATATCTCTTCAGTAAAATATCATTCCTTTAACAAGTTTAGACTGTTTATATGTGTATTTTATATATGTATATATGTTTTACTTATTTTTTCAGTAATTCTGCTTTTAATACAATTACATGATTACTTGCTTTGCTTCTCTTCTAGCAGGCTTTCATCTCTATTTTGTCTGCAGTTATTACATGGATTTGATGCCTTAAGGGGTATGCTTAATATTTTAGGGAATTCACTTTTGCTAAGTAGCTGGATAATGGAATATTAAGGGCCAGAAGAGCCTGTGTTCCTGTGTGTTTGCATTCTTGTGCGTAGATAAGTGGGGTACAAGACAAAACATAGAGTTAGGCTTCCAGGCCTACGAGGGGCTAGACATAGGTGGGGTTAAGTAATAAGAGACAATTCTGTTGGATGTTGGGGTAACATACAAGTAAGGACTTTAGTTGGATAGAATGGGGGAGGACTGCTCAGAACGTTATAAGAATGGGAAGATTGTTATGATTTTCCTCTTTGGATCATTGGCCTTTGACCAGTAAAGCTGCTTCCCCCCTTCACTCTGTGTTTCTCAATTTTTTATCTGAGGCCCTTATGGCATCAGATTATGCAGAAGTAATTTTTCATTGATGTGATATCCTGACAAAAATGAGTTTGTTCAACTGTTGCAACAACACAGTGCTCACAGTCAGTTATTTCATAAGAGATTTTTATTGCTACCAGAGGAAAGAGAAGTGGATAATCAGTACCCCAGGGGAAATAAATGAGTGCTATAATTCAATTCCTTAGTGACCTGGCAATTAATAACCAATAATGGTGAGGGCCAAAGAGCAAGATAATAAGATATGCTGTAAATTATTTCAGAAACAGACTGTGTGTGAAAGGGTACACTTCTCAGGCATCTTATAGGCCAACAGAGAATTCTTTAATACTCCTACTTCTGTAGGTGAACTCTGCTACATGAAACAAAATAATATAGTCTTCATCCTTTTATGATGATAAAATGATTTCATAAATAATGTTGAGTAATTTTCATAGCTGAAGTATACAAAGCTCAGCAGTTTGAGCAATGTAAGGTTCACTAATATGTAAATATGTGCACAGTATGGTATGCCTTAGTGACAGTGTTGTAAAATAAGATGTATTATCATGCAATTTAATGCATGACAAAGGAAAAAAACAATAAATAATCTCTATATAAATGTAAGTACAGAATAATATAGTATAACAGCACATTATTAAAAAGAAATAATTTGAGCTAATACTGGGAAAAGAGATGTTCCTACTAATTTGTGCTTTATTGTTATTCTTGGATATTAATTTTTTTCCCTATTGCATTTTAAGGTAAATCTTACATACGTAATCATAAGATATATATGTTTCATTACTGTGCTCATCTTGACACTCAAATATTCAGAAAAGACCTTAGCTGAAAATGAATTTTGACACAGATGAAAAATTTGTGGAAGTGCAATCTCAAGAGCACTTAAAAAAAATCCTAAATTCCTCAGATTTCGAGTAACTCTGTGTGTACATACACATAGTTGTATATGCATTAAGATACAGGAAAGGACTTGGTTAAAACACCTTTTTTTATTAGGATGCATCTCTAATTTATTTAAAACAATTTTCAAATATCAAAATACTCAAGCTGCTTATCAATTGGAAAACAGAAAAAGCAAATATAGAAAAGTATTTAACAAAGCCATACCCACAAAAATATAGAAAAGAATCATTTAGATTGGAAAAGATCTTTAAGAGCACTGAGTTGAGTCTTAAATCTAGGTGTGTCAAAGTGTCCAAAAATATAAAAATTCTACTAAAATATTTACTTTTCATAGGGCAAAACCTAATCCTTTCTCATAAGAATGTATAGAGAATGTATAAAAAATAAAAATAAATAAAATTAACAATACAAATATAAATAAATGAAATAGATATAGATAATAGAGTATAAAATAAACATCAACTTTACAGGTACAAAAGAAAAAAGTTTACCTTAAAAATATTAATAATTTCAGTAATGCTGAAATGAAGCAAACAAACAAACTAACCCTTCTGAAATTTCATTGGTAATTAGGAAAAAGTTTTCCACATAATTGTAATCTGGGAATTTGTGAAATTGTGATTGCACAGCACCAAAGAATTTAATTGGGAAAATTATGCCTTTTTGCAGACATTTAACATAAATCTCAAGCAACATAAATATCAAGAAACAGAGTTCACCTATACCAGGGAAATTTTTTTACTAGGTAACATTTTCAATCGGGGAGCTCAATTTCTCTGTACAGCTAAATTGTTAAAAAACCCCTATGGAATAATGTTGGTTTAAACCACTTCCTACTCTTCAGAACATTTCCTTGACATGGGTAGAAATTCAATACAGGGCAGAGACAGTTCCAATACATAGTCTGGAAGTAACCCTTGTAGTCTGCTAGCTAAACATTCTTGCTTACTTGGCTTACTAGCACAGATTCAGGCAATAAGTTTATTCTGAAGACTTGTACAAAAATGAATATCATATTTTACATCTTTTTCTCTAAAAAATTATTTCACTATAAACACTTATTTTTGATTGAAAATACGTGTGAAGGAAAGGGTTTTCTATTTGCTACCTTCCGGTTAATTAAATAAGCATTTTGATGAACACTAGAAAGGTTTTTTTCTTCAAGTCCCTTGTTATTATGGTGGCCAAACGTTTCTGTGGATTTTTAGAACTTTGGTCTGTGAAGATTTTAATACAAATTGTATAGGGTTTTTTTTTTTTCCTTACTCCCTGTTGCAGTTTAACCCCAGCCAACAACCACGTGCATTGTTATCTCACGTCCCCACCAGTGGGATCAGGGAGAGAATCAGAAGAGTAAAAGGTGGAAAACTCAGATTGAGATAAATACAATTTAATAAGAAAAGCAAAAGTTGGTCATGTAAGCTAAGAAAAACAAAGAATTAATTCTCTTCTTCCTATGGGCAGGCAGTTGTTCAGCCACCCTCAGGAGGGCAGGGCCCAGTCACATGTAGCAGTTACTTGGAAAGAGAAACTACGTCAATTCAAACACCCACCCTTTCCTCCTTCCTCTCCCAACTTTATATGATGATGCTTTTTTTACGCTTTTTTTAGCATGATGTTATATAATATGGAATATCCCTTTGTCCTGTTGATGTCAGCTGTCCTGGCTCTGTGTCCTTTTCCCATTCACCACCAGCCCCAATGCCAGCGTGGCAGTACAAAAAGCAGAAAAGGCCTTGGCTCTGTGTAAGCCCTGCTCAGCAATAACTAAAACATCTCTATATTTTCAGGATGAGTCTAAAACATAGCCCCATACTAGCCACTGTGTAGCAAACTCTACCTCAGGCAAAGACTTCAAGACCAGTATTTGGAACTTTGTCAATGTGGACAATGTTTTGGTTATGAGCAAGGCTTGAGTTATATCATAGTCAATTCTACTCTTTAGAGAAGTAGTGGCTATTCTCAATTAGCATTTTATTTCTATCCTTCCACTTTAATCAGGTATCTCTAAGTTTTTGCAGTGACAAGAATATGGAATTGTCTATTCTTTTCCATTCACAATAACAAAATTAAATTGTTCATGCTGCTTTTCTGACATTGGGTGTTATAAAGTGTTTTACAAAGTAATGAGTTAAATGTTGGTAGTGTCATGCCTTGTAGAAGAATAGAGCTTCTATTATGCTACAGCGGTTCTCACACAAATGTAGAATTGCAACATGATTTCACATTGAGAGCATGAAAGGAGAGGACACTGAGGTTATTTTCTACTCATTTTATACCATTCCAAAAAAAACAAAAACAAACTTCACCTGAACTGACAAGGCAGAAAGAACAGCTACAGATGAAAGAACTAACAATGGCTACATTTTCCCATTATTATACCTAAAGAAGCACAACCAGCTAACTTAAAGCCTTTGTTGGCATTGTGATTTGTCAATATGCAAAAAGAGTGTAGTCACAGCGGAAAGAAAGTTCAACAGTAGTCATGTTTTGTTTGCAAATCACCATATCCAAATTTATCATCAATTTAAAGAAACTGTGGTAAGTAAAGTATATGAATTAACTGTTAATATAAAACTGAATAGATGATTTATTCAGTGCCCCTTTTGGACAGACTTCTCTTGTTGATTCCATCTGATACCTTCCTGTTTGAGTTTGAGTATTTATTTTTTTACTGTGAATTGAAATTTTTTCCTGTTGTATCATCTCATAGAGAAGTTATTTACAAAAGAAACCAAACATATTATTTTTTATTAAATAGGAAACTTAAGTCTTGATATAAGGAGATGGACTGCAGACAGAGGAAACAACACTCGAAGGTGTACCCATCCAGTTTATTATAAAAATGTTTTTGTAATTTTAATTAGTTCTTCCCAATATTCTTGAGCTAGTTAGACAGTCTCTGGCTAGCTTTACAGTCTTAGTTTTACATCCTTTGCAATACCATTTTTTTCAGAAATCAGTGACTATAGAGACATGAGAGAAGGAGATGAAAAAAAAATACAGGATATTTTGTATCTCTCTGTCCCACTGTCCTTCCCTGAAAGAACTCTGAACTTGCAACAGCATATGATGGTATTTATGAAAGTGTGCAAAATGTTTAGGCAGGTATAGTATATTTAAAGGATCACCAAACATATGAGGCAGAAGGGACCTCTGGAGATTAGTCTGTCACTCCTGTTCAAAGCAGGGTTAAATCAAGCAGGTTGTTCAGGACCATTTCCTTTTGAGTCTTGAAAATCCCCATGGATGGAGGCTCCAAAACTTCATTGGGCACATTGTTCCAGTGTTCAATTGCCCACACAGTAAAACATTTCTCTTAATTTAGGGTAATGAATGACACTGGAGAAGACAGGACATAATGGAGAATCTACAAAAACCTGTTGCACAGCAAAATGAGTATTAGAGTGAAACAGAGATAGGGATACCTAGCAGCCACAGGGTGAAAGTGGCAATACTACAGTAAGGTAGTACTTAGTACGAAAATACTACACAAGAAGAAATCAACCTTTAATTCTTAATATTTCTGACAACACAGAAAAGTTATTTTCTTCCTTAGAATCAACTAAAATAATAATTAAAAAAAAAGTTTGGCAAATTTTCAAGCCATTGCTATGAAATGGAATAATGTTGCAGGTTTTGATCTGCTTTCTTTATATTCCCAGAGTGTGTCATTATCAAAGCAACATTTCCTAGTGTGAAAGGGTTAACTTCTGACCTAGTTATCTGTTGTTTTCAAAGAGAGAAAAGCTAGAAACTTGCTTCCTATATATATTTGGGTCACTGTCACCACAGTGATAGTATAGGAAGACTAACCAATGTATTTCGACTTTGAAGTCATACGAATTTATGAATACATAGATATCTCCTTACATTGGCTCTAATATGGGTGCAACAAGCATTAAGACCTATCTGGCATCAAATATGCAGTTCTACTCAAAATCAATGAACTATTATCCATGTGCTCAAGTAAACAACGGGTAATTAATGTTGATAAGTACCTCCATAGATCATCTAGTCAAATTTTCTACTCAAAGTAGGGTCACTTTGATAATGTTGTCCAGGGCTTTGTCTAGCTGAATTTTTAAAATCTCCAAGGATGGAACTTCTACAACTTCTCTGGGTAACTAATCTCAATATCTGTCTACCCTCTCAGCAATTTTTTTCTCTGGATATCTAGCCAGAATACCCCACACTCCCAACTTGTGCATGGTGCCCCTTGTCTTTTTACCTCCCAGAAAAAAATGGTTCCATCTTCTCTGATCTCTCCCATTAGATAGATACAGATAGCTACAAGATTTTCCTTCAGCTCTTTTTTCTTTAGGTTGGAAAAAAAGTAATCTTCTCCGCCTTTCCTAGTATGTCATGTGTTCCAGCTGCTTTTCTGTCCTGATTGCTCTTCAGTAGACTTGCTTGTGCACCAAGGTCTTTTTGTGCTGGAGAGTACTGAACTGGACACAGCAGTCTCCCAGTTTCTGAAAGAAGCAAAATAACTCCCCACAAGAAGGAGGAAGAAGGGGATGTTTAGAGTTTTGGGGCTTATTTTCCCAAGTAGCTCTTATGTATGGTGGAATCTGCTCTCTTGGAGGTGACTGAAGACCTCTTTGTCCATGGGAGGATTGAAAGAATTTCTTGCCTTGTCTTTCCCTATTAAACTATCTAAATCTCAACTCATAAGTTTTCTAGCTTTTACTCTTCCGATTCCCTCTCTGATCCTGCTGGTCAGGGAGTGAATCAACTGCTGTGTTGTACTTGATGGCTGTCTAGGGTTAAATCATGGCTGTAAGCAAGCTCAATAAGGAATGGTAACCATATGCAAACGTCTTTCCACAGCCTTGTTGTACTAGGGGTTCCTGAGGAGCTCAACATCTTTTAGGACAATACCAATCAATGGCATACAAGATCTACTAGATCACATAGAGATGATTTTCCATTTATGCTTCTGTTTTGTATTTCTTCTTTAGGTGGGTAATTTAAAGACTTTAGAAAGACTGTGGCAAAGAGATAGGCAATTTTAATGATTATATGAGCTGATAGTCCAAAGTTGAATCTGATGGAGCCATAGGGCCTAGCTTTTGTTTGTCATATTTTTGCAGTCACATGTGACATTTACATTACTATTCTTGTTTCTGTTCTGTTACAAATGGCTAGGTTAGCATATGTCCTCTCTATGTTCTTGTTTTTCCTGAGTACTGTCAAGACCTTAGACTAAGAAGAGCTTCCAAATCCATTTAATCAGCATGCTTCTTTCCTTCAGGAGCTAAATGGACTTTTTTTTGTCATTTCAAACTTTTTGGTTTCTTCTTCCGTCTTCTTGAAAACTGCACTTTGCAGTTTTTTGCAGTATGTATCACACGTCTCTTTTGCTCCTTCTTCCTCAGCAGGAAGACTCCTTATAAGCTTTCTGTACTCAACTATGGGATCCCTTCCATGAGAGAGTATCCTCCAGAAATTTCTCTGGCATGAATCCTTCCCTTGAGCTGCAGTTCTTCAGAAACTGCTTCAGTATGTGTCCCCTCCGCAGGGTACAGTCCTTCAGGAACAGCCTGCTTGAATATGGGGCCCCCAAGGTGATAATAAGTCCTGCCAGCAAACCTCTTTCAGCTTGAACTTCTCTCTCCGCAATTCCACAGATCCTGCCAAGAGCCTGTCCCAGTGCAAGCATCTCATGAAGAAACAGCCTCTGAGCATCCATCAGCTTTGGTATGGGATCCTCCAGGAGCTGTAGGTGGAACTCTGCTCCCCCATGGACCTCTCTGGGCTGCAGGGGAACAGCTGCCTCACTGTTTGCACCATGGGCTGCAGGAGAAACTGATCTGGCACTTGGAACACCTCCTTCCCTTTCTTCTTTACTGACCTTAGTGTCTACAGCGTTGTTGCTCCTGGATGTTATCGCTCCTTTCTTCACTTTTTTTCTGCAGCGTTTTTTTTTCTCTCTAACTCCATTATCCCAAAGGTACTACCACTACTGATAATGGGCTCAGCCTTGGACAGTAGCAGATCCACCCTGCAGCCAGATAGCATTGGCTCTGTCAGATATGGGAGGAAGCATCTGGCAGCTTCTCAGAGAAGCCACCCCGAAGCCTCTACGTTACCATAACTTTGCCATGCAAACATGAAAAATGCATTTTGAGAAAAATGCTCAGCTTTCGCCCAGATCTTATGAGGTTAACACAGGAAGTGATGGCAATAAAGGATGGAAAATGATAACTAAAGGCTATAGAATCCATTCATTAAAGAACATCACATTTCCATAGTTGTGACCTACCATCTCCATCAGATTATACAAAGAATTTACAATTAATAAATTTGGTATCGAATACATTAAACCAGTTATAATTCCAATAGTTGTATAATAATAGCCTAAATATTAGATAATTATTCTGAAAAACATAGAGGAATATAACAGACTAAAACATCAGAATAGTTATTCCTGTAAGGTCCAGCAGTGAACTATGCCTCTATGGTAATGTGATATATGTGCTAATAATAGCTTTGCAGCTTTTGATCACTACACTGTATTGTTAGCTAGCCAAGGGGATTGCACTTGAATTGAGGAAATTGAAACACCATGCACTGAATAAATATAATAGACTACTGTGTGTGTAAATTATTTTCACTTGGCTGCAGCCAGAAAGATAAAATGCTTAATCTAAAAAAACTAATAATCACAAAACAGAAATTCATCACTATAACTCATTTCTGTGGTACATGTTACAAATTAAAAAATAAACACTAGAGGAAATTATATATAAATAATCCCAGGGGCTCTTAAACTATTCAAAATGGATCATAATTTAATAGCAGAAAAACTGTATATTACTTTATTGATGGATTATACTCATAAGTTGTGACTGTGCAGATAAATTATATTTTTAAAAAAGTCAGAAGCAAATAATAGAAATATATTTTTAATAGTGCTATTGAAATTCATCTTTTAGGTTTCATAATTATGTGTTTGCCTTTTTCATAAAAAAGTTTCACACCACAAATAAACAGTCATTATTCATCTCTAATTGATGTGAGTATTCATCCTGCTTTCACTGAAATTAAAGGCAAAATTTTATATTCTTAATGATAAAAGTATTGTTTCCATTGGATGGAAACATGCTGGATTTAAAATAAGATATATATTTTAGAATGCAAAGGTTGTACCTTTTAATATCATACAATACGATCTTAGTATCACAGAATCATTTAGGTTGTAAAAGAACTCTAAGGTCATTGTGTTCAACTGTTAACCCAGCACAGCCAATCCATCTCTAAACCATGTCCCCCATGTGAGACATCAACATGTCTTTTCAATATTTCTAGAGACAGTGGCTCAACCACTTTCCCAAGGAGCCTGTTCCAGTGTTTGGAAGCCTTTTCTGTAATGAAATTTTTCCTAATATTCAAACTAATGCTTCCCTTGCACAGCTTGAGACTGTCCTCTTGTCCTATTGCTAGTTGCCTGGGAGAAGACATTGACCCTCACCTGGCTACAACCTCCTTTCAGGTAGTTATAGAGAACAATAAGGTCTCGCCTGAGTCTCTTTTTCTCTGCACTAAACAGTCCTAAGTCCCTCATCAGCTCATCATATGACTTACTCTTTAGACTCTTCAGCAAATTTGTTGCCCTTTTCTGGACACACTACAGCATCTCAATGTCTTTTGTAAAGTGATGGGCCCAAAACTGAACACAGGATTTGAGATTCAGCCTCATCAGTGCTGAGTACATGGGGACAATCACTACCCTGGTCCTGCTGACCATGCTGTTTCTCATACAAACTGGGATGTGGTTGGACTTCTTGGCCCCCTGGGCACACTGCTGGCTCATATTTAGTTGGTATATCTTTTATTCAGTGAGAAAAAACATGCATAGTTCTATAAACAGAGTTACAAGGAAAACAAATAGTCATGTTAGATCTGATTCTCTAAATCATGAATCAGGTGTATTAAAATGATAAATAATCACAGTCTGCAATTCTTTTGTTGTAGAACCTCTAAACTTAAAGAAGGATCTTGTTGATGTTGATAAGCAGAAGAATGCCACATCAATGAAAAAATATCCAATTAAATGTTATTTACAGGTGTCTGGGGAGACACAATTAATGGTCAAACAGGCTTTAAAAAGAATTAAAGCTATGCTGAGTCAGCCTATTACACCTGACATAGTCTGAGCTGAATGCGAAAAAGCTGTACCTCTCAGCAATGGATGCATTACTAACATTTAAATAGACAATTTAAATATCCACAAGCATTTATCAATTTTCAAATATATAAGCATTCAGTAAAATATAAACAAAAATCTTTTGACATCATGGGAAAAAATATAATATCAAACAATCAGACATTCAGATTTTTTTATGCTAGTAATGACCATTAAATCAGATTTCAGAAAATCCCTGTTTCCAGTTGTCACACCAGCAGTAGCTTAAAAATCATCATATCTATAAAGGATGGGAATGAAGCTCTTAACTGTACTCATGCTTTTTATATGAAGCATTTATTGGATAAAAAAAAAAAAAAAAAAGACCTAGGATCAATTTCGAGGAGGAATATATCTCACTCTTGGTGTTTCTCCTTAAAATACTTCCTCATTAAAATTATTTATAAAAAAATCAAATTTGTTCTGTAAAGCAGATGAAAATGAATAAGCTGTTTTCCATTCGTGATTATAACTAGCTGTATGTATTAAACCTGTTTCCTTTTTAAAAACTACATACTTGTTCAGAAATTGACTCTGAATTAAAAAAAACTGTAAAAATCTTATCCTTTCAGCTTTATTAGAAATATTTAATACATCTTAAAGAATGTATGCATCACATGTGATTATGAATATGAGAAGTATGTATGCATTGAAATATCTCTTAAGTTAATAAGAATTCATGTTTTATTTATCGGACTCCATATTGATTTAAGATAACTCAAAAAATAATGCTATGAAAACTATTTCAAGACATGAAAATCAAAATGTGAATCCAAGAAGTAATGAGTAGGATGTTAGTAGTAAACGTCGTTATTTTCCATATTCAAAGTATATGCTACTTGAATTTCATCTTACTAGAAAAATATGCTGCATTTCTTTATGACAGTGATGAGAATAATGTAGATCCTTACTAAGTATGTTATAGTTTTTTGTGCTCAATCCTGTGTATATGTGAATGCTAATTAATGAGCTGAAAATGCCACCAGATTATATTTCAGTTATCATTTACTGAAATGGTGAATTTTTCTATTGAAATAGTACAATAATAACTAGCTGATCATATTCAATATCTGCTCCCAAACAAGTTGACAAGTTAAAGCAGCTTACACTTAAAAAGCTGGATCAGAATAGCTGACTTTTATATAAGGATTATAATAATCTCAATTTAGAATATAGATCAAAGTCTATATTTTGTGACCTGAGAAGGTACCTGGGCTGCCTTTTTCCTGTAAAAGCAGCAATAAGAAAATGGGGTTTCTGTCATTTGTCAAATGTGAATCATAATCCAGATATCTGTATCAGTAAATTGTGAGTGGAATTTGGCCTTTATGGAAATGTGATGTGAAAGATAGTGTTTTAAAAATTTGGCCCAGAGTGTTTCATATATAGTTTGAAAAGAGTACATAAAATAACTTCTCTCCTTATTACTAGATGTAATTAATTATGACTTACCACTGTGTTTTAAACTAGAAAATAAATTTATAGATTTTTTCCAATATTGTCTAGACCTTAAATAAGACAGGAAATCAAAAATCATCAAAATTGCTTTATATAAAATTACCTTTCTAATTGTATCTACTTTTCAAGAAATATATATATTATCATGTAGAAATCTCTTGATATAAGAAAGTCAAATGGAAAGGTCTTTTTACATCTGTTCAGTACTGTCTATTATTTGTATCATAATCCAATTATTGGTGCTTTTTCTACCTCAGAATGAATCAAACTGCAATATAGCTGATTTTTTCTGCCAGAAGTGCTTCTACCAAGTGAAAATTCTTGCCGGTCTATACATTTTCAGTCTTATGAGCAAAAAAGAGGGGCAAATGAGGGATTGGAAAATTGCAGTCAGTGAGGTTTGTTGCAGGAAGTTAGTTTGCTACATGAAAATACCCATGCTATTGTATGAACATTAAATGTCTTAAATGTCCAATTTTGGGAACAAACAAAACACAATTCCTGCTATCTCTAAATACATTGAAATAAAAAAAAATACAAAAAGTTTTTATTATTGTTAATTATGGGAAAATATAGTTAATTATATTTTTAACACTAGAATCTAGTTGCTGCATGACTTACCTTTTGTTGATCCACCAATTACTTCCAAAAGCTGTTGCTGTGGTTCTCCCTCCAGTCTCTCAGTAATAATACAGCATGTGCTTCTTACAGTCTTGAGCCCCCTATTACCAAACCAAAAATATCACAACAATAGTATTGCAAACATTGATTTAATTTCTCCAAAACCTGATAGTTCAGAACAGCTGAAAAGGGATTCAGTTTTCCAGATACATTAATACTTCAAACTAGGCACCATCCCATTGTACATCTACTGAGATGCCCTGATCTAACCTCTCTGTTCAACATTTTTCATAGTCTTTGTTGCTGCTTCTATCAACTGACCACCTTGGCTTTTAACATCTCCATAAAAGCTGGAAATGCTTTATAGCTATAGCTGTCAATGGAAAGAAAATATTGACCACTTTTATTTTCTGTTTATTTAAAGAAAAAAAAAAAAGAGCCAGACAACTTTACAGCTAAGCTAAAAAGATAGAAAATGTATCACAATCAAAAATGGGTAGAGCAGGGAGAGGAGGTAGCTGCAGAAATAAAAAGGATCTCAGCAGTTCTAATATGTATGGATTCGCAATGGGAAGGAAGTCATTAGAACACATCAGAATAGCTTTTTTTTTTTCCCCATAGCCAGGCCACATCTCTCCTCTTTGTTGAGTTCATAAGGCAGTTGTGGACTCAAAGGGTGTATTGGTTTCTCTGTGGCCAGGTTTTGGTAGCAGTGGGGCAGCTGAGGGGGAGGCTCCTTAGAGAAGCTCCTGGAAGTTCCCCCATGTCCAGCAGAGCCAGTGCCAGCCAGCTCCAGGCTGGGCCCACTGCTGACCAAGGCCAGGCCAATCAGTAGTTAAAGGAATGCCTCTGGGATAACATATTTAAGAAAGAAGGGGAAAAAACTTGATTAGAAGAAGACGACTGCTGGAGAGGAGCAGAGTGAGAGCCTCTCTGTGAGCAACAATCCAGACACCAAGGTCAGTGCAGACAGAAGGGAAGGAGGTGCTTGAGGCGCCGGAGCTGAGATCCAGCTGCAGCCCATGGGGAAGACCATGGTGAAGCAGCTGTGCCCCTGCAGCCCATGGAGGACCACAGGAGTGCAGAGATCCACCTGCAGCCCATGGAGGAGCCCACGCTTCAGCAGGTGGATGTCGGAGGGAGGCTGAAGCCCATTGGAGGCCTGTGCTGGAGCCGGGTCCTGGCAGGGGACTGTAGCCTGTGGGGAGAGAAGCGCACACTGTAGCAGCTGCCCCCTGTGGAATGTGACCCGTATGGCAGCAGTGTCTGAAGGGCTGCTGCCCATGGGATGAACTCTCACTGGAGCAGTTTGTGAGAGGAACTGCGTCCTGTGAGAGAGACTCATGCTGGAGCAGTTTGTGAAGAGCTGTCTTCCATGGAATGGGATCCCATGGAATGCGGTTGAAAGGACTCTTCTCCCCAAGCAGCTGCTGAAAACAGCAGCTGACCATAACAACGCCCTCCTCCACCTCGCCTTTTCCCTGGACTGCTGCGGGAGAATAGGTTGGACGTAAGAAGGAGGGGGAGTGGGGGAAAAGGTGTCTCTTATTGTCTCTCACTTTTAAGCTCTGATCTTGTTAGTAATAAATGTAACTCTTATTCCCATATGGAATCTTTTGTTGCCTGTGATGGTGATTAGAAAAGAATCTGTTATAATCCTTATCTCAACTAACGAAACCTCTCAATATATTCTCTCTCCTCTATTGCTGGGTGAGGGGGAGTGAGACAGTGGCTGTAGTGAGCGCCTGGCATCCATCCTGTGTTAAACCACTACAAGGGTTAATCACATTTTTTCATGAAAGACTCTGCTATATAATGAGAATGTGACTGCACACTGAGTTCTGTTGCTGCTTCTTCGGTACCTTTGCTACCCCATCCTTTTGCAGCCCACACATCACTGCTTCTATAAGAGAGGTCACTGCATGTTCAGCAGCTCCCAAATTACCTCTCCTTTTAGACAATGGAAGCCTGAAGGACTCATGCTCTTGACCGATGTAATTTCATCAATTTGGCACCTGTAATACTAACTGGTATCTAAGCATCATCACTCCATCCTCTACATGTTAAACCATAAATTGCTTCAAACGAATTTGTTCTGGTTTGCTATCCATTTTGCACTGTGCATTTATTTTTAATACAGCTTTATGTGATTCATTGTTCACTGTGGAAGTTTAATCATATTTTTTGTCCCTTCAGAGTAAGTTAGTATCAATGACAAAAAGACTAGACCTGGAAAAATACTCCAGAGTTGCCAAATGCAGTTTTTGGATCCCAAAGGCTACAGCACTGGGATTCAAAATACAGCTGTATCTGGATTTCCAGCTACAAGCAGAAGCTTCAGGCCAGTGACTGCCAGAGGCTATACTGTGAGCACTCAGTGACATCAGGGGAAAGAAGGAAACGGGGAAAAATAGTTTAGGGACTTTTTTAATGACTTACATCTGCTGTCTATGAAATTTCCCAGTATACACAAAGACTTTTCAAAAATTTACATAAAATTTTCAGTCAATATATCCCTTATGATTTTTCTGGTTCACACAGATAAGTGAACTAGACTCAGCTGGAGCAGGTAGTAGCCATGGCTTTACTTGATCTTCTGCTCTTGTTCTTTTTTTATGTGTCCCTTTTGCTTCTGCAAATACAAAACAAGAATAAGACTAAGTAAAGAAAAGTGATTTAAGCCCATTCCTCCATGAAAAAACTTATTCCCTGGCCATCTGGCAACTCCTTAGGTGGTAACTAAAGATGTTCAGTGATCGATGAGGTTGTATTTGTGAACTTTATGAGCCATGGTAATAAGAATCTAAGTGCTCTGCCAAGTAACAATGGCACAAAGGCTCCATTAATCTTGTCTAGACCCAGCACCACGGTTATACAGAGCTGTTTCCCTGTCACACTCTAAGAAGGTGATGTGAACTGGGCCATAGTGTATTTTTTCTAGGCATCTGAAAGTGGTGGTAGCTATCCACAGAGATAAAAAATACCCTATAAAATGGTGGAGTACCATCCCTTTCAGCTGCTGAAGCATAATTGTTGGGAGATCTGGATATGTACATATGTGCGTCATCAGTATTGTCAGAGCAACTGGGAGATTCACCTGGGCAAAGACTGATATGACTGCTGAAAGGTAACACGGGTCACGAACAGGGGATGTTACTTTCCAAATAATTTCTTGGTCCTTGAACTGGCTGTTGGCAGACCAGTGGAATTTGTGGTTGCAAGCTTCCAAATGCACCATTTAATTTTTCTTCTTGACAGCCACTCCTTTTGCTATACTGGTCATTTTCCACTTTCTTATGAAGAAAACAAATTTTTTCTTATCCTGCAGCTTTTCTTCTGCTTAGAGCTTCCCCATTTTTTCATATAACCCTGTGCAGTGAAGCATCATTATTCTAATAAACCAAGCACTGGGGGTAAATTGTAGCAGTTCAGTTTAATTTTCACTTTTTTTTTTTTTTT
>VXBA01000519.1:1402990-1423989 GCA_013399895.1 Serilophus lunatus
TCTCCTCCTTTTTAACAAGTTAACCTGCCAATTTGGGATACTGTAAATTCACTTGCATCTGTAGCCCTGTCTCTGAACCACTAAGTTCAGGTATAGTGCAGAGACTCTTCTTAGAGCAGTGTCACTGATAGATGCCATTTGTTGCTTCTGCAGCTGACATTGTGCCCAAGGCAGAAAATAAAAATGTCATAATGGCATTAGTGTGTTCCAACATAGCTATGGACACATCCCAGTTTGGGGTGGAGGACTCTTTTTACAGGGGTTGATCTGACAGTCAGAGCAGCCAAAGGACACTCTCAAAATAATGATATAAAATGTCTGTCATAAAGAAGCTCACAGGAAAAGCAAGAACAGCTGAATGAAATGCAGTGCAAGAAGCAGGGCAGCCTATCTGTTGTGCACATTCACAAAATGGAATCCTTTACCTTGCCAGTCCATGGATTCCTACTTGTAACATTCATGTACCCATGTTGTTTACAGTCTGTTTTCCACAAACTGGTGACTAGTGCATGTGTACAGTACCAATTATCATCAAACCAAAACTTTGTTTTCTACCACATCTTTTGTAGCTTTGTTGTTATGGGTTTGGATGGAGGGGGTGGTGTTTTGGGGGTCTCAGAGGTTTTTGGGTGTTTCGGGGGGAGAGAAGGGTGTTTGGGAGGGTGTTGGATTTATTTGCTTGTTTTGCCTTGTTTGTAAAACTGTGGGTTTTTTTAAGAAACCTGGAGGAAGGACCAAGGTCACAGTGTCTGCAGAGCAACGGGGCTCTTCCCCATTCCCCCGCCGCCCGGCTTCAGTGGAGGGATGAGAACGGGGTTGGCATACCTGCGGCTGAGAGGCCATTCGGCACCGTGGGCACAGAGCCAAGCGTGCGAAGCCACTTCTGCCGTTTCACCACTTTTCCTGGCAGTGCGGGCAGCAGCAGCAGCCCCCAGCTCATGGCAGTGGAGAGACACACTGAACAGAAACAATGTTCCAGTGTGCACGTCCACGGCACCAGGCAAAGGGGGCTCATGTTCCGTTGCAGAGTGATGTGGCAACATACCATGATCGCTGACGCTGGTAGTGTTCCCTTCTTCTAGTGTGAACCTCTCTTCCTGGCGGCCACATAGAGAGAGCTCTGGGCGGTGCTGGTGGCGAGGAGCTGGTGCCGTGCAGGAGGGCAGCCCTGGCCAGCGGCAGCGGGTGGCAGTGGGGCTTGGTGGCTGCATCTGTGGTGCTGGCGCCTGCCCTGCACCACGGCGAGCTGAGCTGGGGCTGGCAGATGCTCAGACATGGGGCCTGGGTCCTGTGTCTCCCTCCCTGCTCTTCTGGGAGGCATGTGGTGGTGACTGCTCCACGGGCAGCCCCCACCGCCTGGCCTCCGGTCCCTGTGAGTGAGCAGCCATGTGGAAGCCACTCTGGATAGCCAGGAATGGCGCTGTCACCTCGAGGATTCCTCCTAGGAGTCCCTGAGGGCGGTGAGTGCACCGCAAGTAGTGCCACAGGCCCCAGGGACCCCTCTTGGGAGTTCCCGCGACCGGCGAGTGCCTTGCAGCCGGAGGCTAATGGCACCCCAGACCTTGGCCGTGTGGGAACTGCCATTTTGCTCAGAGTGCCAGATCCCGAAAGAGGAGGAGCCCAGTGCCGCCAGGCAGCCAGATGACAGCCTGGCCAGGAAGAAGATGTCGGATTCCCGCAGGACTTCAAGGGCATAAAAAGCCGTGGACACGAAAGTCCTGCCCCCTCTTCTCAGCTGTCTCTTCAGCTGAAAGGATCGTGGCTCCCCCTCTCCCACCTTCCGGACTGTGCTTCTTGCTTCCATTCACCTCCATTGGGACAGGCAGCAGCACGGGGCTGTTAGAGCCAAGCCAGCCAAATTGCAAGTGATAGCTTCCCCGTGGGTGTCCCTGGGGGAGGTGTTTTTCATCATTTTTGTCTTGCAGGAGGCTCCAAGGGCCGGGAGTGTACCATGAAGGAGGCGGCTTCCCTCTTCCTTCCCCTTCTCAACCAGCCTACTGGCTTTGAGGAGCAGTTTGTTTTTTGTTTTCATGTGACATTGTTGGGTGCTGTATTGTGTATTTTGTTTAAAGTCTGGGGATCCCATAAGGTGTTTCTGGTTGAACCCTAGGCAATAAAACTCTCACTTGCTGTTGGATCTGTTCAGTCTTTCATAGCTGTTGTGCCCCTTAGTGATAAAAGTGGTTCAAACCACCACATTTGTCTACTACTGAAGATAACTTCTTCCATCCTTCTATTTTCTTTTATGTATCTATATAGCTTGCTTTTGGTTTCAATTTAAGTTCTTGAATGTCTAATCATTTTAATAAATATTCAGTATATTTAAGACCTCCTTTGTTCTTATGGTAGAACCGAGATTCTTTTATGACTTACTTTGTTCTTAAAGTAGAACATAACTTCTTTAAATTAAGATTTCTTTTTTATATACTTTAGTAAGTCTATTTTCTGAGACATGTTTTCATTTCCATTCAGATTTAATAGAAAATACAAAATTGCTTTTCAAAAAAGTTGAAAGAATGATAGTGTATAAATATAAGTTTTTAAGGTCTCAAAACCCTCATTTAAACTTCGAGTAGTTCTGAATTTGTTAAAACTCATTTTTAAAAATTGATCATTAAGAAAACTATTCTCATTTCTTCCTAATAATCTTAGGAGAGGTGGCTCTTCTGAATTTTTTGAGTAGACCAGATATTGCCAAGTAAATAATTCCTCAGAAAATATGAAGTCTCTCTTCTAGATTTCTGTATCAGTTGCCTTTCCTGTCATGTTAAGGGACTTCATTATATTGAACAATCAATTTTAATATTCATAGAATGGTTTGGGTTGGACGACAGTATAAAGATCATCCAGTTCTAATGACCCTGCCATGGGCAGAGATACCACCCACTAGATCAGGTTGTTCAGGGCCTTATCCTATCTGGCCTTGAACACTTTGAGGAACAAGGCATCCACAACTTCTCTGGGCAACATGTTCCAGAACCTCACTACCCTCACAGTAAATCTCTTCCTTGTGAATAAACTAAACCTGATCTCTTCCACTTCAAAGGTATTTCTCCCTGTCTTATCACTATCTTATCACTAACTTGCTCTTCTTTTCTCTTCTCTAGACTGAATAAACCCACATCTTTCAGCCTGTCTTCATAGGATAGGTGCTCCAGCCCTCTGATCATCATAGTGGCCCTCCTCTGGACTCACTGCATGTATTTTCCATGCCGAGAACCTCAAAGAAGGATGCAGCACACCAGGTGGGGTCTCATCTGAGTGGAGTAAAGGGGCAGAATCACCTCCTTTGACCTGCTGCCCATGCTGCTTGATGCAGCCCAAGAGGCAGTTAGCTTTATGGGCTGTGAGCACACACTGTTGACTCATGTCATCCACAAGAACCCTCAAGTCCTTCTCATCAGGGCTGCTCTCAATTCCTTCATCCCTCAACCTGTATTGAAATTCATGAAGTTCATATGGGCCCACTTCTTGAACTTGTCCAGGTTCCTTTGGATGGCATCCCGTTCTTCTATGCTGTCAACAGCAGCACTCAACTTTGTGTCATCTGCAAACTTGCTGAGACATGTTCAATCCCACTGTCTATGTCATTGATGAAGGTATCAAACACTATTGGTCCCTATATGGAACCCAGCAGACACTCATAACTGACCTCCATCTGGTCAAAACCATTAATTGCACTTCAGTTTTCTCTCTATGGCTTGTTGAATGACTTTTCTGGCACTGGGATTATCCTAAATCAGTATATTGTTTTAGAGGTGCAGGTAATCTAGGTCTCAATTATTCAACAGTTTTCCAGAATAAATTCTTCACATCTCACATGAGCATGGGTAAATCTTCACTGAATATAGGATACATCAATTTTTATGTATTTTCAAGAAAAATATTAATGATTATGTGTACTATGCTTTTTCTACTAGTATATAATCTTTGAATGTCTTGTCTACTTAAGAGTATGTATTATCAGAGAGAAACTTTTCAAGACTTCATTAAAAATTTGTAAATACATATATTGTTCACAGAACTGCTTTTGATGCAATTATTTTCTAGATCACTGAAGTTATGTACAATGCTTACAAAAAACCCAAATAAACAGACCCAAGCAAATAAAGTCTTTTCTTCTCTTTAGCAAGCTTTTGTATTTTTGAGTAGTATTTTTTCAATTTAAAATGATCCAGATTGAAAAAGACACAAAAATTGTTTCTAGCTTAAAATATTTGACTCCATTAAGTGTTATACTAAGTCACAAAAATCTGAAATGTTTCAATCATTCTCCATTACCATGTAGCCTCAGTAGGCGCATGGACACAAAATATTTTGGATATCTAACTAGAAGTTTGTTTGCGGTTTTTTTCCTTTTTTTTTTTTTTTTNTTTTTTCTTTTTCTTTTTTTTTTTTTTTTTAAATCCACAGTACACATTACTCTGAACAGTTTAAGGTAAGACCAGTTTCCATTAAAATGAGTGTCATTCCCATTAGTATGTTTAATGCTGGCTGAATGGGAATCTTTCCCATCTTTAAAAGGTCCAGTTGTATTCACTCAGTACCTGACTTGAAGAGGATACTCATATGGACCGTTTATTCGTGTCTAACAGCATCTGTCCACAGTGCAGTGCAAGGATGCGTGAAAACTCCTCCGGTCTTCTTACTAATTCCTAGCAGACCCAGCAGAATGATTGTATGTATGTTCATTCTCTTTGAAAGTAGTACTGAGCTGATAATTGCATTTATATTTTCCCTAAATAGCAAAATCCTACTTTAGGGCATATTATTAAGTCTGAGGGAATTTAAATGAGGATATTAAAAGTTTGGTATAGTGAGCTATGAGACCCTCAGGACCTCCACAGTGTGCTCCCAGAAAGCTAATCCTATACAGCATTAAATTGTTCCACCATCCTTGAGGACTTGAACGCTTTTTATTTCAAATAAGCTAATTCTCCACCTTTGTTTGAATACACAGTCTTACAACAATATTCTGATTTAGCATATCCGTCTCATTAACAAAAATATGCACATTTTTATCTTCATTCTCCATAAAAACATCAGTATCTGTGTTCAATACTAAAATGGATTTTTATTTCAGTTTTATCATCCAAAATAAATTTGAAACATATGAATGACTATTTTCTTTTATTTATTTATTTTTTTAACTATATAATTACTTTCCAAGCATTCTTTGCTGGATATAATGTTTTTGAGGATTGTTTTGTTCTAAAAGAAATTTACTTCATTTATTGTTTTGATTCATCATTAGTTAAAAAAGATTGACATTATTAAAAATGTATTTTGATATTTATATATTAATGCTAACACAATGACAATTATTATCTTGAAACATTAATGTCATAACCATGAGAATTATTCTATTGATTATTTCTGTAGTACAAAAAAGTAAGCATGTACATTCCAACGACAGTTTGTAACCCTTTTCAAGGTGTAGATAATTTGTTGAAAAATTTCCTTAATGTTCAAGCTGAACAATTATTGTACCATGATATCAAAGAGCCATCTTTCATGGGAGTTATGATGCTGAGGCACAAAAAAAGGATAGGAGCAATATACGTTACCACTGTTGTTTAAATAGAAGTGTTAATTATTACTTTGTGAGTACAGCTTTAACAACCTAAGCCCCCCTGTAATTTTGGATATTCCTATCAAGTATACTGATACTAATGCTCTATCAAACAGCAACTGCACTTCATTCACGGGAGGGCTGAAATTCAGTCATGCCTCTGTCTCTCCTTGTATATTCTTTAAACACATTGAATAGCCTAAATATGCATCACTTAGACTTTGAGGAGAAAACAATATTTTGACTATCTCCTCTTTCATAAGACTGTAAATCATGTCTTATATGTTATTTGGATATGTGAGATCATGGATTTGAATCTCGCTTCATTAATCATTTGGGTCAGAACAAACCAGCTAATGTGTGTATATGTGGCAGCCACACAGTTAACCCTGAAGCACATCTTCAGGCTTGCTGCTATGACCAGGGCTGCCCACAGAGAGCACATAGTTTACATCCAAGATGGGCGAGTCTATGGCGAATCACATGGCCCAAGAACCATGTAGCTGGCTCTCAATCAAGGAAAGCCTGCCTGGCAGCTCACTAACACCATGCCCCCTGCAGATCCTGCAACATCTCTCACTTTGGCTAGGAGGGCATTGAGTAGTTGGTGGATCAGATGTCCCGCCTTGAGGGAATGGCCATGGTAGCCAGATCATAAATAAGCAGCTGCCCAGGAACATAAGACCTGATGGGGCGTTCAGCCTTCTGCACCAAGGCCTGGCAACATGTGACTCTTGATGGTAACTATTTTTCTCTTTTTTGTTTTCTTCCTTCTTTGCTCTCTTAAGCTCTTTTCTTCCTTTACTCTTTTATTCCTCTTTTCTTTCTCTTGTGGGCAACTTAAAACCAATGAATTGTGTTTCACTAAGTTGTATGGAGTTGGTGTTTGCTAGTTCTCTCATGTAATGCTTTTCCTTTTTACTTTAGGTTGTATGTTATTCTTGTAAACCCTCTTGCCAAAACACCTATTTTCTCACTAAATTAAAATAAATTCTCTTAGAGAAAACATGGCACTATTTTACTGGATTCAAATTCATAGATAATAACCAACTAAAGCCTTTTTGCAAAAGATCAGCTAAGTAAAATCTTTTGGAAGTTCTAAATAATATTAATATTCCCAGTTAGGCTTATATGTCTTGAAAACCAGAGTGTCACAGGATATTTCCCATGACTCCGCTCCACATTTCTCTGTTCCTTTGCTGTGCACACCATCATTCCTTCCCTTATGAGTCTCTTCTAGCTGTCTCAGCTGGCTGTGATCCAAAGCCTACTTCTGATACAGCACTGTATTGGTGCAGATTTTTGAGAAAATGTTTAAGTGATGAACTTCATCTGTTAGAAAGATAGATTAGGGCCATGCAAAATCAGGAAGATAAGACTGAGTTTACAGTTGAAAAGACAACCTCCCCCCACTCCACAGCTCAGCACAGCATGCCCGATGCCAGGCAAACACTGCGGGGGGGAGTCCGCATGGACCACATGGAGCCACCGCCCTTGGCACAGCCCCCGCCAGGGCCAGTGAAAGCATCCCTCTCCCCCATTGACCTCCCTGGATCCTCTGTGGACAGCAGTGGGTCTCCCATCCCCAGGGACAGGGAGTGGGGTCAGGCATTACAAGGTTTTGGTCCTCGCCTCGGGTTTCCCCTACCGCGCCAAGAGCAGCAGGAGTAACCCCCTCCTCTCTCCAAGGGGAAAAGAAAACCATGAGACCAAAAGGGGATGGGGGAGGAGGAGGAAGAAGGGAAAAGACCTTTTATTTGATCTAATTTGATGAAAGAAAATGCTTTTGAAAACAGATACTAGTCCATGACACACGAGAAGGAAGGTCCTATTGTGCAATGGTAGTTCATTCAGAAATTAAATGTGGGAATAAATAAGCAGTTTCCTCAAGTGTGGAAAGGGATCCCAGAGGAATCTGTGTTAGACATTTTGTTGTCCAATGGACTGACATAGGGCATTGAGTCATTAGCAAATTTGCAGATGACACCAAGTTGGGCAGGAATGTTGATCTGCTGGAGGGTAGGAGGGCTCTGGGGAGAGAGCTAGACAGGCTGGATAGATGGGCCAAGGACAACTGGTATGAGCTTCAACAAGACCAGTGCCAGGTTCTACACTTTGATAAGAATAACCCCCTGTAGTGCTACAAGTTGGAGGCAGAATGGCTGGAAAGTGGCCCAGTGGAAAAGGACCGGAGGGTGTTGGTAAACAGATGCTGAATATGAGCCCACAGTGTACTCAGGAGGCCAAGAAAGCCAATGTCATCCTGGCTTGTATTAGGAATAATATGACCAGCAGGACTAGGGAAGTGAGTGTGGTGCTTTGGCACCACTGTTTTAATTAAGGGCTAGCTCGACAGTGATGAGAAGACTGAACAGAATTAAACAGGGAAACAGTTTATTTGTCTGGAGCTCAACCAAAGAAAACCAACAGTTTAAGGAAACCCCATACTTAACACAAAATTCAACCCAACAAAAACCACGAAAAAGGGGAGAAAAGAGAAAAAAAAAGGAATAAGGGAACTGCTTTCAAAGGCCAGGGAAGTTGTCAAAGAGAAGCAGTGGGAAGGGAAAGCCACTTCCTCTTCTTCTCTCTCTCTGGTGGTGGCTAACTCCCAGCCCTTGGAGTCTCTGTAAAACACAACACAGTGAAAGCTCCTCCCCCCAACCCAGGATGTTATTTGGGAAAGCCTTCAACCTGCAGTTGTGCTGGCTTGGCTCCGATGCTGATGGGGGTGGGCGGAGTCAAGCCACAAGGCCTGGAAGTCAGAGGAGAGAAGCCGTGCTCCTGCTCTCCAGCTTTGCAGGAAGGCAAAGAGAACAAACTTCCATGGCTTTGGGCTTTTAAGCTCTCCAAATCCCGCGTGAATCCCGCAGCCCTNAGGGCTCCTGCCAACGGTGGGGACCCTCGAAAGGAGTCCCCAGTGGCTGCAGGAGCCGCCTGGGCAGCGACCGTGCCCCTCCCGCCACACGGGGCTGTTCCCGGGGCCGCTGGCATTATGGAGCTTCTTGCTGGGCTTCCTCATGGCAGCGTGGGGCTGGCACCAGGGGGGAAGTCGTGCATGCAAGAGCAGCCGCTGCGAGGGCCCGGGGAAACCAGTGAATGTCCCACGCAGGAGCTGTTCCTGGGCCGGAGCTGCGATTAATGCCTGCAGCCCGCCGCCTCCGCCCGGCCCGCCCTGCAACCCCGCACCGGCACCGCGGGCTCCCGGCGCCACTCTGGCATCGGACACCGCGCTGCCACAGCCCTGCACACCATGGCTCCCGGCCCCGCTCCGCAGGCTCCCGGCCCTGCTCTGCACGCTGGGGGTGCTCTGAAGTTAAACCCGCCCCAGTGTGTCCTGGGGAAAACCAGCAGTTAGTTGGGAAAAACCAGTGGTGAGTCGGGGGGGAAACTAGGGAAAAAAAACTGAAAAAAAACAGGGGAACTCCTTCCCCTCCTCTTCCCTCATAAGAAGCCCCAGCACCTCCCCTCCCCACCCCTTTCAAACCCCCACAGTGAGACTTCTCCTGTACTTGGCACAGCCAAGGCCACACCTTGAATTCTGTGTTCGATTCTGAGCCTCTTAGTTCAGGAAAGACATTGAGGTGCTATAGGGTGTCCAAAGAAGGGCAACGAAGCTGATGAAGGGTTTAAAGTCCATGTCCTATAAGGAGAGGTTGAGAAAGGTGTTATTGATTAGCCTGGAGAAGAGGAGGCTCAGGGGAGACTTTATTGCTCTCTATAAATCCTCGAAAGGAGGTTGTGACCAGGTGAGGATCAGCCTCTTTTCCCAGGCAACAAATGACAGGACAAGAGGGCATAGACTTAAAGACTGTCAGGGGCTGTTTAAGTTGGACATTAGAAAGAATTTCTTCACAGAAAGTGTGACTAGATTTTCGAATGGGTTACCCAGGCAGGTCATGGAGTCACTCTCCCTACAGGTTTTTAAGGAAAGACTGGACATGACATTCAGTGGCATGGTCTAGTTGACAAGGTGCTGTTATAGGTTGGACTCAGTGACCTTGGATGTCTTTTCCAACCTAATTGATTCCGTGATTCAAAAATTATATTGAACAAGGATTAAATAAGCAAAGGTCAGAGCTAGTGTTATATTATTTGTGACAGTAAAACCTTTTTCTCTACAGCAGTATTTTCACACTACTTAATGTTTTACTTATGCAGTTGGTTGTAGTCTCAAAAGAACTCTCGATTTTGGCATGATTTAAAGTCAGCATTTTTCACATAAATACAAGTTTTGACTAAATAATGATCTTTTTTCTAAACCGAGACTTGAATCAGAAAAATGATTATTGGTTCCTATTTTTCACAAAAATGTTCTGCATGTCTTTTGTAGATTACTTGTAAATACATGAAGACTAATGAAATGCTACAGTTGACTAAGTAAACAAATAAAACCAATTTCATTTGGCATTACAGCAGATGTTCCATTTAGTTAAAAAATAAGCCTTGACAGGCTACCTAATAGTGACGTTGCTAAGACCTGAGATACTGGAATCCCAAGGTCGAAAACTTGCCCCTAGTTAGAGATATTTTTGCAAATCTCAATACCTCACCTAAAACAATAGCTCAAGCTCTGTTCAATGATAGAAGTAGCAACACACTGAAGCTCTCTTCAGATGAGTAAAAATTCTTGACTTTGTTTATATTGCCCAGGAACTACCTAAAGAAACTTTTGATGAAACTAATAGAGTTCTGTTAGAAGAAAAAAAAACTTGATACAAGAAATCAACATTAAAAGCAAAATTTATTAGAAACAGTCTCCTCAAACCCAGTTATCTCTAGAAAATCAGAAAGGAGCCAGTAAAGGAAAATGTCTGACAAATATTTGGAAATTAATTTAAAAAATTCTAGTCAGATAAAGTAAACATCAAGGTTAAATTTAAGCACGTATTTTGTTTTTATTTCATAAAAAATTTCACCTTTGTTTTTTGTTATTTATTTGCCAAGTATAATGAAATTTTCACCATCCACCTTACAATTGTTGACTTTAGAAAGGTATTTATCCTCGGAACTACTTGGAAAATACTTGCAGTTGAAGTTACCTATATAAAACTAAGGCTTTCAAAGTACTAATCAAAAAGTCCTAAGTTAGAGACAGTTTGACAGTCTTTGACTTCATATTTGAACCTTTACAAAAGGAGAATAATGCATGCAAAATAAAATTCAAGGCTCTAGTCTCCTCCTTTTGGAGGAGTTTAGACTTCTGCTTTATCCCATGATGCAAGATCAAGTTTTGAGTTAACTCTAAGTTTGCAGAATTCGTTAGTATCAGACTTTGTAGAGGAGAGAGTGTGGAGAAGTGGAGTTTGTCCTCAGAGTGACTTTCTTTTAGGTGGAAATATATGTAACACACCCTCTGAAAATATTTATGATATCTTACCTATCTCTTATTTATTGAATTAAAATGGGTTGACCTTGAATCTATGTAGTTAAAAAATGGGAAGGTTGAGTGTCATCACAGGTCAGCAGTGGCAACAGCCTAATGATCCATAATCCATGAAATAGAAGCAAAACTTTGATTTCAGTGAAAGATTTATTGGACATTTATTGACGTCATTTATCTGACGTATTTAGTTACCAGTTAGACTTGATGTAACTGCAACCAACCATGTGAACCTTGGGATCCTGTCTTCCAGCCAGGAAAACTGACAGTCTACGTCTCCATCTGATATCAGGTTTGGTTAATAGGCAGACTACATCTGTTACAGGATAACTGGTCTGTATGTGCATGATAACCACACTCTGCCTTCAAAATCTACACATTCGTAGCTATTAAATGGACTTGTGATTGGAGACATAAGGGCAACATGGTGATGGTATACCAAGCATATAGAATTATATAAAAATTTATGTGACTGTATGTAACAAGAATACCACTGCATTCTGTAGTGACTGTAATATCTGTCTTTAATTTGATCCAATCAGAATATAACTAAAGATAACTGAGAATAGCTGTTTTCTATGATAAACAAGAAAAGATGATATGTTGGTGTTTAAATGATAGGTTGGTGTTGGGCTGTGGGTTGGACTCGGTGATCATAAAGGTCTCTTCCAACCTTGTATACTGTGATACTGTGCAAAAAAACCCCAAAGCCTCCATGATTATTAAATCACTTCCAAGTATTTAGTATTCTACCTGGATTAAAACTTGCCAGTTCCTCCCACCCAGTTAACTGAACTAATGAAACCTCAAAAAAATCTCCCCTATTTAGCACTTAATTTAAGGGCTTTTTTATTATTTTTTCCCTAATGCTGTGTCAAAACTCTTTAATGTTGTGCTTTTTTTTCAGTTCAATTATATTTTCTTTATATTCTTATGGATTTCTAAGTTACTGAAATAGTGCAAAGAAGTTATAAACACAAAAACAGATCAAGTAACCCAATACCCTCTTTTACGTATTTTATAATTAAGTATGGTTTATTCCAGTTATTCCTGTGCTGAGACATATAGCTTCTTTGGCACTCCTGCATTTACAAGAAAGTCACCAAGCACTGATGCAAAGATTATCAAGGAAATAATCTACCACATTTTGAAGGTTCAGGTGTTTCAGTATTTTTTATTCTTTGAATATGTGCTTTTTGTCTAATATTAGCTGTCTCTATTACTTCAAATTCCTATAATTATAATAAGTAATTAAAATAAATATTAATAAGCACTTAGTAAGTAATTATTATAAATATTTTCACGACTAAATGTCTATACACCGTAACATGGCACTTGAAGACTGACATGCTTTCTATCCAGAAATGCCTTCTAAATTAATGCAGACAGAAAAGCAAAACTAAGAACTCTATTTTTTCTGTAGAAATTAAAACCAGAGATGGAAGCATCTCCATTACCAGTGTATGTAAAGGAATAACCCTTACAATATCACACTCATACCACTTGTGTTGCTTGATGCTGTGCTGGTAGCATATACAGTTTGGTGTCACCTGGAAACAGAAAAGCAGCTATGCTGCACTGGGACTAAGAAGTAATGCTAGTTCTGCATCCATAACTGCATGGGACAGTTTCCATTCTCTAGCCACTTCATCTTACTTCTTTAGTGTTACAGATTGCATGGCTAAAAACCATTTCTGAGCATATCTGAAAACTCTCATTGTTTTCAGAAATCTGAATATTTGACATTGTGTTTTCATAGAAACAAATCCTAGGTTGTTCCTGGCACATGCTTGCTATGCCATCTCTATTATGGAAGGATTTGATCCAAATTACGTAAGACAAATCACAAATATTTCATCCATTTATGAGGTTGTCCTCTGTTTTAAGTTCAAACTGGAGAACTTACAAAATTACGACTTAGGCAACCATTCAGGACTTCAAGTGTTTCATCAAATAAACTTTATCCCTTACCAGTGCTTAGTACTGTATCAATGTAACAAGGTGATTTCTGAATCAGCAAAGCACCACTGTGTCAATTAAGGCCAACAGTGCCTAAGCTGCATCAGGAGGAGCATTTCCAGCAGGTGAAGATCCTCTCTCTCTACTCAGCACTGGTGGGGCAACATCCATACTGCTAGATCCATTTCTGATCTTCCCAATAGAAGAAATATAGGGAACTTACTGGAGCATGTCCAAGGACGGGCCACAAAAATGGTCATAGGACTGAATCATTTAGCTTATGTTGAGAAAGCTTAATCATATTCAAAATAACAATTAGAGTTACATTAAGAATCTCCTGAAACATGCCATGAAACCATAAAAGTAGGAAAAGCTCTTGTTGTGTATTATTAAATGTGTTCTCCAGGCTAAACTAATCATATTCCTTTACTGTGTTATCCAAAGTTCTCAAATTACCCACAAGTAATTTAATATACTTGAATGATATCTCTACAAGCACTGCCAAAATCCATTTATATTTTTTTCCATTGAATAGGAGGTTATAGAGGGCAATATGATAGAAATATACTTTAAAATAAAATCTTCCTTTGGAATGTCAAGTAGATATGTACCGGAGACAAGATATTGCCTCTGTGCTTTAGATGATGGATTCAAGAATATGGTGCTGCAACAGGGCAAAAGTATTTAGATCACTGATGAAAGACTTCATGTCAAAAGGCTTGTATAAACCTTATGGGCACTGACCCACAGTGACAGCAGTTAGCATCAGCTCTTGCTGTAACTTGCAGAATGGAACAGAAGAGACTTCCTTTAAGAACAACTTTCTCATGTTTTTACAGCATATCAAGGGAATATATTAGTCATTATCAGCACTTGGATATGCAGACTGTATATTTGGCAATATTTCATCAAGAAGCAGACACCTAATTAGGGAAAAACATTCATGTTAAAAATTTCCTTTAGATGAAGGATATTTTTATAACTATACAGATAAATACAGACATATATTCTAAATCTTTGCCATTAGACCTACCAAGAAAAAAATTAAGAAAACAGAAACAGAATTGTTCAGGTTGGAAGGAACTGCTTGATATTGTCTGGTTCAGTCCCACAGGTCAAGGCATCTATTAATGTGAAAGCCAGAGTAATCTTCTCATCTTTTCCCTTGTTTCTACAGAAATACAATTCTCTGACATAATTTTCTTCATTTTTGTTGTTGTGCCTGTCTAGCCTACCAATATTGTCAGCTCATAATCTATTATTACTTTTTACTTTTTTAACCATTAACCCAACACTGCCAAGTCCACCACAAGAAAAAAAAAATATAAAATTATATATAATGTATTTTGCTACGATTTCATGTAAAATCATTGCTTTAGAGTGCAGATACATACAGTATAAGTTTCATACAGATTCTACAGCTTTTCTGCAAAGCAAATAAAAATGGAAACTGTTAAATGTAGAGATAATACTTGTCTCTCTTAATTTAAAGCCTTCTTAAATTTCTATATTTCTGTAATGCCTACCAGAAAATTATAAAGCAAGTTTTAGAGAGCTCAGAAAAGATCTGACTCTTCTTCTTACCCAGATTTTAGAAGACAGAGGTGAAAAAAAATGCTGTAAAGGAAACCAAGCTCCCATTTTGTCTTTCTACCTATACAATTTTTTGTGTGTGGACATCCTGCTGGATTCCTGCTAGAATAGCATGGGAATGTGGGAAGAACATCCAGTTTCTCTGACAGCTGATCTCATAAGGTAGAAGTCCACAAAGGTACTTGTTTTTGAATATTGCTTAAGAAAAGGAAGTACTATGTACTTCTATTCGATAAAATATGACAAGTAACTTGCACTAAAATGAGAGGTTACAACAATTCTAAAAAAGCTTTATTAGATATTGGTCATCTTGATATTGATTTTATGTCCAGTTACCAGATGTTGGGCTGATAAAGAAAATATTAATGTTTTCCTTTAGTTTTCCATGTTATTAAGACAAGTTCATAAAGAAGCTCCAAGATTTTCTGGAGAGAATTGCTCCAGGCTACTAATTCTGTCTCAGAACATGACATTTAATCCTCTGCTTAAACCATGCATTTTTACTAAAGGAAAGTTTTATTCTCTATACTTTAATAAAAAGGTCTGATACAACTGACACAGAGGAACAGTAGCATTTTTATCATCTGCAGTATGGTTTGTCCTGAAGTGAGATTGCTGCTAGAGAAAAATACATAAAATCAGGAAACTTTATGTGAACTCTTTTAACAAAATCTAAATGTCTACATTTAAATAGTCATCTGAGGTTTCAATTCTTTTAACATATGCCAATACTTCCTTGTACAGAAATCACACAGTGCTATTTAGGAATTGTTCCCAATAGGTATTTTGGACATCTCGACAGTTGGTATGTTGAAGAAACATGTTAAAGCATGTAGGCATGGACAAAGCTATGTCAGTTAGACAATGAGCAAAGGAAAAATTCTTGCTCTGCTTCATTTGCTGTTGCACACACTCACCTTGTTTAAAGTAGTTCATGTAATGCCTATAACATACAAGTGCAACTTCAGAGAAGCCTTTCCCTGGTTTTCTTGTTCATTAAGTATCTAAATAGTTGCTATTTTTGTGTTTCTGATGATAAGAAAAACAGGGGCTGAAAGGAGATACGTTTGAAAGTATTAAGGAAAAGGGGACAGACCTTGTCTTTATTAGAGACTAGTTTTGCTATATCAAGTCTCGACTAATTTTCATAACGACAAAAAGCCTAAGGGATTTGGGTGTTCTTTTTAAATATTCACAAAAGAGAGTTATATACAATTTACATGATAATTAACAAATCCAGACTAGCAAGCACATAAGTTTCAACTGTTAAGCTGGTGAAGTTCTGGCATCTGTAAGACTTGTTAGGATTTTATGGATGTTTAAAAATCCCTTGCATTCAAAACCAAAGTACAACTGCAACACAGTGTGTGCTTAAAGTCACCTGTTCTAGAAAACAAAAAGCTTCAGAAGGGCTAGATTCCATTTTTTAGTCCTGAGATCAATGAATAACACCACTTGTCCCTTTGACCACTCCGTTCAAATTCAAGTTCATTCTGTTTAGGTCACGTTATCACAAGAAGTCAAGAACTGTTTCCATACTGAGGTCTGAATATGGCTTTCTAATACCTTTGTTAAGCATTCACATAGTCTCACTCCAAAACAAAGCAGAATTAGAGCTCAAAGAGGGCAGCAGGGACCTTATAAATATCTGAAAGAGGAAACAGCACATGATGTACTTGAAAGTCGTGGATGGATCTTAAAAAAGTAATGTTGATGTGGAATTAATATTTAAGTACTAAAGATGCAATTGTAAGTAATTCTGAGAGCTGAATAAACTAGAAACATTTAGCATTGGAAAGAGATTTGATAATACTAGTCATAACTAGAACCAATGAGAACAAAAAATAAATATCTTCTTTCAAAATTTGCTGGCATCTCAAATGCAAATATAGAGTGTATTTGAAGCATTTTTTAGAAAGAAAATTAAATGTGAAGCCATCTCAGAATAAAGCCTCCAAAAGAAAGATATGACAACTTAGCCGCTCTCCAACAGCTTGGCAAAGTCAAGAACTGTGAATGCCACAGGATTCTAATCAACATACCGTTTATGAAACTTATTACTGGATTTCTTGCTATCCAGACAATTAAGTCTTGCACAATGAGTCTTTAAGCATGGAAGAATTAAGCTGTTATTGGAAATTTTGGCTTGAGAGAAATTGCCTGGAGGTACTTGAAATTACTAATGCAAACATGAAATGGAATACAAACCAGATAACATGTATGAGAGTTGAAACACAACTTCTTTATATGAATTTCTACTGACATCCCATAGGCATGGTAATTTCCAGCACCGTTCAGTGTTTAATCAACGAACCAGAAGTAAACACAAAATCACTGCCAGTAAAATGTGCAGATGAAAAGACTGACTGAATGATAAGTGTTGAGGAGATATGAGGAGATATAAGCATCTGCTCCAAAGATGAGGAAATATGAGTCTTGAAGTACTGGGCCAGTTCAAACAAAAAGAAGTTAATAATCAAATTTTGGATAAGAACTATGCAAAAGGGGAGAATTATCTTCTCTTTCTGAACAGTAGGGTAGTACACAAAATATAAGAAATTTCCTGCCCCATCCCCCCCCCCTCGTTCCCCCTCCCCCCACAGATATACCACCAGGATCCTGAAACACTCTTGTCACATTTGTGATAAAACATTCAAATATTAGAAATATTGAAAGGAATAAAGAAAATGCTACAAGACCACATAAGGCTTGTAGGAAATGCTGCAGAAGACTTCAGAACAGTGTTTATCTTAGTGCAGATGAGACTGGAAGGTGACTGGTTTACAGTGATGCAATGTCTTCACAGGAAGAGAATAAAAGTATTGAGAGAGTACTGAATCGCAGAGGAAAAGACATAGCAGGATTCAGAAGCTGGATAGTAAAGTAGCCCTTATTTAAACTGGAAATCTAATACATCACTCTTAAAAGTGAGAGTAATCCTTTTAAAAGTGCAGTGATGAGTCTCTTACTGTCTTCATGCCCCTCTTCAGGTCAAACCAGGTCATAGGTATTGCCAGAAGAAGTAAATATGAACAAGGAAGCAGCCTGGAATACAAAAAATATTAGACCAGATAAAATACCATCCTGTATCAAAAATATTAATTTCTTCCAAAAATCCACACTGATAGCTGCAGCTTCTAGTAATGAAACTGTATTTTCGCATGGATATCTTTAACTTAGTGGCATTTATTTTATAGTGTTATTTGATGGCTGCATAATATATTTTAAGCATTTCTTTTCACATTCCTTCTCATTCCTTCATTCCCTGCCTAATTTTGAGGTCAGATACTATAGAAGTAGCCTTTACAAATTAAATTCCTCTAATTTGTACAGAAATGTATGAACAAAAACTTGTGGCATTTATCCCAGACTGTGAGATCAGCCAAGTTATGTAGAACAGGGGATTTAATTGCTTTTTCTAAGTAAGATTTCAAACCTTTTAAAACAACAAACACACACAGGAGATATATTCATTTTGCCACACAATGGATATTAGCACACATAGTTTCGCATAGTATCAACCAAATAACCATGTAAACTTTCTACATACTGTATTTATGGGATTATAAAAATCTCTGACAATATTGCCTTCAATGATAGATTTTTCCTTCAAAATTTCTTTTATTGGTGCACAAGGGGAACTTTGGATGTAGATATTAAGCACAGCAGAGCCCTTTATCTCATATTAAGTGACGTTTGTTGGGGAATTAGCAGACACCTCAGACTTGTAGCTAATGTAGTTGAAATATAGGCACAACTCTAATATTTAAAAGGAGGAATATATTTCCCATTCTAGCCAACTTTTACTGTAATGCATTAAATTTTGCTCAATTTATTTTCATTTTTCTATCTGGAGGTCGATGATATCTGTCAATGATGGTCTGTCACTCTTTTCCCAAGAGAAATTCAATTCTCCACCCAGATGTTATGATTTTCTCTCATTAAACTGATCCAGTATTAGCTAAAAAACAACACTAATCCACTGCCACTAATCAGTGAGGAGATTTAGGTAACTGTTCTGGATAGGATGACTAGCACCTCTGTCACCTGGTAACTACCTTGTTTTGTGATGTTCTTATACTAGCCTTTGTTTATTTTCACTTAGTATGCCTTCAGTCTGTATTTTGAGAAGTTATGCTGAAACACCCACATCTAGAACTAATAGCCTGATATTTTGCTCCTTTAGGGATTTTAGATCTTGTCATGAAAGCTGTGAGAACTGGCACAGTACAGAAGAGAGTTCATTCTTTGCTCCCCAGAAGTTGAGACTTGCACAATGAACATGATGTTAGGCTAAAAGAACTTACGTTATATTTTGTTCTTCCAATTATCTAAGACACTCAAAAGAGACATAAAATGAAGGAATCGAAGGATCCTGTAGTCTATGTGGAAATAACTTCAATTGTTGGCTGCAAAGCAAAACTTAACAACTATATTGTCATATTAAGCAGGTGATGAGATTTAAATGGTGAAAGACAATGAATAATCAAGAATTTTCCCTGAAGAATCACATAAACCACATCTTTTTCAGCAACATGACAGTGGGATTGAGTGCACCCTCGTTAAGTTTGCCAGTCACACCAAGCTGTGTGATGTGATGTGATGTGATAGACAAGCTGTAAGGAATGGGTGTCCTTTAAAGGTCCCAAACCATTCTATGAATACTTTTATACTGTAGAATTTCATCACTCAGCATTTGCATATATGAGTCTAAAACCTTCCAAATTGGCCTGTGAGGACTTTTCTGATAGCTGGGCATGGACTTAATGAAAAATAGTCCATGTGAAGGTGTTAATGATCAGCTGAGCTGATTCCACTAATTTTCCTTTTGTCCTCATGAGCTGTTAGAATTCTAGATAGCAATCCATATGGTTAATCATTATAGCTTTTGTAAATATTTATAATAGAATAGTCTATTTCAGTTGGAAGGGACTAGATCAATTGAACAGGGTGATAGATTATGCTAATTCTGAGTGATTACCTCATCTAGATTCCCTTTCCCATAAAAGATTGGACTAGATGATGTCTTGAGAATCCTCCCAACCTGTGCTGTTCTGGAATTCTGTGATTTCATGTGTTTCAATTGGGACTGTGGAGATACATACAAGTACCATAAATTCAAGGAAGACTAAGAAAGGGAAGAGGGAAACAAGATTTTGCAGGTAAGTGCTGGTAGACAAGAAGCTGGACATGACCTGGCAGCTTGCAGCCCATGAAGCCAACCGTGTCCTGGGCTTTAAAAGCAGAGTGGGCAACAGGTCAAAAGAAGTGATTCTGCCCCTCTACTCTGCTCTGGTGAGACCCCACCTGAAGTGCTGCATCCAGCTCGTGGGTCCTCAGCAAAGGAAGGACATTGACCAATTGGAGTGAGTCCAGAAGAGGGTCACAAAAATGATGAGAGGGCTGGAGAACTTTTCCTATGAGGAAAGTTTGAGACAATTTGGATTGTTCAGCCTGGAGCAGAGAAGGCTTAGGGATAACCTAATTGCGACCTTCCAGTACCAGAAAGGAGCCTACGAGAAGGCTGGAGGGAAACATTTTACAAGAGCATGTACTGACAGNGAGATAATGACTTTAGACTGGGAAAGCTAAGCTTGTAGGCTCGTCTACAGTCTCTGAAGAAAAATGGGTAAATTGTGTTTGATTCAGAATAGGATTACAACTCCACTGCAATTATTTAACCACTTTAGGAAAAGCCAGATGAAAAAGCTGAATGAATGTAACCTCTCTCAGATCAAGATAGCTTTATGAAATTCTTTCCCTTCTTCTCCCTGGATGGCAGACAGATATCCCAGTTATTTTAGTCATCCTCTTTATGAAAAAAGCATAGCATAACAAAGCTTTCATCTTCTCTGTTGGATACCTAAATATACATAGAATCAATTTGGTCTCAAAGCACACAAAAAAACAGGAAAGAGAGTTACTCTTTCCCATACATTTCAACACTTTTTGAATTTTAAACCCACATGAGCCTTAATAATGAATAAAATATACAGTACCTATGCAAATATCTAAATATAGAGAATAGCTAGAATTTAGTAAGCATGTGCTTTTTGTTTGTTTGTTTGTTTGTTTAAGAAGCAACATATATATATATATATTTAGGCAAAATGTCATCAACAGTTCTGTCTGTATCTCATTTTTTATTTGAATGTCTTGTTAAAAAAGACCTGGACAGGTCTCATCCGACAGACTCTTTTGTCTCAACATTTCAACATTATTCACATAACACAGTATATTTGAATATGTGTCAGCTGTCATAGTTCAAACAAATATTATTGCCTACCAAAATAAAGTAGGTACAGAGTAAGTGTGATGCAAATGATAGGGCCCAGAAAATTGAAATTGGTATTTCTGAATGAACACTTTTTTTATTTTTCAAGTGGTCTTATATACTTCTTTCTTTCTTTCTTTCTTTCTTTCTTTCTTTCTTTCTTTCTTTCTTTCTTTCTTTCTTTCTTTCTTTCTTTCTTTCTTTCTTTCTTTCTTTCT
>VXBA01000520.1:0-18507 GCA_013399895.1 Serilophus lunatus
TGGAGCCTTCTTCTTGGAATGCCTCCCTTTTAGCTTTGGGGTATAAGTGTAGGTTAAGTTTGCATCATACTAGGCGGTGGTCTGTTTGACATTCTGCACTAGGCATCACTCTGGTATGATGGACATCACGAACATTTCTCTGGCGCACTCATACGTAGTCAATGAAGTGCCAGTTCTTGGATTGAGGATGCATCCAGGTTGTCTTCAAGCTGAAAGATAGTGTTGGTGATGGTGAGCTGTTGCTCTGCACAAAACTCTAGCAAGAGGCATCCATTGTCATTGCAGTTCCCAACACCATGCTTGCCAAGTACTCCTTTCCAGGCTTCAGAGTTCTTTNGTAGTGAGATAATGCGGTCAGACTGACCTATAGGCAAGTTTTCAAGTTTGGAGGTGATGGAGTTTTTAATCACGAAACCAACTCCTGAAAGGTGACTTTCAGTCTTGAATTTGCATGAGCAATATATTTTATAGCTGGCACCATGTTCTTGGAGGCTGCCTTCTTCATGGAGACGAACTTCACTGAGATCAGCAAAGTCAATGTTAAGTTGTGATAATTTGTGGGAAATTAGAGCAGAACAATGCTCAGGACCTCCACTATCTACAGTATCACCGGATTGGGGGTGGAGATTAGCTTTGGTTAAGCCACCTTTTCTAGGCCCCTCTCCATGTGGAGCAAGAAGTGCTCTCCTTGAAAAAGGCTTTGTCTTTCAGGATGTTGCCAAACAAGACTATCATCTCCGGGGTCAGTCTTGAGCGACCAGTGTCCTGAACTGCCTGCACGCAGAGTTGGGTCTGTGGCTTCCAGTGCACCTTATCACCTGCCGTTTTGACCCTTGTCTGTCGCTACAGGACTTTACAAATGTGGGAGTACCCTTCTAGCCTGCGCAATGGATTTTTTAGGTCAAGTTCAGCGTGCGCAGAATTGGCCCCACCTTTTACTCCTAAGATTCATCTGCCAGGGCTCAGCAAGCTTGGATGGTGACAGCGAAGGCCTCAGGATGTAGGTTTAGATAGAGTATCCTTCTCTGAGATGGATGGCCTTACAGGGCTGAACGAGCTCCATCTGCCTGGGTTTGAGGTTAGAGTTGTCCTTCTCCTAGGATGGTTGCCAGGAGACTAGCGAGCCCATCCTATGCATGGACAACTTAGTCTGACCCTTCAGTTGAGACCTGTCTGGCATGGGAGACCCTGCTGGAGGCATATGCCACTGCCAGTATAGCTTGCAAACTCATAAGGCCATGCAAGATTTTTCCCTATGACCAGAGAGTGTCCATGGAGAAAATGATGGAGTTAGTAAATTGATAAAGATGGAGGAGGAAAATACTGTGAAAGGAAAGACCTCATCTCTCCATACAAAACTCAACTAGTTTTATTAAGACTATGAATGTTAGTCATTATTTATTTATGCTTATAATTTGCCAAAGGGTAAATCCAGACAAGTCAAGGTCTTCTTGTTACCGTTAGTGGTACATTAATTGAAATATTTTATTTCGCTTGTGTTTGCCATCTGGATTATGTAGCAGAGAGCTGTATATTTGTGCCAGGATGTTTGATGAGCCATTGAATTAGCTCAGCATTACAAGACAGTAGCATCCCACTGTTCTAATTCTTTCTTGTTCCTTCAGTACTTCCTGCTACATTTGTCTGAATCTGCTCTTGCTCAAGGTATTGACAAAAAAAGCAAGTTTTGCCAAGGTTATTTTCTTAGACCTAATAAATTCTAAAACCTCCAAATGCCTTGTTCTTTGTGTGAGTTTTCTTCTGGTTTAAATAGAAAAATAGCCTTTTGAGAACAAGGAAATTTTTTCTTGTTTTGTGTGATATTAGTTTCCTTCCCAGAGTAAATATTTTCCCTAACAGCTCTATCCCACATAGGCCTATTAAAACTGTTGAAGGCAGTGCATCTTAAAGGACTCACTACCTCTTGCTATGTTTGTCATCTGCATGTCTAAGAGGAGAGGTCTGGGAATTTCTCAAGGAGAGGAGTTTTATTTGAACATGGCTATTCACACGGAAAGTACACTCAAGTGCCAGAAAGCTAGGGCCCCCTTTGTCCTCAGCACTGAACGGCACAGCATCCCCTCTCCACAAGTGGCCACTCGGGCTGCGTGTGCCAGGTGGAGAGGGCTGGTGCAGTGCTCTTTCACTCCATTGCCCTCCCCCTACCTAAAAATTTCTTTTGTGTCGAGCTATTAGCTGCTCCTCCATTCAGTCAGCAAACTTAGCTTTAGCAAGTTACTGGGTTTTGCTACTATAACCACCCCCATTGCTGTGTTGCTGGGATGAAAAGAAAATGTCTTTCAGTTAAAACTATGACTCTGTCCTGGGCCTGGAGCTTGCTTTTCGGAACAGGTGGGCTATTAGGTCTCTCATATAATCCAAATGTTGTGTTTTGGTGATGAGAAAACCATGACAAGAAACAGAAGTAGGTATAGGGTGGGAATGGTGCACACATAAAGACATGTTCCTGTGAGTAAGGCCTGAGACACGTACGTGCCTTAACTGACATCCCACCTAAAATAAAATCAATGATAAAGGTGACTTTGTTTTCAGCATATGGTTTTTATCTCTGCCTGGTATATATCATCCGTTTCAGTCTTCACTGCAAATTTTATTGCTGATTTTGTCTTGAGAGGGTATGTGGCCAAGCTGTGTAGCCATGTTTTTCAGTTTAGCCACATAGATTGTAGAAAAATCATTTTTGTAAAAATATGAAACAATATGAGGAGTCAACATATATGAGGAAAGAGATGTTAAGATCACATATTTAAGATTATTCTTTAGTTATCCAATCAGATTAACATTTCTACCATGTTTTTGCCTCTAAAAAAACCCCACATAACTCATTTTAATATTAATCAAAAAATCATATTCCACAACAAATATCAATGTGTGGACTGGAATCAATGAATAGGATTAAGAGAGGATTATGATTCTAAAAATCCTGTGCACAACAGTTAGATTGTTCTCTCAGCAATGAACACTGCCAGCTGGAGAAGATACTATACTCAGTGTTGTAAAAACAAAGGTTTCTAGAGAGCAATGACGGCTTCTGAAGATTAGAGGAAGTACTGGGTCTTGTTTCCATAAAGTTTACTAAATTTTTGAGAGATACTGTTAATGCTGAGCTCTAAGACATTTCTTAGGACATTTTCATTGAAACCAATGAAGTGCTACACAGCCTGACCAGATGCCCAGATCTAATGCTGCAAAAGAAAGAACTGGGCCACAGAAATTTGGGAAGCATAGAAGGACACTACTTTTAAGGAAGCTCTTTTCTTTAGGTGAGGTGTTCATGGGCTGTCTGGTTTGTTTTTTACTTGGGTAGAGGTGGAAACCACAGCAGAGCAGGCTACCAGCAGGGGAATTGGCCACTTCATGGCCAGCTAGGATTTTTCTGAAAAGGTCTAAATTTGGACAATTTGATAGCTGCATAGGTCAGTAAGTAATAGATCTGGTTTTGGAAAGCAATAGACAACAACCTGCTAAAAGGACAATCTGAATCATTTTTCATCTACTTTGAGTAGAAGGGAATCCAGCAGAGAGCAAAGGGATTTATTGTAGATTGTTTCTCTGTGCTGTTCTGTTTTTCTTCTTCTTTTTTTTTTTTAATTCTTTCCCAAATAATGTGGTGTTTGAATAAGTTTGTTTGATTCACTGCTTGTGAGCAGGGACTCACAAGCTAATGAACAATTCTGACAGTTTGATTTGGTTTTTCTCTGGTTTTGGATAGTGTCTCAAGATGATAAAAGTGGTCATCTAGATGCAGAACCTTGTGCTTGTTGCTGCCAGTTGGAGCTTGGCAAATGAATTACCTAATTAAGTTGTATACATTGAATGGATCTGTCAGTGATGTGCCAGCCAGCTATACTAAATGTCCAATTAGAAATTAATCCAGTATCTTTAATTTCAAGTAATATTTTACAAACACATCCTAATACACAGTAAAGCATTCACCTACTGTAATGAAGTCACCTCTGGAGTGCAACACTAGAGCTGTAAACCATATGAAGCCGCAGGAAGAGAAAATATATCGGCAGCACACAGCTGATTCCACTCATTTTCTGCACAATACCATGCCGAATTTCTACAGATAAGCAAATAATATCAGAAAACTTTGTATGGCATCTCGTTCACGTAGGTGGCAACAAGCAACATAGCATAAGTGTTACTATAAATATTGTGAATCTGTTTTAAAAAGAAATCTCTTGAGTTAACAATCTGAAACATATCAAATTATTTTGACTATTAAATTTTTTCAAATACCTTTACAGCATCCTGATAAAGAGACAAGAAATTAATTTCTCTCATTTTGTAGCATTTGTCATACACTGAAGTCTGCAGGCAATTTACTAGAAATATCCTTGTTAATAATGACAAGTCCGAGTGAAGACTTTGTGGAAGCAGAGTTTGCAAATACAGTCCTCTGAAATCCTGTGTTGCTTTCATGCATGCTTTCTAGAGTGGTTCTACGGGCCTCACTTCACAGGATTCTGCATCTTTACCTGCAGGCTTCAAGCAGCCTCAGTAAAAATGAATTTAAATTGGGGCATTTTTTTTCTTAGCCTGCTATTGTTAACACAAAAGCCCAATTCTACATTTTACTTACAAGGACCTCTTAGGTGTTATCCTAGAGACCTTTCAGTCTCCTCTCCTCGGCACTTGCCACAGCTGAGATTTTCCCACAAATGACCATCAGTCTCATTCTCATGTGGCATTGTGAGCGGGGGAGAACTGGTAGGATTCATTCACAGCCTCAGAGCTGTCTCATTTGCTTCCTATTTTTCTGTAGGAAAAACAGGGATGGATTCTGCTACAGAACTTCCTGAGTTATTTAAAATCTGACTCTTTAAAATCTCCCTCTGAGGTGGATACATTATTTTGGATTATTTTTCTGATTCTCTACTAACTTTCAGTCAGGTAAAGTCAGCAAACCTCAGTTTTGTATTAAAAATCTGTAAATTAAAGTGTTCCAAACGCTGATTTTATGTAAAGTTAAAGTAAATGGACATCCAGTAATAAAAATAGATAATAGTATAAATCAAAAGACAAAACTGTCTTTCATGCCCTTTGTGTATATAAATGATCGGTTGGGGAAAGGAAGAAAGGAAAAACAGGTATTGTGATAGAATTGGTTTAGAACATCATTCTTGATTAACACTCACATGTAAGTAGCATTTAGATAAAATAGCCACTTGCCCTCTAAAAGCAGTGTGCTTTCATTTAATACATTTATCAGCAGTACTGAAGCACAGTGTGTTTGTGGAAGCCATGAAAACAGCCTTGGCTCTGAACTGAATGGCTGCATTTGTCTCATTTATGAACAGAAGGATTTTCCTTATCCAGTGAAAGAAAGAAGTCTTTTCAAGGAACAAGACTTTGTGCCAGTTTCTCTGCCAGGACTCATGGGGTCTTTTGAAGGACCTGGAGAGGACACATCACGTTGGTAAGCCTAACAGGCCATGAGGGCTGGGAAGACAGAGCACATTTCTGCAGCTCCAGGCATTGGCATCCACGTTGCCATGCCACATAAGCTCACCATGAGCAACAGGTTGTCACCTCAGGAGACACTGAATCCTGTTGTGTTCCCTTCCCACTTCTTCTGTTCACTTTAACACCTGCTCTAAACATCTCTGACAGTCCTGGTTTAACATCCCTGCCCTGGTAAAGTCCCACTCTGCAGGCAAGAGAAGCAAATCTGAACTCTCTCCTGATCCCAACAACACTGCTTATTAATCAGCCAGACACTTCATGTCTCAGAGACATAAGGGCATTCCTCTCGGGGCAAGAACATACTGCTTCCAGGGAGCTCTCTTCCACCATCTGCCCACATCAAATCTAGGAAACAGGATATTGGGAAGCAAATTCAGCACAGATGTATAACACATGAAGGTCTGTTGACTTGAGGGTATATTTGTATTGCATTTAGCCTCAGGAATCTAAACCAGAGACAGCCTTTCCTCCCCTCCTATTACTACTCTGATGTAGATGTCAGTAGACACATACCATGCCACCTAATTCAGATTTCAGCATGATCATCAGAGGTGTGCATCATGTTTTTCATTTATTATTTGGTGATTTGCTTCCACAAGGAAATAGTTTACACAGTAATCATGACAGAGGCAACCATTATATAAACGACTATGTCGTTTTACCAAATTGAAATTCCCAGCCACGTGTGTGACTTGGGAGGGTCACTGAGCTCCTTCTGACCAGCAAATATAACTTGTGTCAAATGTGTTTGGAAAAGCGTTTCTAAATGACTTCTTACTTCATGCTGCAATGGGCCATAAAACATCACCCTTAGCAATGTCATACTGTTATGGTTGGATTATTTCTGGGTTTGATGTATAGAGTATAACAGATCTTTGTTAGCTAATACTAGTTTGGAAAAAGAATGTGGAAGACTGCAGTACCTTCTCTCTCTTAGGCCATCTATTCAAGGAGTAAGAAACATCCAGCAGATAATCCCTTCTTAGACAGTGTTTAAAGAAAGTCTCCAGGGTTGTGCTTATTTCGTCCACCACAGTAGTCTGCAAACATTTCTCGGGTGTGAAATGTTCCCGTTTTATCTTCCCTTCTCTCAGACATATATTTTTGTATAAAAGATGAAAGAGAAATTAAAGAAGAAAATAAGACATTCTTCCACTTACACCTATCCTGATGAAGGCAACAACTCAAATGGCATCTGCAAATGTTAGTTGTGCTGTTATATACGCTTCTGGAAGGAGCTCAGTATGACAGTGCTGAGTATGGCATAAGCACTTGAATAAAATGTATCATCAAGACTAAATTTAAGCAAATGTGAATGCAAGGGGGTTTTTTGGAAACATTCTGAACATGCTGGATTATCTTTCGTTAGCACCCACTGCATTAAAATATGTGGAAACTAACTGGGAAATACTATCTTTCTGTTATAGATTAAGCTCTCTTCTCCCTGTAATTAAAGAAAGTGCCATTTCCACTTCAGCAATCCTTCAGCAAAAACTAAGATAGAAGTCAATATTCTTGATAGATCTTGGATAAAATGAAGACAGGAATGAAAACCTTTCAGACTGGTTTTATGGGCTGGAAAGAAACAGGACTGCATATCTTGTCTTATTTCAGCTGTTAATGGCACAGTGTGACTTCTGGTGGAATCTGCTGAAGTCAATGGAGTTGTACCAGGGATTTGTACCAGAACTCAGGCTCTGAAACTGCCGCTAAACAAATGACCAGATCCTTATTTCTTCATTGTTTTATATTAAATGACTTCTTGTATATGACAATAGAAGAGGGAAGGAATCTTTTTTTACACATTTTCATGTAGCTTCCTACAAGCATGGAAACATTGTGGTTTGGTAGATATTCAGCTTAGTCTCTCAGAAGAGGAGTGGTGAGGGGCTTCAGACCTCCACTGGGCAGAACAACTGCCCTCAGCTGTTTCTTGCTCAGGACCAGAGAGGACCCAGGAATCACACTGCGCCTTTCACCATCTACAGATGGGGCACATGATCACATAGTGGGCATACCCTTTTCAGTGCCTGTGACAATTTAGCTCGCACTGAATATACATCAGCTGTACAAGCTGTACAGTTTCTTATTGTGCTCCTATCTCTAAAACGTTGTGGGTTTTTTTTTTTAATATAAATTCTGACTGACTGACAACAAAAAACGGCACTTGAACTTTAAGAAAAGGATCAAGAATCAACAAAAGGAGTTTAACTTCCAAAGTCTGTAAAATAGTAATCCTCTGGATTTTTGGGACAAGTGTGCCCATTACATTTCCAGGAATGCTGGGAGTGGCACATTGCCTGAAATAACTGTAAGAGGCAGCAGAACAAGAACAAACTTTCAGCACCTGAGATTTATGTGTCAAAAATGCCTCAGCCCTTGTACATGTTTTATGAGAGTTAAAATAGAAAATACAGTCCCTATGTGTCAGGTGGTGAATGAGCAATACTTCTGTAAGATTTAGCTCTTTACAGGCAATTCCTGAAATTCCTTAAGCTACTGAAATTCTGAGAGATTGCTCCAGAGGGGTGTGAAATCTATATCTGGACTTCAGGCTGAGTTTCAGTTGTTGGCTGTAATTGCAGGAGAATTTTTGGTGCCAGAGAAATCCTAGGAGGGCATGAGGAAAAAGGAGAAAAAGGAAAAAAGCAGTTGTATTTTGAAGCATAGTTGTTTAATAAACATGTTTTTCCAATAAATAAGTCTGAGAACCTCTGCTACTACACTGTGCCTGTGTGGGTATGCCTGCATTTACACATGGAAGCCTGGCAGCGTGGATCCTTGACTCACCAAATGTACAATATAAACTCTGTGATATGCTGAACGTGCCAAACTGAGAGGCAGATTTTTTTAGCTTTGCTCCCAGTGAGTGGGACTGTGCTATGCAGGCAGCACCTGATTATTTGAGAAGGAATCTACTACACAACGGAAGAAGATTGTCAGTGTTGGCCAGAATAAGCATGGATCTTTTTTAGATGGCTAACGTGGGCAGCCTTAGAACGAGGAGGTTTTTCAATGGTGTTTGAAGACTCCTTCATTTTGATTTGTTTCCCACGTCTATCTCATTTTAAGCAAACACCTGCTTGCTGCTAATTTTTGCAGGCATATTCTTAAACACTATGTATACAACACTTGTCACAAGCATGTTGCTCTGGCTATATCAGTGTGTATGACCATGCAGAGATTAATTTTTAGAGCAGGATGGCAGTCCAGGAGCTGTTCTTTCAGCAGCATGTGTGGGCTTAGACAAAGAATATGCAGGCTAAAAGAGGAAGGAGGGCTCAACTAACTGCCTCCAGGGACCTAACATCATTGCACACATTTACAGAAAGTTTCTCTGCAGTTAAAAAGGAAGTCTTTTTCACAGTTTTATTCAGGCTCTTCAGTAGGATTTTATGGAGAATTGGATCTGTGGTTCAGCATTTTAAACATCAATTTAAGTTCTAATTTTAAGAATACAATGTTGGGCTTATTTCTATTAAGTTCTATACTACCTTTCCTTAGGACTCCTTATTCCCCCCAAAATATAAAGGTCTGTTAACTGAAAGCACAGGGAATCGTCATTAAAAAATATGTGTACTGCTGGTTCACCTGAGGGTCAGAGGTGGACGGGGCAAGGGTTCAACCAGTCTTAGTGATGTCATCATGAACGTGAGTCATCCTTGCTTAGGATATTAGGATGATTGTCTGGTCATATTTCTAAAAGGATGGAAAGACAGCATTTTGTACAGCATTTGCTTTTTCCTTAATGGGATACATAAAAATTTTCCAAGTTCAGGGTTCCTTTTCCTGTATCCCAGTTAGAGAAGAGAAGATGTCCACCTAGCCTACATCATCTCTCCTCTTTCCTTGGAAACTCAAAGTCCGGTTAGGGTCAATACTGCAGCAAATGATGTTGACTTTTGCCAGATCTGTACATCAGGTTTCTTCATCAGGTTTCTTCATCTATGTTGTTTCAGGCAGTAACAGTTTTTCGAGGCTTTGCAAATATGTTGGCATACCCTTTTGTTTCTACAAGGTGATCAGCACAGTAGACATCTCAGTTAATGACCATCCACTCACTCTTGTGCTCAAGGGCACACACATTTGGGCCCTTTCCTGACTGCAACTCTTGCTGTGAAAAAGGAAGCTTTTCTTGCATATCAAAGTGTTAATTATTCTTAGATGGAAGGGCCTAGTATATTCTTTATATTCAAACAGCAAACACCACCACTATCATTATGAATTACTATTCCTGATGAGTCTAATTCTTTTTACTGCCATTACAGCAGATGCTCATATATCTATCCTCAGTGGCTAAATCAATCTTTCCAAACTCCTCATAAATATTCTAGGAAGAATACTAGACATTATAAAAGTATCTCTTGGCTTGGCAGGAGAAGATAGAGTTGCCCCTTCAAGCTGGCTTTTCAGACATCTTACCTAAAAAGCCTAAAGGACATCAGATATGGATCCCTTGCTGTACATTGCTGTTATTCAGGTGATATTCACAGTGCTAGCATATTTCCCTGTTAACAGCCTGTCTGTAGTACGATATATTCTATCTGTGGCTGTCTCTTTTTTTCAAGTGCGTGAGCTCTGTTGTGGTTAATTATAAACTTTGACTTTTAACATGGGGAATTTCTCAGTACACGAGTCAAGTGAACAAACAGCCATCCCCGGCCAGGCCCTGGAAAATATACAGCCTAGAGAAATAAAACATATGGGTTGCTCAAAACATTACATCTTTAAAATAATTCAGATTCATAATTTCCCAAATTAGCTGGTTTCTCTGCAAATGGATTTCTTACCTGCTAACTTTCTCTCTGTTAGCTATCGGATAAACAACTCTCAGTTGCTAATCATCAGCAGTGTGTCTCCTAGAATGGCTATTCCTATTTTCCTGTCTCTGAAATGCTTTGTCTTTCAGATCAATTTTTGGTTTGTATCTTCCATGTCATTCTGTTCTTCAAGGCTGCTTGAAGCCTTGAATTTGCTGCTTTTTGACATGGAGTTTGAATAACACCGGTACCAAGTTAAAAATATAATTATATAAAAATATAATTCTGAAAATGTTGAGGTTTTTTTAAGGTTTATTTCTATTTAACTACAATTTCATTTATAGAATACTTGTAAGGATTAGCACAGCACCCAAGAGAAGCACGGATGTTATGAGATGGTATGCTTTAGATCCCATAGTTGCTGCTGAAAGATTTCCTCCATCTTTTTGTTTTGGTGTGCTTTCTTTCAGTCAAAAGGTGGGCTTTTCTGGTGCCAATTGTTTTCAGAAAGTAGTCTTACCGAATGTCCTCCTGCAGCTGAAAGCACAGCACATGTAGCAGGCGTGGTTTACAGGGGCATAACACTATATGCAGCAAAAAACATTTGAGTCCTCTCTTTATATATCTTTAATAAGAACAAGCATAGTTGGAAATCAGAGAATGAATTCAAAGGAGATTGACTAGAACAGATTGGATGAGATATTGATGAACCTAGTCTAGTGGAAGGTGTCTCTGTCCATGGCAGAAATGGTCTTTAAAGTCCTTTCCAACCCAAACCGTTCTATGATTGTATGACTACTCTCCCCTGTTAAACTTACTATGTACTGAGGCCTATGCATCTGGAAAGTTCATCCAATTTAGGATGGATGAGTACAAGCATATAATGTATATCCAGTGGGTCTTCTAAGGACCACTTTAGGTACCAGTGACCTCAGTCAAGTCCAAATGGATTTGAAACTTCACCACCTAATGACATTGCACTTGGGCAGACAGTTGATTCTCTGGAGTTCAAATAATGATGGACCAGCATTGTATGTATTGTAATTTTATTAAACCAAGGTGCTCATCATTAAGTGAATAACTTTCTTAATTTTGTCACCTCATAGTGCCACCATAACCTGGTTGTGGAGTCACAGGACCCAGTAGATTTAGGTTTGTGTTTTCTCATGCTGCATCCCAACCAAAATGCCTTATTAATTTTCCAGACCTATGGTCTTCCCTTGGAAAGTGAATCTTTTCTTCTTCTTTTGATTCTCGTGTTTCCAAGTTTGTCTGCAGAATCGGATGGAAAATGTTGTAAGGAGTGTTAAGAGGGACAATAAAACTCTAGCTGGGCAGGTTGCACTTAAAACCAAGGGAGACGCTAAGGCTTATTGTTACCTGATGTTATGTGTGAATGCCTCATTTTCCAGGCGTACACCCATCTTTCAAAATAGGTTAATTAAAATATTTTCATAATACCTTTTAAAAAGATACCCATTTAAACCCACCCTTGTTTAGAAATTCCACTCAGCACAAACTTTTTTGATTCTATGGTTAGGAGACAGGAACTACCAGCAAGGAACATCTAAAAGAATTTTTTACTATTGATAGTATGGAATCTTTACTGATGTACTATAATGCGATTTTGGATTTTTTTAACTCTGGCCACCTGTGGCCCTGGGTCCACAGTAAGGCTCACAGCTTGCAAATGAACTTTTCCATTCCAGCACAATGGTGAGGATGGTAGGTTATATATACATCAAATGTCCTATTTAAACAGAGAATTAAATAAAAAAATAATAACAATAATAATACGTCTTTATTTTTAAACTAAAAAATTGTGTGTGGTTTCAAAATTTCCCATTCAATGATTCATGGCAAAACAATGTTTAGAGAATAGATAAAGGCAAGCAGGAGGCCGTCTTGTAAACAAGTATACCTGTGAGGGGCATTTGTCAGACTGTTGAGAATTTGTGCGTAATTACATTACATAGGCTCTCATAATGTCAGATGTAGTATAATAAATAGGTTGTCCACTTTGGTGTTCCCTATAGTCAGTTGGAGCTATCTGGTAGATAACTGTTTATTTTTCTGGTTTGTGTGAAAATTATGTCTTTTTTGTCAGGATCTCTTTACTTTGCAGAATACTCAGTCTAGCAGTTACTTGTCACGGTTGTATTTAGATTATACCAAACAATCAGGATTGAAACATTGATGTTACTTTGTCTTGCTCATCTCTAACTCTTGAGCTCCTCCAAAGCACTGAGCTTGTCACAGTGATGACTGACAGGGGTGGACCCTACCCTTGAAGGTCTTAAATACACCAGTCATCACTTCTCATGCTGGGGCCACCCTCTGTAGGTGGTGGTGCTCTATCTACACTTTGCAGAGGGTACTCTGAATCTGGCAAGTCTGGCTATCTGCTCAGTTATTTTTTTATGGGAACAAATTCTTCTGGGATTTGGGAGGGGCTTTTTGGTCGTTTTGAGCTTTTGAGGGGTTTTTTTGTTTGGTTGGGTTTTTTTGTTTGGTTTGTTATTTTTTCAATCATTATAGGAATATTAGTTACCAAAAAAAAAGAGGGAAATACATATGGAGCCTATTTGCATTTTGCTTTGTCTTGGGCACTGATAGCTCATTAAGTCTTTCAGGAAAGCATCAAGGGAAAAGAAATGGCACCTCTTGAGCTGCTGTGAGGTAAAAATTGTGTTGGAGAGACAAATCTCAGGCCCATGTTTCTCATGGTATCCTGTGGTGGATATATATAGTAAAAAGGTGTTACTGGTCTGCACTTAGCTGCTCTGCACTCAGCCGGGCTCTCCTTCTCACCTGGGTGCTAAAGGCAGACTCCTGAAGGTCTGCCTATCCCTGCAGGAAGGGAAGTGCAGCATCCATGTTCAGCTGAAGGTCAGCCAGCATGTGCTGATGCTTGAACTACTGGCCAGACAGGTACACAGAAAAGAGCCAAGACTTGGGTTGATTTTCTCTACAGTGCTTCCTGTTCACACAAAACAGGGCTGGCAAACTGACAAGCATCACTTGTATGGTCTTTTTCTCCCAGCTTCTCCAACATGATAAAAATGGTCATGCTACCATGAGGTGGAGGATCAGTTCTTTCCTATAAAGTGTCTCTATCTCTTAGACATGATCCTGCTGAGTCTGGTGGATTAGAAATAAGATGGACACTTAAGCATGGAGCATTTCACTGCATTTTTGGACATAGCTTGAAATAAGTAGACTTTTCAAGCAGCAGGGTGAGAAGGGTCCTGGTGAGGTTTTTAATGGATTGGGTATTTTTTTGTCTATGTATTGTTTGTTCCTTCCCCAACTTCCCTGTCCCAAGTCTGCAAACCAAGTGGCAATGCAAGAGATAGACCTGCAAAAGAAGAAAGCTCACAGTTTGACCAGTATTTACCAGGAACACAATCTTGTTCTGGGCATTTCTGGTTGTCATCTGAGGCAGAGAGAAAAATAAATGTAGCCATCTTTTAGAGTCTGCTTGAGGAGCCAGTCATTTTATGTTGTAATGACATGTGCATTTAATAAAGATGTAGAGTATTCTGAGGAGAGTAAAACTGCACTCTTATCTTAGAGACATATAGACATTAAGAATGAAGATTTCATTTAATTGTGGCTTGCTGCTGTGCACAATTTACCAAAGTGGCAGTAAAGTGCTATTGAACTGTAACATCTAAAGATGTCTAGGTGCTTGGATAATTTGTGGTTTTTTCCTCCTTTGGAAAATAGTAATAAAATAGCTAAAAAATAGGAAAAAAATATAGCATCAAGGCCTTCAAAGCAAAAAGAGAAGTAGTCACATATTCCAGGACTCTAACACAAGCATCACTCGCAGGAGAGGTACACCTTGACCGCCTTACCTTGGTTCATAGAGCCACTGTAACACAATGACCATTACAAATAAATAAAATGATTGGCTTGTATCCCAGTGAGATGCAATCCAGCTGTACTGGTGCTTTTTAAAATTTGTAAGCCTTTTAAGAAAGTTTTCATAGGTAAATTATGGGCTTAACTTTACTTAATTGGATTTTACAGGCCTCTTACAATTAGTGTGTGATCCCTTCCTCTCCCTGCCCCGTGTTCCACAGCCTGAGGTAAAAACCAATGGCTGCAGTTGCCTAGGATTTGTGTCACTTAATGCGGCTCTGAGGGTCTTAGTTCTGCCTGGGTGGCCCAAGGAGCTGCTCTTGATCCCTGCCCATTGGTAGAATCAGACTAACACCTGCTGATTTGCCTGTGATGATTATCTGGCTGTAATACCTGAACCCTATAGGAGTGACAGAATCGTTTGCATGTCTTAAGAATCTCCAGTCATTTTGTTTCAAAATGACTGAGACAAGATGTAAGCTGGTGGAGCTGACAGGCTTCTGTTTATGTATACCATGCACGAGAGGCACTTCACACCCTGGCATAGCAGAAATGGTATCCAAGTAGCTGGAAAGCATTGGTGTTCTCAGTAACTGAAGTGGTACCAGTGATAGCTTCGAGACAAGAATGGGAGGAGATCCAAACAGGCAACCAGAAGAGGAGTTCAGGAACAGCACAGACAATCAGAAAGAAGTGGAAGAAACCAAAAGGAAGATTCAATGAAGGAAAAAGAGTCCTGAGTTTTATTTAGGCTTTTCCTTTCTGTAATTTTTCCTTGTTTATTTGGTACAGGGTTATGGTGGGTTTTTTGTGTGTGCGTGGTTTTGATGAGTTTTGCCTTTTTTTGTTGTTGTTGCTGTTACAGTATACCTAAACAACATTTTGCAAGCTGTGATGACCATGATGAGCATGGCACTCATCTTCCCCAGCTGCGGCAGATTTGTTAAGCTGAGCAATGGGCTCCTGTTCCTTGGAGTGGGTAAATGAAGGATACCCAACAGTCACCTCTCTGCAGGGATGAAGCATGGGGAGCAGAGATGTGATAGATTACAGTGTTATGGCATCAGTGCTGAGCTCCCTCCTTACAGTGATAAAGAAAATTGACACCTGGGTAACATTTATCAAAGGTATTATGTTGAAACAATCCCAGAACTGTGGATTATTCTTATTAATAGAAAGTGTAATCTATCTCCAGGAGATAGCAAATAAGTAAAGTTCATAGCTATTATTACCTTCAGATACATTCAGTGTATCTCCTACTGAAAGTCATCTTGCATTCATGTAAATTACATTGACTAGAAAACATTAATTCTCTCCCAAAAATAACAAATGTATATGTAAAATATTTTAATCTAGTGGTGCTAATGTGCCTAGGGTTTATTACACTATGAAATTTAGATGGATCACAGAAGTGGAATATTGGATGAAATGAACAGGCAGTGATGTCTTCAGCGGTGTGCCCAGGCAGGTCAATGACAAACTGCAGAAATTAAGAACTCACTCTGCCATGAGTATCCCTCTTTCAACTACAATTCGAAGACAGGGGGGTCTTCCTTACTCTGGATTTGCCAGTGGGATCAAGGAAACACAATTAATTATTTCTTTTCCTTACCTTCAGAATTTCATTTTGTGTATTTGTTTTGCTGTTTGTATTGAGTCGTTCATCTCTGACATGTCTGTTAGAGAGGAATGAATAAATAAAGCCAAATGAGCTGAATGAGTTGTCTGAAAAATAGAGTGAAATTTACCTGAAAAATCATTCAGCAGTTGTTTGAGACAACAAAGAAAGCTGAGAAAAGTCGGTTGCGTGTTTATGGAGGTATTGTCAGCATCTTTCAGGTCAGTCTGTAGTGCCTCTCCTGTTTTGCCACATGAAAGTGGGAGATCTTGGGATTTTTGCCAGGCAACTGTGCAGCCATCCATGACACTGAGGCTGAGCCAGCTGCAGGAAAGCTGCTTCAGAGCTCAGGGGAAAGATTTAAAAATTAAATTTCTTAGTTTAACATGCTACTTTCTAAAATGAGTTTTTCACTTAGTTTGTTCCTGAGGCTTAGGGTTCAGAAGCCATACCCACTGGCATATTGTAGAATAAAATAATCCCCTGCCAAACTGCTGGAACAACAAGGAGAAATTATTCTCCTTTATTTCTTTTTGTACAACTTGCTATATTTCTAGTGGAGATGAAAGGTGCTGGGCTGGCATCCTTAGACAATAAAATCGTTCACCAGTTTGTGTTAGTTCACTAAGAGATTTCACACCAGATTCACAATGTAACACACTTCTGCCCGAAACGGCCACCTAAGAAGTGCCAGAGTAATTCTGTCATTTGCAACTTATTCACTCCTTGGCTACCTAGAAACTCGTGAAGTTGTTAATTAATGTAATTTCTAGACATACTTTTTGTAATGTAGACAGCATCTACCCGGGAACCCACTGAACCCACGGAGTATTTCACGCAGAGCCTAAGCAGCTCTCAGATGGCGATGGCATGCAGTCACAGGCGAGCTTGACCAGATCTAAGACAGTAACCTTGAGAGCTAAGGGTTAGTATGAATTTGCAGCCCTGGTGCACAAGAGGCAAAAATATCAAGAGTGATGGAAGAAAATTACTTTTAGCTAAGAATGAAAGGCAAGTGCTCTGAAAAATGTCTGAAAACATTGATTCAACTTCTAAATGCTAATTTAGTTGGCAAAAATGATTGTTCTTCTTTCTTATATGATGTTCACAAAGTCATGATTTTCTGAGCTTGGTCTTGTATCAGAAGATACAGATATTTGAATTTTCATGTCAGCAAAGTGGCCTGTTGAAGTCTATGGAGTTTTGCCATTGACATTCAACTGAGGTAATTTTCTTCCTTGGGTACATTGTGGATCAAGACTGAAGCATTAATTTTCTCATTTATTTTTTCTTTAGACATCTGCCGTTTAGAAAATATATTTATCAATCTGGGACTTTAACCAAAAGGAACTGGTTTACAAGCAACTGAAGCAGATTCTTTCAAGATTTACAAAAAGAATAAACTAGCAAAACCAGTATTTTTCCATGAATAGCTTTAGCTAGAAAAAAAGATGAAACAGAAAAACAGAACTGACATTATTTAAAAGATTTATTGCAATTCTCCACAAATTTTTTTAAACACTAAAACAAAACTTTCTTTAACAGCATAATATTTTCTGAGTTACTTCTTTCTGAAAAAGCTGACTCCATTGAGCAGATGCATATAAAAGAAATAGAAGGAACCTTTTATTTCATTGCCTTTTAAGCTTTATATTACTTTTTGCCTTCAATCATCAGTATATCCTCCAAATTTTTTGATGTCATTAGTGGTGGAGAAAATATGATTCTTGAAAATATGGTTCTTGAGTATTATGCTTGTTCTTAAGAGAACATTTTTTTTCAAATATGTTTTATTGCATGACTTCATTTTTCAATCTCAGGCTCTTCAGAGTGTGGTGGTTTAATCCACCTTTTAGCATTCAGGGGGCAGGTTCAATAAAAGTGACGGAAAACTGAATAGAATTTTCAGCAGGTAAACAGTTTATTACAGGGGAATTAAATTAGGGAGGTAGGGATAACCCACAGGAGACCCCAGAATTACTTCGAGGGACACCCAACACGCAAGGAAAAAAAAACACAAAAAGGGAAAAACCAAAAAATGAAAGGGAACTGCTCTTCTCAGCTAAATGACTAGCTGCAAAAAAGCAGGGGGGAAGGGTAGGAAATCTGTCTCTCCCTTCTCTCTCTCTTTGGAAGCACTTCCGGCCCTTCAGTCTCTCAGAAAAACACACCTCCCTGAAGGGTTACTTGCCAGGCGAGCTGGAAATGGCTCTCATGGTGAGAGAAATGGGTGGAATCCTGCCGTGGGGGGCCTGCGGGCGCTGGGGACCGGAGGTATGATCTTTCTCCTTGCAGCGGCAGCCGAAGAGGGGCCAGGGTGGGGCCGTGCCTTGACTTTTAAGCCTTTTTGTTCTCGCGTGGATCTCGTCGTCTTCTTCCTGGCCAAGCCGGCTTCCCATTCATCCAGCCGGCCAGGCCCCGCCTCGGTTTCCGGTGTTTTCCTGACGAAGAACCACGAGTCTCAGTCGTTAGGTGCCATCTTTGTTTTCATGGCTGCAGCACCTCAGAGATGCCACAGCGCCAATATAGTGCCAGGGCCGGGTCCCCGTCGCTGTCCAGAAGCAGCAGTTGTGCTCAAGTTCCTGGCCAGGGATGGCCCGGGGCTGTGTGCCACTGCCCACGCTCCGAGGGGTGAGGAGCTGCCGCCCATGAGCAAGCTGGGGCTTCCTCGCGGCCATGCCCCCAGGCCGCTGCTTGCCCTGGGAGGCCACTGTGCCCGTGCAGGGAGGGGGAAACAGGAAGCAGGAACAGAGGCCATCCCGACTCTGG
>VXBA01000520.1:18808-59329 GCA_013399895.1 Serilophus lunatus
TAGGGCTGCCTTCATCTCAGCTTCCCCCCCTCCCCCAGCTTTAAGAGAAACAGAATTTTAACTCAGGTAAGTGAGGTTTCTTACATTTTTCCCAAAAGCCCTTTTTGACTACCCCCCCATGATCCCAGCCCCCCAAACCCATACACAGAGGTACCATTTACTTTGAAGAAGCCTCTAATCCTTCCTTCTCTCATTTTCTGTCTCTTACTGTTTTGACTCCAGAGAGAGAAAGAGGTTCCTTCTTTCAGTTTTCTCACCTGACCCATGAAAATAATTTATGATAGAAGCATCAAAAAGACATATGTCTGTTACTGCCTTTGAAAATTAGTCTCTTTTTTTCTTATGGCTGATGTTCACATAACAGAGCCATGATATGTTATGTGTGATTATTTTAAAGATTCAGTTACCTTCCCTTATTCCCCTTCAGTTCCCAAATTTGGAGTGGGAGCACCAACTTTGAGAAGTGGGCCCATGAGAACTTCATCAAGTTCAACAAGTCTAAATGCAAGGTGCTGCACCTGGATTGCAGTAACCCCAGACTTGAGTATAGCCTAGGAGAAGAACACATTGAGAGCAGCCCTTCAGAGAAGGAATTGAGTATTCTGGTCGATGAAAAACTGGACATGAGCCAACAGTGTATGGTCACAGCCCAGAAGGCCAACTGCCTCTTGGGCTAAATCAAAAGAACTGTGGCTGGCAAGTCAAGGCAGGTGATTTTCCTACCTTGTTCTGCCCTTGTGAGACCCCACCTTGAGTACTGCAAACAGCTTTGGGGTTCTTAGTACAAGAAAAATGGGGAACTGTTAGAGCATGTCCAGAGAAGGTCAACAAAGATGACTAGAAGGCTGGAGCACCTCTCCTATGAAGACAGGTTGAGAGAGCTTGTCTTGTTCATCTTGGAGAAGAGAAGACTCCAGGGAGCCCTCATTGAGGCCTTCCAGTACTTAAAGGAGGTTTATAAAAAAGAGAGAAAGTAACATTTTACATGGGCAGATAGTGATAGACAAGGGGAAACAGTTTTAAACTAAAAGAAGAGAGACTTAGAGAGGAAAAGAGATACACTTTTACATGTAAATTTCCATATAAGAACAAGTAGGCAGACTAGAACATTCCCTTCTAACTGCAGTATGTATATATTCAAGTCTTCTCAGGTTAGTTATCAAAAACCTCAAAGCCTATATTACTTATAGGAACTATATGAATACATGTAACATATCTGGATTTGGCCTTTTGAGTCATTTTCAAATCACCATGAACTGATATTTAAAAGAGAATGTTATCAAGTCATATTTACTTACACTGAACTTAATTTTAGTAGAACTCATACATTCCAATGAATCTGCTTTTATTGCAGATAGGCATTTCATACTTGTCTGTCTTGAGAAGCATCTATTCTATTGGTTTCAAGAAATCATTTAGTATGAATAGAATTCAAGACCAATAGAGAGGCAACACTTGAAATCCACAGGCACTGATGCTGAAAAAATGTTAGTACCTATTGATAGGCACTGCTACCTTTCAAACTTGATAAGCTTCTATATCTATAGGTCATAGAATCATACAGTGTTAAGTGTTGGAAGGGATTTTAAATGACATCTAGTCCCAACCCTGCCTGCGATGGTCTAGGATACCACTCACTAAACCAGGTTGCTCAAGGGCATTATCCACCCTGGCCTTGAACACTGTCAGGATTGGGGCATCCACAACCTCCCTGGGCAACCTGTTCCAGTATCTCACCACCTCCTCAGAAAAGCCTTTCTTCCTATCTAGCCTAATTTTCTCCTCTCTCAGTTTGTACCCATTATTCCTTGTCCTATCCCTACAATTCCTGACAAAGAGTCCCTCTCTAATTTCCCTGTAGGATCCCTTCATATATCGGAAGGTCTGTGGGGTCTCAACGCAAGCTCCTCTTCTCCAGACTGAACAGCCCCAACTTTCTCAGTCTGTCTGTGTAAGGAAGGCACTCCAGTCCCCTTATTAATTTCATGGTCCTCCTCTGGACTTGCTCCAACAGTTTCATGTTTTTCTTATGTTGGGAGCACCAAAACTGTATGCGATACTCCAGGTGTAGTCTCACAAACCCAGATTAGAGGGAGAGGACCACTTCCTTTGACCAGCTGGCCACACTCTTTTGATTTAGCCCAGGATGTAGTTGGCTTTCTGAGCTGTGAGCATGTACGGCCAGCTCATGGTGAGTTTTTCATCACCTCCAAGCCCTCCTCTCCAGGGCTACTCTCAATCACTTCTCCACCCAGCCTGTAAGTGTGTTTGTGATTGCCACAACCCAGCTGTAAGGACCTGGCACATCACTTTGTTGAACTTCATAAGGTTTGCATCAACCCACTTCTCAAATGCTGTCAGCATGCTGACGGCAAGACACAGCTTGGTGTTGCCAGCAAACTTGCTAAGGGTGCATTCATTCCCACTGTCCATGTCAATTACAAAGATGTTGAGCGGTATTGGCCCCAGTACCAATCCCTGAGGGACACCACTCATCACTGGTCTCCACATGGACAATGAGCTATGACTCTGCGTGTTGCCATCCCTCCAGTTCTTTATCCACTGAGTGGTCCATCCATCAAATCCACCTCTCTCCATTTTGGTGACATGGATGTCATGTGGGACAGTGTCAAATGCTTTGTGTAAGTCCAGGTAGATGACCTCCATTGCTCTGCCCCTAACTACCAATGCTTTAGCCCCATTATAGTAGGTCACTAAAATTTGTCAGGCATGACTTGCCCTTATTAAAGCCATCTTAGTTGTTTCCAATCACTCTTGACACTGACTTTTTTATCGGTAGACATTGAGACCTATCAATAGCAAGATATCAATAGATGTCAATGCCTAAAAATGCACCATCTGTTTTTAGACACAGATATCAATAGCTATTGATGGATAGATACAGAAGAGAACACAGATAACATCTAATCTCCATAGATGAATATACCTGTTGGTCTCAGGACCAATTTTTATACTAGTAGACATCGAGAACTTTATATAGTGAGACCTTTTGATATTATCAGGCACCAATGTCTACAAATTTCAAAACCTATCTGTAAACATCAGTATCAATACCGAGTGATAGACCTTGTGTTCTCAATAGATATCTACATCTATCAGTCTCAAGAAATTTCTTAATATTGCTAGACACCATGCGATATCAATACTAAGACCTTCTAATATTTGTTGGCAACAATGCCTATCAATTTGTATGCCTATTGATAAACATTGATTTCTAGGTATCGGCCAGAAGCTGATTTTGATTTTGTTAGCACCACCATGTGGTAGTGAGACCTTTCGGTGTCATTAGTCACTCATCAATTTCAACACCTGTGGATGGACACCAATGTCAGTTACTAGCTATGGCTATCTTTTGAACTCAGAAGGTGTCTACATCTATTAATCTAGAGACTCCTTTTGAACTGAGTAAGCGTTGAGATCTATAGATCCTTTCAATCACAATGAGAATCCTAACTCATTTATCTCAAGAAATTTTTTGTTACTGATTAGCAATCAAGACCTGTAGATAGTGAGCTGTTTTCATGTAGATAGGTATTGAGGCCTAACAATTTTGACATGTGTCTAAAGGTATTTATAGGCTATTACCACATCAATGTCAAATTAATAGCTTCTTATATCAACAGGAATTTATTTTCTTTTATCTCAAGAATGATTTTTTCCTGTTGGTACAAATACAGACCTAAAGATAGCAAGACCCTTTGATATAGGTAGGCTTCAGTATCTACTGATGTTTTATTTCATATTAATTAATGGAAATTTTATACAAAATTTTAACCATTGCCTTATGATGTACTAGATGTTAAAAGTAATACTGTATGTCCTCCGGCTAAATAGTGCTGCAAATTTATATTTCACCAAAACTGAAGGACTTAAAAAGAAATTAGGTGAAATAATGAAAGTTATTCCTAGAATAAGAAAATTACAGAATATATTCCAGTTAACAATCATTTTTCATGAAAAAATATTATTTAAGTGCACATGAATTTCCTGATAAGTATAATTGTAAAATATTAAACCATATAACGTAAAGGAGTAATTTTAATGTAATTAGCCACTGATTGGTCCATTTCTTTTCCTCTGTTATGCATATGTATAGGTAGACAGAACAATTAAAAAGTTATAAAACAGTTCACGTTGATTTGTCAGCTCTCATTCAAAGAGAGCAAAATCCCAGATGGGCAGAAAAATTAAAATTGCACTGTGGCAAAAAGAAACGCATTAACTTTGCTCCATTTTTTTGCCCTAGATTTTCTGAAAGCCTGTAAATTAGCTGCTACTTAAGGTTCTAATGCAGAGCAAAGCATTTGTTATCCACTTAGCAGTGCTACTCATATCTGCTATGGAACATATCAATGTTAGTGCATTTCCAATAAAAAACACTCAGTATTTAAAAAAAAAAAAACCAAACAAACCTGAAACAATTAGTTTGATCTAAAATCCAGCACTTATATATAAAAGAAATACAACTTGAAGCTTACCAGTACATTTTCTATGTCCCTTCTATTTGTATAAATTCACTTCACAGCAAATGCACACATTAATTCCTTCTGTAGCTGTGTCGTTTTTGGAAAGACTTAAATTTCTTGCTATTTTTGTCATATTTGTTAAGATTTGCATTTGCTGGGCTTCACTGACAGTGTTTCAGTGAAATAATACTGAAATTGCACAACCTAGCACTGTCTGTGAATCACTGGCTTTTTTTCACTAATTGTTTTGTAGGCAGTGATAGTGTTCTTTTATACATCATTACAACTTGTTACTGAAGTACTGAAGAAAACCCCTATGAAGTCTCACATACCTAGATATACAAGATAGTGAGAGAATAAGGTTGAACCCTGAAAAGATGGGAGCATCCACAACTTGCAGGGCTTTGTAGGATTCTTTCAGGCACCAGTTAGCTCACAACCCACCTGTTGGTATGAAAATGAATTATTAATTGAAACAATTGTTTTGTTTTCAGATAAACACTGTTTTGGAAGTATTTACTTTCATTTTATTTCATGGAGGTTTTTTTCATTTGTTGTTTTGGTTTGGGTTTTTGTGTTTTGTGTTTTTGTTTTTTTTTTTCAAGCTATTTTTTGAACTGCAAAGCTGTATGTGATTGCACAGACTGTATAGAGATTTTCAGAGCACTTCCATGAATATCACCAGTCATCAGATGTCAGCCTTAGGTCACCATGAACTCAGCAATTCAGATCAAGATTAGATCTGTAGCCATCCGTCGTCCTTTCACAGAATTTCTTCCTCAGGTACCATGGGGGCGATGTGTGTGCCAGGAGCTAACTATGTTTCAAAACAAAGGACTTGTTCTCTGTAGTTATAATAAGATCATCAGGGCTGCTTTCTGGAAGCTCAGCTAACAGATTTGCCTACATGCTTAAAACAAGTGCAGGTTTTTTTCCCCCCCTCATTCATGTGTGCCCACTGAGAATTGCACATAATCTTTATTCCCAGTCTGTGCAAACAATATCAAGCACTTGCATATCACTTTGAATCTGTCTGCTCTGTTAGCTATTCCTCTGAGCTATCCTATATTGCTCATTTTGTCACTTGCTAATTTTGACTCAGTGCTCCAAGAGCATGGGTAAGTCAGGTTGTATGTATATTCTTTATTTCATTGGAACTACTAAAACATGATGTCTCTGCATACATTACGTGTCAAAGCATAAACAAATTATAGGTAATAAATTGAGTATAGTATCTGAATGCCCTCTGCAAGGTTTCCTCATCATGTAAGAATGTCTCTCCATTTTCCTGATGCATTTATAGTTGCTGTAATTCTATTTGTTAGGAGTTATGACAAGGTCTGTACAGCAGAAAGGTATACAGACTCCAGCACTTGGAGATGACTTAGGGACAAACTGTTGGGTTCAATAGCCTGTTACTAAATGTGTATTCTAGCAAGTCACTTCAATTTTAATGAAGATCATAAATAATGCAGATCCCTCAAGTGCACCTTCTTTGCCTTGCCTGCCATTTCAGAGTGAGGTACACATGTATGTAATACAGAGCGCATTATGAAAAGACAGAAATGGGTGGCTGTAGTGTGGTCAGCATCAGAAATCCAATCTAAGTTCTTCTGTTCAGTTATGTATGCAGACAATGCTCATTCTGGACCTGTTTTCTTTTGCTGATCCTACAGGTGCATCCAAATGACTACATGGCAAGTCACGTGGCACGTGGTCATGAACTTCCTAACAGACACGTTACCTCCTGGAGGTGTCAGAGGTCACACACATCCCATTTTCCTTCACACATGAAGATGTGATGGGCCTGAGCTCAACAGGATACAACCCTCAAGGAAGAGGAGCAATTTCTCAAGTTTATCATCTTTGATCTCCCAGCAAGAAAGCCTTGTAATGATTCCCTCTCCTTCAGACTGTTTACAAGGGAATCAAAATTTATACCTACCTATGTCTAACACTGAAGAATCTACACGATGATATGATCCTTTCTTGTTGTTTCAATGACAGTCAAGGAGTCTTAATGTTCCAAATATCAGTGTGAATTATGGTTATTTAACTGACACAACCAGAGAATCAGCTAGTGTGCTCTGTGGAACTTGGGAACCAGCCATTGTTAGGTGCTGTACAAACACCTCAGGAAATAACGTCCCAGCAACAACTCTCTCATTCAGTGGGGACAAGTTATGTTGTGCCTACAGCTGAGAGCTACAGCCATGGTTTTCAGCTTTTAGTGCACCAAAATTTTTATTGCTAGTTAAATAAAAGCAAACTGAAGTTTTCATCTAAATGAAGCCTATAATTTTGTCGGACCCAGTGGCTACATTTTTCACATGGTTTTAGAAAGGGAATGAAATCTCTGGACAGCACTTATTATCCATTCTCCTCAGCATTCATTACATATTCTGATAAAGATCAGCCTTAGGCTTTTGGGTTATTGATCTCAGCCAAAAGGCAGATCTCTCAGCTCCAGCAAGTGTTTCTGTTAATATATTTTCCTTCCAACATTAATACTCTTTCTAATTTCAACCTCAAGAAGCAGCAATAAATTGCAGTCTGTGCCTTTAGCTTGTAAAAGCAGAGTGGACCATATGAATATGTGTTGGACAGCTTGTCACAGCCTGCTGCAAAATCCAATTATTTCTGAGGTTATTATACCTTCCTTCACTACAGCTATTCTAATTGTAGGGGAATAAGGTTGAACATCCATCCGAGTGTTAGAAAAACACTAAATCTCAAATAATTAGCCAAGATGCCACCAAGCTTGCCTATAGTATCTGGGGAGTTTGAGCTTGTTTTTTGAACTGATAGGCAAAAAATACTGATATATTCCTCCGGAAGACAGTAACTCAAAGAGTTACTTTTAAATACAGTTGTGCATTTTAATTGCCTTGATTGGATCAAGTGCTGGCTTCTTCATTGGGTGGGACTGTTACAAACTTATGCTTCTTCAGGTGAGCTATTTCCTCATAGGCTCTTGGAGCTGCTGGTGTTACAGGCCTGAATGAGAAGTCAACACAACCATAACACTTGGCTCAGCCTTCCCACAGAGACCTGCAAGGAGAAATAGGGCTGTACTGTGAAAAAGAGAGGTCCAGTCTTGTACTCAAGATGAGTCAGAGATAACTGTGGCTCAAAACCAGGATACCAAATTGTTGGCCTTGTCCTGGCACAGTGCACCCATGTGATCTCTTCCTTGGGGTCCTGTCCAGATACATGTATTTTTACTCCATCTCAATTCTTAAACAAATCAATTGAAAGTACATAAAGGCAGGACAGAAAAGGAAAGAGCATTGGTTCTGCTGTTCAATGAGTCTGGTATAAAAAATTACGAGCTGATTTTCTGTTTTTAACATACAGATTTCTGAATTAATTCTCAAATATCTGGAAGGAGATGTTGCACTTTCTACAGACAGATTTAAGGAGAAAATCACACTTTGGCACACATAGTTTACTATGTGCACTGATATTGTAAAATCTCAGTTAATTACTGTGAATTATTTGCTTATTGTGGATCCTTGGAATTCATGGGACAAAGATCAAGTCTAAACAAATCTTTCTGATCTTCTAATGAATTTTGTAAAGGCAAGGGTAAGAAAATCCCATCTGTCCTTCTATGTATTTGAACATTATTAGAATTGAGCTTTTCTTCAGCTGTTGATACAGAGAAAAAAAGGAAATTTCATTTCCATAAGCTACAGAGCAAGTATCAATCCTGGCATTAAATGTTGCACAGCTCTGTGAATGATAATAACCCTTTGTTTCATTATAGAGCTGCATCAGTTTTCATAGATGACACTAACAGAAATGTTTCGGAAGCAGTTAGTGTTAAACAAATGGTCTGGCTCTTGGGTGACAGACATAAGCTAATCAGGTATAAACTAGGGCTTGAAAAATAGGATAAAATCAACTTAATTTGTAGACAGAATATAAGTCAAATGGCTTTTTCTTGCCCTTTATATTCTGGAGGAGTTTTCTCAGAGACAAGCTAGCTAGATGAACAAAGAGGACAGTTACATTTGTCTGGATCAGATCATAGTCACATGAATTTGCATGCACCATATTCAATTTTTATTTTTATTATGCAGTTCAGGGTCACAGTCTTGAAGAAACTGAAAAGCTGGAGCTAGCTTCTGACAATGGGCTACCAAGTTAGCTCAGGAACATGCTGACAGCCCTGAATTAGCCACCTCACTGTTGAAGGGCCAAGACTAGGTCAGATCTGGAAAACTTATGGTGTGGAAGAGAAAGGGCAATGGGCAGAAACTGAAACACAGGAGGCTTTGTCTGAACATCAGGAAACACTGTTTTACTGCAAGGGTGACCAAGTACTGGAATAGGTTCCCCAGACAGGTCGTGAAGCATTCCTGCTTGAAGGTACACACAATTCTAACAAACCGGTTCTAGTGGCCCTGCTTGAGCAAGAAAGTTGGACCAGATGACCTCCACAGGTCCTTTTCAATCTCCACAAGTCTGTGGTTCTGTGAAGAGAGGTAAGGACTCAGGGAAAGAGCTTGCCTCATTTTGTATTAACTGGGAGCTAGAGATACAAAATGCTGTAGCTTGGCAGAGTGACTCTGCAAGAGTCACTGTGCTGTTGCCATAGTCCATAGTCTAACCTCTTTCTCAACATGAAAAACCAACCTTGCTATAAATAGTTCTGAAACGGGAGCCTTTGGCACAGACGAAATTTATTGGCATAGGCAAAATCCCAGCAGTCTGCCACCCTAAGCAGCTACCTACCCTGCTCATGGCTCAAGGCAGTCCAATCTACATCTCATTTGGGTGATACTCTTTTGAATCCAAATGCTGTTTCCTTTTTACTGTATGTCTTTTCATAGCTCACTGAAGTCCTCCTCCAACTGCAAATCTTTTTAGTAGCTTCAGTGTGTCTCGCCTAAAAGATGTCTGAAATCCATTACTGGATAATATGCTTTTAACAGAAACATAATTAGAAACATTATTATGAGTGACACTTTTTTAAAACTAGAGTAACTACAGTGAATGCTTATCCTGACAAGGGTCAAAGGGTTACTTTACTAAAGCTTTCCTATAACCTGTGATTTGGTATCATATTTTTTCACAAGCTCATTATTCTTCACATTATTTGTGAAAAATGACTTAGCGGTAGACTTGGTAGTGGCAGTGTAGTCCTGACAATCACAGAGTGTAACTCTGTGATCTTGAAGATCTTTTCGAATTCTATGATTCTATGATTTTGCAGCAGATAATGTGAGTTCCCTTCATGCTGAAGCCATGCATACTGCAACAACCCCACTCACAGCACAAGATGCTGAAACCAACAGAATTTTTTGCTGACATTTCATAGCAAGCTGAGTTCAGATTTGTTGTACAATGCAAGGAATTGATAAAAAATTGATCATATGACAGTGACCGCAAATCAAGCTTATTAATGTTTATATTTTAAAATTTTGTTCACTTACATATTTACAATTCTAAAGAGAGAAAAAGAGTATGATCTATGGAATCATGCCAAATTCCCAGTGAGTGTTTGAATGGTACCACCAATTCTATCTCTTCATCATGTAGACAGACCCTGTACAACTCTGCTTAGGCTTGATTCCTCACAGTTAGTTCTGTCTGATGATGATAAACATTATAAGAAATATTCTCCAAAAACTTCATGGACTGTATGTGTTATCTGACCTACTTCAGTAGCTTGGGACCTTCAATATTTCAACTTCAGCACACCTCCCATGCAACAAAAGGATGTGAGCGCATCTCAGAGTCAGGAAAAGGGCTGAAAAAAGTGTTTCTGTGCTTGTACTTTGCTCTGATTTCCAAATTCACTCTTGCTTCTCAAGTTTGCTCCTACAGATGCCTGCAATTTCACAGTGATCTCCTATGAAGGTACTCACACAGTTAAATGCCCTTAGATGTTGCAGACACTGAATATTTATCTGGGTTCAAAGAAAGACTGGCAAATTAATGACATCTCTAAGTTCATACAAACCATGGAAATGTTAGGAAGTCCACGTGATACATAGCTACTGGAGATGAGTGAAAAAGTAACTGAGGAAGAAAATTTAGATATGAATGTCCTGCCCTTCTGCTGTTCGTTAGTCATCTGCTGCTGGCTAATTCAAAGGCAGAGTGGTGGCTTAGCTGGCTCTTTGTTCTGACCTGGTATATCTGTGTTCATGCTAAAGACCCTCATTTACTCAAGGGAAAGGCAGATGTTCCTTATTTATGCACTCAGAATTGTTCAGTGAATATGCAAAGGAGCCGAGTGCCTGTATTAGATGATTGCAGTTTGAAAGTGTTACCCTACTGCAGGAGCCTTGAGGAATGAAGAGCTATCATCACAGAGCAATGGATCTGCTGAGTTTAGCCTGTCAATCTGATGAAGCTCTACAGGAAGTGATTTATCCTAGATTTTAGTTGGTGGCATGAGATGTTCCTTCCCTTTGTAAATCATCTCACCCTCCTCATTTTGGATGTGTTGTCAAGGAGTATGAGATGGGGCCTGAGTCCTGGGTCTGTTTCTGTGATTCAAAGCTGCTGAAACATCTTTCATCAGAACATCACTCAGAGGAGGGACTGTGATATCACTGCTGCCAGTATGTCAGCTCCCACACCCAGGTCAGGAACAGGTTCCCTCAGTGATGTGAACTGAAAAATGTCATCACCCTTCTTTAAGGCTAGAGTGCAACGAGGCAAAGTTTTCTAGCACTGGAAGTTCAAATTTAGAGGTCTGAATTTGAATATTTGTGACTCAGTCCTTTACAGGAACTATCTGTAAATGAATTAATTTAATTATTATGAAAAGTTAACATCCAAAGACAATTAATAGGAAAGATTTAACCAAGATGACTTAGATGACATTATTCTGGAAATAAAATTCAGCTTAATTATGATTTGTGTGTTTACATAGAAAGACATTTTAATCCTGTTTAATCTGATATGAAGTTGTATTGCCATTCCCAAGCACTGCAAAATGTCAAGGCAGGCTCCAAACATCCCTGATGTAGTTTCAACCTTTGGTAGCTCTTTTTCTTTCTGTTAAGTAAAGGTTTATTTTTTAAATTGCTTTCCCTTTGATTGTTTTTACCTACAGAGATCATATTTTCTTGTTCTTCTCTGTTATCAAGAAAGTGAAATTGAAAAAGCCAAAGTCTCATATTGAGCTGGGGTTTCTTTGTGACAGAGGGAAGAAAAAAGAAAGCTAGAAATTTCCATGTTACTCCTCCAAACTAGAGAATATGGCAAGATTAGGTATGAGCACTGAAAAGGGAGGGAGGCAGGGAGGGAGGAAGGCAGGGAGGAAGGGCGGAAGGAAGGGAGGGAGGGAGGGACCACCTGTCTGGATCCTAGCCAGAGACCTAGAAAATGGCATTTTTGCAAGTTCCTACCAGACACTTTAGCTGTCTTTTACTCAACATACTTCAAGCTGCAGAACAACAAAGGAGGAAGAAAATCAAAGGCAAGCAGATGTAGCAGGGATGATAAAGAAAGAAGCAAGAGCAGTGGAAAAGTGGGTTAGAAGGTAAATGATGTGGAGAGATACAGACCTAGAAGGGAGTAGTTTCAAGTATCTGTCAGTTGCTCGTTATTGGTTGTGCACCTATCTCACGTAGTTCTAATATCAAAAGCTTAAGAGTAGTGTTTTGTTCTTAAATGTATAGGCTTGTTGGACTTCTTTTTGTTTGTTTGGTTGGGTTTTTTGTTTGGTTGGGTTTTTTGGGTTTTTTTTTTTGTTGATTGGTTGGTTGGGCTTTTATTTTCCGATTCACTAGTCTGCAAAGGAAAAGACTTTTTTTTTTGGTTGGCAATTAGTAGTGCTGTGGTGAGTCACTTCTCTACTAGTGCTTCACTCCCTCCCTTTCTTCCATAAATGCTGCTAAGAATAGCTGCTATGGAAATAGCTTTCATCTAGAGGAGTAGCCCAAAATAGCGAACTCTATCCCTAAAAGTTATCAGACTGGTTAGTCATTAGCAGACTATTAGACTGAAAAGAATAAAAGCCTGAGAGTAGCTAACAAATGTGTTTCTTATCAGCGTATTTTTCACTGTGATTTATGCTTGAAAAGTGCAATGAAAGTTTATTACTTTCAGTTTTCCATAGGTAGAAGGAGGTTGATTTCCTTAAGATCCTTTAACACATTGCTAAAGTCATATGTTGGCAAAATTATGCTTATAATCAAATTATCATTCTGTCACAAGAAAAAAAAGATTTGAGTTTCATTATGTCCTAATCCTGCTAGGTTTGTGGATTTATTTTATTTTTATTTTGAAAATCAATACTTGATCCAAAAACAGATTCAGAAGTTGTGCTTATGCCAGAAGACACTTGTATCTCCCGTGTGCTGAATTTGCAGATGATGCTTTAATAACTCGTGTCACTCTAGTGACCTCAGCAGAACTGGCAGAGGAATTTTGCCTGAAAATATCAACACACAAGCCCCTTTTTTCTGTAGTGTCAATGAGAGGAGGACTGAAAGTGTGTTTTGTGCAGCAGGAAGTGTAGTGCCCAATGAACTGAACTTGTGGACTCAGCCCATATGGGCCAATGTAGTTTAGCATGGCTCTGTGCAGCAAAGTGGGCTTGTCAGTCTCTTTAGGTTGCGTGCTTTAGATAACAGAGATGATTTACCAACGTGATGTCTGGCACCTGGCTAATCTCCCTCCAGAAATTTAAGGCCAATGACTTTTTATATGACACTTTTGATTACCCTCTTAAGCAGGTCTGAAAGAAGCTGATAAGTGTAGATTATTTATTTAGCTAACCAAGAACTTCAGAATTGTTTCCTCTTCCTCTGGACTTTCACAACTAAAAAGCCCAAGTTATGCTCTCACGTGCACTGGAGCCTCAGTTCACCTGTGTGTGAGTTCAACTCTCCATTCTTTTGCAATAACTTCTCAAATGCAGACCAAGTGTAGAAGTAGCCCTGTCCTCTTCTTAAAAGAAGCAAGATGTATAGGTTATAAAAAGTAACTGAGTCAAAGCAACTCATGCCAGGAGATAAGCCTCTTAGACAAGAAGAGGTAGAGAACGGGCAAATGAACAAATATAGGTAAACATAGATAGAAGAATATGGGCTGGCCCATGCAATTTTCTCTGGTCCCTATGCTCTACATGAGGTATGTCATGTACCCAGGAACCTGGCAGGGGGAAAATCATAACCAAGAGAAACATGCATCTTCTGAGGTATTTTTCTGTCTTAGTCTGTTTTCTGAACATACTCTGAACTGTTGACCTGCCTAGAATGGCTGAGTGTGATAGCAGCACAAGTTGTCATGATTTGCTCAGTTCACCATCCCTTGGCTTGCTGTCAGGTGCACTTCAGGCACAGGCTGACACCATCTCAGGCAAGCTGAGAGTTGGGTTTAATTTCTAACATAATGAATTATTCATTGTAGTATTGGACAGTGGTACAGACCTACAAGTCTGAAGTTCACGTGGTGTTTTTGAAGGCATGTTTACTGGTTCTATGCCTCAGCTTGGCAGCCTTGTTCACTGGGTTATATGCTCAGCCACGCTAGCTGGTGTGAATCACCAGCCAGTTTGGTGCTTTTCCTCTTGATTCCTACTATGATTCTTGCTACTATGACAAATTCTGATGTAGTGTCTTTGCAAAGATCAAACTTGATGCTGTCTTCACAGTTTTGTCAGTGTCAGTTCCTGATACAGGAATGCCTGCAAATTTAGTAATTAAGGGCTAGTAGGACTCTGGTTCGTAGATAGCGATTCCCTCCAGAAAGGTAAAGGACTAGTCATGGCATGGGAGCACAGGTGCAGCAGATGTGCTGTGATGCTAAGGAAAACTACGGTAGGATGAATAGCATTTGAGGTACTGATGGCATCTATCCCAACTATAGTGTATTGGGTTATAGCTAGAGAGTGAAGAGAAATACAGTTGAGGTCATTCAGTACATTAGATTTTGTATACTGGCTGTATAAACTAGAGTTAATAGGATTGTTAGGTGCTGTATCACTGCTACCACTGCATCACATTTCAACATCTTAAACTGGAAATTAAGACCTACCTCTGTATTATCCCTGGGCTCAGCACTGACATATTTATTGTCTTTTAATTAGTCACAACCAGCTCCAGGGTGTGTCAGGAGAGGCTGGAAGTGAGAATATCAGAATGAGAATTTAAATCCTGCCTTACTGTGTGGGGATAAACAGAAGTGTATCTCTGACTCTCTGAGCTCTGACATTGTGTGAACTCTCCTAAGTATTAATTCCCAATACAGCATTTGCAACAAAGCGACATACACTCCCCTAACACTCAAAGACAAAAGGGCAGTCTGAAGTGACAGCAGCATATGAATGTACATTTACGTTTGGTTACAGAAAAGACAGGCCAGGCAGGATGCGAATACACTGCCTCTTCTTACACTCACTATGTTCATGGTAAGTTCCCCTCACACAATCAGGAACAGTTCCACTCGTAGTTTTGTACTGGTACAGGGGTCTTCAGGCTCTTCTGAGTCGATGGCAGCCAGATGTGCCATGTAGCTATCCTGCCTCACCATCCCTGCAGTGAGTAGTGGAACCACAGTACCAACGGGCCATGAAAGGGAAGAGCCTTTTCAGTTGGCACATCAAGTGTAGAAAAGGTCATTTTATTTACATTATTGGTCATAGCGAATGATAAGCCTATATACAGGGGCTTCATTCTTCTCTGGTGGAGGGGAAAGGACAGTGTAGCACATAAAATATTAGATACTGAAATCCTCTTTTAATCTCTGTTAGGTGCGGGAGAGACCAAGAGACCAAGTGGAAATTTCCCTCTGTGATGTGCGTTGCACAGAGATAAATTTCAAGAAATAAAATTAAGCACTAGTGTGATGTGCAAAGAACATGGCATTGGTTATGATTCCTAAATAACGTGGCTTTGGTTAATGTCCTCAAACAAACAACTAGTATAGAGGATTTTGCAACAGTTAGTTGAAGAAGATAATTAATTATTGCAGTTATCTGAAAAGAACTGGCAAGGATTTCTTCAGGTTTTTTTATTGACAGTGTTTGTGTCCATTTTATGTTGCTTCCTACAACTACTCTGGCAGAAAGATTTCCTGGCAAGAATGTGCTTCAAAACGGTCAATATTTTAAGTATTTACTGATAGCAGATTTAGACTCACTGAAATTTGCACCAAACACATTCACAGAGACACGATCATTCAGTAGAGGCAGACAGATACCAAGTGACCAACACATTAAATCCAAACTGGTTTAATTTTTATTTTGATTTTTGAAAACCTACAAAAAGCTGATCTCAAACGACCTACAGTTTTTGGAAATTGTCCTTGGAGTAAAATGAATAAGGTAAGAATTTTCAAGGAGATTTGTGGACAGGAAAGAAATCAACTACATGTCCTAGTAAACTATTTAAATTTTTATTGCTGGAAATTTAGTTATTCAACTCTACTAGTAACTATAAACCTATGAAGTATCCATGTCCCAATGAGGTATGCACTTCAAAACTATTATTCCTAGTGTTTATAAGAGAGATTTTCACTTAAACCAAAGAGATGATATAACTGAATGCAGGGAAAAATCAGCCCCCCAGGACCATTTTAGTGACATTATTTTTCTTAATTTTCAACAGTGACTTTTAAGCTAAACTTGTTCTATAGTTGTGTTACCATTAAACCATCTTATCACTGCTATTCCACATGGTACAGTGGACAGCCCACACTCTCTGTGGGTTTTCTCTGAGCTTGTGTGTCTTTGGTGTAGTTCTATCATTATCTCTTATCTTGTAACTGAGTGCTGTTCTTGCAACAAACTGTTTGTTCAGCAAACTGTTGATCATATTCTCTTCTCCCTTTCTCCCATTTTCTCCATCTTTCTAACCTTTTCACTGATTTACTTGCTCTTCCTTTCTAGTGTACTAAAGCAAGTCTATAAGCTGAGCCACTTATTTCTGGTTTTTATTTTACAACTCTTCTTGTCAAGTGGGACATTCTTGACAACTGAAGAAAAGAAACTTCAGGTTAAGGCTGATCACTAAAGACAGGCTTCTGTACGTAATAGCACATCATGCCATTGGTGACACAGAGGCTCTTTGGGACCCTCTACAATGTAACTTCTGACAGAATATGCAAAACAAACAAGACACACAAGAAGCAGAATTTTAAAACACAGGCAGCTTGCATCTAAGTCGTTGAAGTTTCCAATTTCAATAAATACATAGAGATTTGAAAAAAATATTAGCTGTATCTTCCCACACTCACATTTCATAAATGCAGACACTCATACAATTTATCATATCTATCGCATGCTACTTTTCTGGCAAATAGCATGGAATTTAAAAGAGTATGTGAGCTGATAATTTATTTTTGGCTATATACATCCATTTAGGAGGCTGGCTATTGAAACACTACTTTTATCCAACCACTGTTAATGAACTGATTAGCTGAGTACAATGCAGATGGCGATAGCATTGAACACTATTCAAGAAGCAAACTACTTCATGGCAAAACTTGTGAGATTGAGCTAATACAGCTTTGGAATGGATAGCACAAGTTTAATGATGTGATTTCTCTTCTGAAAGTTTTTTCTGACTATTGAAGCCCTTTGTGGTTTTCTATAAGTTATAAAAAAGACAAAAAGTTTAAACAATAGTTCAAGTTCAATTCCTGTTTGACTTCCTTTCTTAAATTAAGAAAATCAATCCTTTTTTCCAGTTTTACATGGTACTTCACACTTTGTTGTGAATTTGCCCATCCCCATATCCTGTCGTCGTTTCTGTCTGATTTGGGCTGACAGTGGAGGGCTTAGAGGAACAACTTGCAAAGAAAATTTTAGGTAAGCCAGTCAGCATCGTACTATCCTACAGAAGTAAATTCTGTGCCCCTTCTGTACAGGAAGAGATTTTGAAAGGCAGAAAAGTGGAAGTTTCTCCTGCTTTTCATAGAAAATGATCACAGAATAATTTAGTTTGGAAATAAGCTTTAAGATAATTGAGTCCAACCGTAAGCCTAACACTGCCAAGTCCACCATTAAACCATGTCCCAGAGTGGCACATCTACACGTCTTTTAAATACCTCCAGGAAAGGTGACTTCCCTGGGCAGCCTGTTCCAGGGCTTGACAAAAATGTCAGTGAATAATTTTTTCTGAATATCAAATTTAAGTCTCCCCTGGCACAACTTGAGGCCATTTCCTCTTGTCCTTTCACTTGTTACCAGAGAGAAGAGGCTTACTCCCAACTGGCTACAACCCCCTTTCAGATATTTCTAGAGTGATAAGGTTCCACCAAGCCTCCTTTTCTGCTGGCTAAACAACCCCCGTTCCTGCAGCTACTCCTCATAAAACATGTGCTCCAGATCCTTCTCCAGCTATCCTGCCCTTCTCTGCACTCAATCCAGCACGTCAATGTCTTTCTTATAACAAGGGACCCAAAAGTGAACATGGGATTTGAGGTGCGGCCTCATCAGTGCCAAGTAAAGGGGGATGATCACTACTCTAGTCCTGCTGTCTGCTCTGATACAAACCAGGATGTCATTGCCCTTCTTGTCCACCTGAGTACGCTGCTGGCTTGTGTTCAGAGGGCTGTCAGCCAGCACCTCCAAATCCTTTTCCATTGAGCAGCTTTCTAGCCATTTGTCCCCAAGCCTGTATTGCTGCATGGGGTTGTTGTGACCCAAATGCTTGACCTTGTTGAGCCTCATACAATTGGCTTCATCTCATTGATCCAGCCTGTCTGGATCCCTCTGCAGAACCTCTAGCAGATCAACATTTCCGCTCAACTTGGTGTCACCTGACTGAGTATGCGCTTGATCCCTTTGTCCAGATTAGTGATAAAAATATTAAACAGGACTTGCACCAATCCTGAGCCCTGGGAACACTACCACTGACTGGCTGCCATCTGGTTTTAACTCCACTCACTATAATTCTCTGGGCCTGGCCATCCAAATAGTTTTTTACCCAGAGAAGAATACATGCATCTAAGCCATTAGCAGCCAGTTTCTCCAGGAGAATGTTGTGAGAAATGGTGTCAAAATCTTTACTGAGGTCCAGGTAAACAACAGCCACAAGTATTTTCCTCATCCATTAAGTGGCCTTCCTTGTCATAGAAGGAGATCAGGTTAGCCAGGTGGGATCTGCCTTTTCTTCTCCAAAGCAGCTTCTTGCCTTTTTTTTGACCACAAAATTAGTTAACTCAGACCCTGACCTCCTGCCATATTGCAGGTAGGAATAAGAGCTCAAATACTTCCTAATTGTCCTCAATTTAGTACTACTTCTCTTGTTGGAAGGCTTTAATTTCCATAGATAATGTTATGGCTGACTCACTTCTGCCCTGAATGCTAGTCCAATGCTTTCACAATCCACCGCACCATTGAAGTCAATAGGAACTTTGCCATCAAATGAGCTACAAGCCGGAGGCAATCTATAATTAGTTAACTTTGATTGCTAGATGCAACTCGCTCTATAATGGCCACGGAATTATTGTTGTCTGCTAATTTGTATCTGACTAAACACTCTTGGCCAGTGTATTCCTGAGCACTTTCCCAAGGAGGGAATGACAATAATGAAATGACAGTTGCTGCTCTTTTATGTAAGAAATAGGGGATAAAGAAAAACAAAACAAAACAACAAAATTTAAGCTAAACAAGATGTACAAAGAGACAAAACCATGGATGGGTATCTACAATGGCCAGCACTAAGTCAGTAGCACCAAGGCTATCCACACATTTAGCATAAGCAGCAGCAGCTCAAAACTCCTACACCACTCCCACTACCACAGCAATGTCTTATTATCTCCTGCCTGCATCATGTCTGACTAACAGCTAGCTGCCTCAACCCTGCGCTCAGAAAGATTGGCCAAAAATTTATTTAAACTAAATGCACCCTCATTGCTTTTAGAGTCCTCTCTTGATGCAGTGCATCGTGACACTGGGACTAGGTATTATTTGTTTTAATCAATGTTGCTGATATTTGAGAGAGAAGGAGAGAGGATGTGAGGTTTCCACTGCAGCCTTTAATGTGGCTCTAGTGAGATGTTTTTATATATTGGGCTGCGTCTTAGTAAAGGGGCTTGTTTGACAGGCCCTGTCATCATCTACCTCTAAGATTATCATTCATGTTGCTGGAGAGACAACTTTATTGGACTAAATATTGGCATGTGTCTGTGTGGCCCACAGAGGTAAAGACTCTCATGGGGCTGTGTGTCTGAGTCACTGCGCGTGGGTGTAACAACTGCACTGGTTATTATTAATCTCTCTGAAACCTCTTTACAGTGATTAAGGGAGTACTCTATGAAAGCAATCTGCTTTGTGGGCTCTCGCCAAGGAAGACCCACTAAGCAGATTTTGTTGGATCCTTCAGCCAGACTGCTCTTTTCTTGGCAACTGAAATGTGCATCGACATAGATGCAGTGTCAGTTTCCAGAATTTTTGTGATGTACTTTATTCAGGTTATTTGGACACTATGCAAACCACTAATTCAAAGCACAGTATTTAACATAGCCAGTCGCTTTTCTGATGTGCCAGTAAATAGAAATAAATTCAAGAAGAGCACAAGAGTCAAATGTAAAATAGAAAGGAAAAAACCAGGTGTGTTCTTGCCTCCACTCTCCTTTTCATGAAGAAGGGACTTCAGTGAGGGATTTCAGTATGAGATGAATGACAGGTATATGTGACCAGGTGATGGACTCCCTGCAAATCATGGTCAGAACACCTCAGCAAATTATCAGGGATCTGCTCATTTTTTTCTCCCAGCTGGGCATTTTGGGGAACAGAAAAGTCAAGTTCTCACTGAGAAAGATGTGAAAATGAGATCATGTGGCAATGGCCTGCAGCTACACAGAAGTACTAGTAACCCTGTTTTTGGTTGAAAATAATGATCACACAGAAAGCTTTGGCCTGTGTGTATCACTAAACAGGGCTAGTAGCTGGCTTCCATGGCTGAGTCAGAGGGAGGGGAACCCATATTCTCTAGAGGAAGACTCTAGTAGGTTTCATCTGACCCATTTTCTTTGAGTGATGGTATCTTTAACTTCTGCCTACTCCTGTGTGTATATATATATAAATGATCACTGTGTTTTTTCTCTTCCCACCCCAGTTTCTGGCAATTGATCAAAGCCTGTGTTTACTATTCTACTAGGTGCCTTATGACATCTTGTCCTCACATACCAGAAAGTGACTGCCTCTAAAGCAACTTCATGAGGCTAAGTAAAACGGAGTAAAATAGCAGCAAACTGAAGTTTTTCCAGCTTAGTCTGTCCCAGGAGGATTAGTCTGGGGAAAAACAAGATACTGTGAAGGAAGCAAAAAATAAGAATGAAAAAGAAACCAGACAGTCTGAAGAAGGAAATGAAAAAAGAATCTAACCTCAGACAGAATGTCAAATAGATACTTGGAGTTTTACACCAATCTGACTATACTCAGCTTTGACCACCTAGAGGAGTTTTTATATCATCAGTTTTATGTCATTAGGAATTAATGTTCTGAAAATGTGGTATTTCCTTCCATGTCACTACATTCACTACACATGATACGGTCATCATTTCAGTTTCTATTGCCTTAAAGTATTTAATAGAAGTCACTTCCTTTCTGACTTCATCTATTTGGTGCTGTGCTTTGTTTTGTGGGGTTTTTGTGTGCTTCCAGACAGCAAGAGATCCAATATGCCCAGCTGGCCTCTGGAACTCATTTCTTCCATCTAGAAGGCAAAAAAACTTCAAAAAAACTTACCCTTAAGAAAATTTCAGAAAAGAACAGGCACAAAGAAAAGTCTTTGCTACCTTAATTTAGTGCTTCATGCTAAAGATGTCATAGAGTCAAAGCATGCTAATATCTCATTTAAACCTACTCTCAGTTTGAAGACATTCCCTCTGTCCTATCACTACGTGCCCTTGTAAAAATTCCATCTCTATTAGTCTTGTAGGCTCCCTTCTGGCTGCAAATAGGCCACCCAAAATCTTTTCTTCTCTAGGCTGAACAATCCCAACTCCAACCCTTTAATCATCTTGGGGGCCTTCCTCTGGACTCATTTCAGCAGGTCAATGTCCATCCTGTGCTGGGGACCCCAGAACTGAAAGCAGTACTCCAAGTGCCAACACACCAGAGGAGAGGAGCAAAATCACCTCCCTTGACCTACTTGCCACACTTGTTTTGATGCACCCCAGGATGCAGTTCGCTTTCTAGGCTGTGAATGCACACTGCCAACTCATGTCCAGCCTCTTATCCCCCAGATCCTTCTTGGCAGAGCTGCTTTTGATCTGTTCAACCCCCAGCCTGTATTGATANAAAGCAGTACTCCAAGTGCCAACACACCAGAGGAGAGGAGCAAAATCACCTCCCTTGACCTACTGGCCACACTTGTTTTGATGCACCCCAGGATGCAGTTTGCTTTCTAGGCTGTGAATGCACACTGCCAACTCATGTCCAGCCTCTTATCCCCCAGATCCTTCTTGGCAGAGCTGCTTTTGATCTGTTCAACCCCCAGCCTGTATTGATACCAGGCGTTGCCCCGATCCAAGTACAGCACCTTGCACTTGGTCTTTTTAAAGCTCATGACATAGACCCACTTCTTCAGCTTATCCAGGTCCCTCTGGATGNAGGCTGTGAATGCACACTGCCAACTCATGTCCAGCCTCTTATCCCCCAGATCCTTCTTGGCAGAGCTGCTTTTGATCTGTTCAACCCCCAGCCTGTATTGATACCAGGCGTTGCCCCGATCCAAGTACAGCACCTTGCACTTGGTCTTTTTAAAGCTCATGACATAGACCCACTTCTTCAGCTTATCCAGGTCCCTCTGGATGGCATTCCATCCTTCAGGTGTGTCAACCATACCACTAAGCTTGGTGTCTGTGAGTCCACTTGATGAAGTCTTACCCTTTTGCTTTCGCATACATAACTATAAGATGACACTGACTAAATGATGTTGTTTACACACAGAGGAGTATTTGGCTGTGTAACAATGTGCATCCTTGAGTGATTTTCAAAAAGGGCTATGTTGTCAGAGTATCAGCCTGCTCCTACAGCAGGCAGAGGAACTATCCTTGCTTTACTACATTTGATATGATGTCAGTTATTCCATTTTAGTTTAATCTGTTTTGTCAATCTGCATCAAGAGGCTGCCTAATCATGACCTTTCCCCTCTCTACTGCCCACAGAGTGAGGTACAGTTATTGGTGCAAAAGGGTGAAACTGCTCCATTGTGTCTCCAGTCCTTGCAATAGGAAGCAAGGATTCTTCCCCCTAAAACCCCTGCAAGGGCTGGAAACAGGGTTTTGAAATGATATGAAGGACAATTTCTAAACTTCAAATACTGTTAAAGAAATAGAATGATGAAAACTTGCTGAAAGAAAAAAACCAAACACAGGCATTAGTGTTAATGAAATCACAGTATCCAACACTAGTCCTTGATGAGTTGGCCTGTGTTAATGATGGAGGAGCAGGGAAATGTTAATGACCTGTTGACCTCCCCAGTAAATCCACACTTGAAAGGGAGGGGATTAAAATGTCTTAAAAATCATGTGCTAGAAACTTAGAGAGCTTAATATTTTCCTTATGCTGATGTCAGATGACTTTCTCAGCCCCTACATCAATTATCCACCTGGTCAAAACTGAAGCACAAGAGTGCTGGTAAGGTAAGATTTCTTATAAAAAACTTTAGGTCTTTTGACTAGGCATGGTTCTACCTTGCTGCCTTTATCCAGGGACTACCATGAAACATCTGAACATCCTACAGAGGTAATCTTGGTCCATTTTGATCAGTTTTCCTTTTTGTGAAACTGGGAGTGCATGAACATGTGATCATCCCAATAGAGAAGGCCTTTTCCAGCTTTACAGGTCAGTTGTGCTGGGTTCAGTCAGCTCTTCTTCCTGTAAATGCAGCAAGAATTCATCCAAAGTCCCCAACTGCTTAGCAGCATAAAAAAATAAAAAAGAAATACAAACATAGCTGTAATATACCTGGTAAAGTAGGAGAAATATAAAATTCTACCGAGTAGTAAAAAACCCCAAAATAATAGTTCAATGTGGTAAAAAGGAGAAGAGATAACAATCAGTGTTGTAGAAGGATATATGTTAACAATTACAAGGAAATATTTTTATATTTTGTAAGAAAAAATAAAGTGAAAACAAGATGTTTAAATTATCTGAACCCATAATCTCTCAGAAATACTTTTCCATGTTATTAGCAAATGTATATGTGACACCTATAAAACATTGTCTGATATTACAATAAATATGAAGAAGAAAGAGCATTACCCCAAAACATCAGCCACCTGCCCCTGTTCAGTCTTCCAGTAATACAGTTATAACTTCTCTAACTAATACAAATGACTGAAGATTTTTATAGCCACCCTGTCTGCGCAAGACTCAACTGCAATAAAATTGCCTTGCTCCAGAGAGACACAAAATTTAACTTGTAGCCATCTGAGAGCTGCTTGCACAGCCACATATGTACTGAGGAAAAAATGAAAAAACACCCCAAACTAGGCTCATATTTTTTGTTTATATTCTTTAAATTCTTGTGAAATTATATCCACAGGATCTTGGAAATGTAATTTAGTTCTTTATGTTAAATAATACATATTAACATATGCTAAGTATATTGTAGTTATAAGTACAAATGAGTAATAAATTTGATTCCTGGAGGAACCTCTTTACTGAAACCCACTGAATCTGTAAACAGCAACTGCTTCCTCACCAAATCAGAAGCAGATTCAAATCTCGGTTGCCCTAAACAAATTTCCAAGATAGTAACAACTACTACAAGGCCTTTTGAGGAATTCATAGCATGTGTTGCTCCCTTACGCTGTGCAAATACAATGATACATCAGCTTGTGGGCTGTTATGGCTTCCTGACTGATACCTACTTCTGCCATCTATAGTCACTTTAAATAGCATCTCACTTTGTGAATAGTTTCCCTGTAGAAAAATGACCATCTGTAGACTCTGGAGTAGTGTTTGCAGAAAACGAGCATGATTTCACCCTGGTGGGGAACCTGAGTGCTCAGCCACTATGGATGCTAACCAGGATGCATAGAGAAACACATTTTTTTTTCAAAGTCTGGTTTCAGAGTGTGAACCAGGAAAGTCTGTGGGTTGAGGTTGTGTGAGGCTGCATTGTGAAAAAGGATTGTGCAATGTGTCAACTGCTTAGAAGACAAACAAAAAATGGGTTATATTTTATGCTGCAAATTTTAAGAGTTTGTTTTAAAAGTTTTGTTCAATTAGTCTACTATTTCTAGTGGGGTCAAAAGTATTTTCAAGAGAAAACTAATCTTCCAAACAGAAAGGTTGTTTATTCCTTTGATAGTTTTTATCTATAAGATGATTATATTTCTGAACAAGTTACTGTAATATACAACACACCAGAAGCAGTACACATATCTGAGTTGGGCTTCAGGACAATAGATGAATGAATTCTTCAAAGCAATGAATGAATTCTTCTTCTTCAGTTGTTCTTCTTCATAGAGGTCATTTTCAGGACACTAAATATTTTTCCTGTTAGAAAACTCAGTATGTTTTGCCATATGTGCAAGGGAGAGGGGGGACTTAAATGGCTTAATAGCCACATTTTTTACAAATAACTCCTGTCAACAATAGAAAAAGATCCCAGATAACCCAACAGCCAAAAAACTAACACTCTTGTAAATTGCATATTTAACAAAACTGGAAAAGTATTTGTGTCTCTCTCTAGCAACCATCCAGCTTCAATATTATTCATCCTCAAAAAGTCACACAGGAGTGGTCTATTTGAAAATCCTTTGAAGAACCTCTCTTTTGTCCTCTCACATGTGAAGACTTGGCCCACTCTGCTTTGCAAGCACAGAACAGAGCAGCTTGCACTTGTGAGGAAATCGGTATTACTTTAATTTCTTTGTGTATTGACCTTGGCGCCTAGTGATATTCTTCCCTTTACCTAAGGGCACATAAATCTTACCTCCACAAGAAATCATGTTACAGCATAATTTAAATAAAATAAAAAATCCTCTTTAATTGAACAAGGTGGACATTTGAATGGTGCTCAAATATCCAAATGTTTGAGAAATGGTTTCTGCAGACTGTGGAAAGCTGAAAGGTATCTTAAGGCAGCCACAGCCATCTCTGAAAGAAGGATGAAGATAGCCCTGGAGCCCTGGGCCATGTGTAGCCCGAAGAGCACCAGCTCCCCTGCTGTCTGGTGAGGAGGGGTCAAGGGCCCTTTCCTCTCTCACTCTTCCAGTGCACAGTTGTTACGAAAAAAAGTGGAGGATCTTGCAGGAGGTAAACATTTCTGCATTTAGTCTGGGTTGTGAAAGCAGGCAGGAGAGTGAGATATAGCTCTGTCATGGAAAAGAACTGTAGGAAGACCCTTCCAGCTACAAAATTCTGAAAAACCCCACAGAAACTTCCAACTGTTTGTTTTGTTGTTCTGGAATTTTGAGGTTGGTTTGTTGTTTTTTTGGGTGGTTTTGTTTTGACTTTTTTTCTAGGTCTGAATTTCCATCTTTGTTCTCAGACCATTACTATAGTCCTATGTCATAGCATCTGTTTGTGTCTTTTAATATGTACAGAGAAATTAGCTGCTGATGCACTGTTGCCTGGTCTGTAGTCTTTAGAATAGTTTATTGTACTTCACACTCTCCATATGCTACACAGAAAATCACTCGAAGTCCTAATCTCCTTACACAAAAAATAACTTTGGGTGTGAAGACTGACACATACTAAGTGCCTCATGATATTTCTTGCACTTGCACTGATATGTGAGTGTGCGTGTATGTGGGCGCATATATGTGTGTACCTCTGTAACAGGAAAAGAGAAGGAAAGCATTCTTTCAAATCCACTTAAGAAATTGAGGAGACCATACTCATTAGTGTTTTTAGGAAACATACTAAAATGTATTGAAGAAACAGATATGATTTCTATCTGCAAGTTTCAAGGAGTTATCTTTTTGTGAAGGTGAGTTTTTATGGTAAGCATGCATATTCTTAGGTATTCTTATGTATGCAAGCAAAAATCAGCAGAACTTCAGTCTTGCCTTAATTATTGTGATACATTTTTATGCCTTGTAAACAACTGTTTATTGTCATGTTTAGACCAAGAATGTGGGAACAGGGAGCTCTGACTGATTAAAAATTTCAAAAATTGGGAAAAAGTAAAACTAGAATTTTAATAATGAAGAATATGGTCAGAGAATGACTTTCATGAACGGAGTCTTAGAGCAAAACATAGTATTCGAACAGACACATACTCAGGATCATACTGGTCCTGCCAAAGCAAGTAGCAAAACTAATTGTTTGTTGTGTCATGTGAAAGAAAAAAATATTTCAGTGCAACTTCCTTGTTTTGAGACAAGATTTTTTTTTAATTTTTTGAAAAAGGATTTCAGTAAACTCGTTGATTTCTGGCAAAATTAAAATCTTTCTTACAACACATACTGAAAATACGTATAGTCATGCTGGATCTCTGGCTTTTTTTTGGTGTGTATGTAATAGAGATAAATTGAATCAAAGTGAAGCAATTTCAATGAAGAGGAATCAAAAAGACATTTGACATCAAACTCTCTTTCCATTGTCTCCCTTGACAATAATTTCACAGTATCTCTACTTTGTGCCTATGTATGGCTATGACTTCCCTTGAGGAACTTCAGCACCCTGAAGGGCTAAGGTTTCAGCGTTGCCTCTCCTGCAACAAATCATCTACCTCATAACCTACACGTGTTACTAACAATTCAGGAAGAAGGTGAGGCCATGGAGGTGACTCCTTGGGTTCCTCATGAATGTGGTGTTGAACAGAAGCGCCATAGCCAGAGGAACTACTCCTTGACAGCCTATGAGAGGGCAGCTCATCACAGGGCCACCGCCCTGCGCCGCTCCCCATTGCCGTGCCATGTGGGACCCGGGCTCCTCACTCAAGCAATTGCCAAGCCCAGCCCAGCTCGCCGTGGCACGGGGCGGGCGTCCAGCACCACGGGCGCAGCCACCAAGCCCCGCTGCCGCCTGCCGGCACCACTGAGAAAAAATGGAGAAATGCCGTGAGCGGTCCAACGTGCACTGCGCCCTCCCGTGCCCCCCGCCGCTGCTCCGCTCTGCCCACTGCCGTGAGCTGGGAGCCACTGCTGCCACCAGCACCGCCAGGAAAAGTGGAGAAACAGCGGGAGTGGCTCCGCGCCCTCGGCACCGCGCCCGCCACGCTGAATGGCCACTCAACCGCGGGCACACCTGCCCCACTCCCATCCCTCCACCGCCGCCCACCGTGTGACCCGGCTGGCAGGAGGACAGGGAGAACCCCCGGGGGAGAGCCCCCCGCTCTGGGAACAGTGGCTCTGTTCCCGTGGGACCTCCACTGCCGTCCCCCTGCACGAAACTGGGCGGTGGGGGAACAAGGAAGAGCCCTGCTGTTCCGCGGCCACTGCAATCTCGGTCTTCCCTTCATGTTTCAAAAAAACCCTGGTTTTACGAACAAGGCAAACAAACAAACAATCCAAACACTCTCCCCTCCCTCTTTCCCCCAAAAAACCTCCAAGACCCCCCATCCCAAAACTATAACAATATTTCTTACAGCCAATAATTAAAATGTTCAGATGTTGCATGGTATCCAGGAGTCACTTCTTCCAATGCCTTTACAGCCACAGCACGATCACGAGATCCTAATATCTGGTGTTTTCATTCTTTTATAATTATGTCATGGTCTGGCTGTGCTCTATTCATTATTTTTATAATGTCACAAAACATGGCCACCCTGAGGTGATCAGAAAGAAGCAGTTCCCTCTGAGGTATACTTATCTCATCCTAAGGCAGGAATGAAGTAAGTCTGATGCACTGCACTCTTCACGTGCTAATTTCTCTTAATTTCTACCTTCTGGAGGGAGACAGACATGACAATCTCAGATATACAGTACAGTCATCTGTTGTGAAGTGAAATAATTTCCACACTGTACACCAAAATCTTATGGAAAGCTTGCAGCCCAAGTGAGACTCACATCCAGGTCTTCCACGTGTGACACAAGCTAACCAAAAATCAATCAATCCAGGACCACAGGGCATAGGCNATTTTTATGCCTTGTAAACAACTGTTTATTGTCATGTTTAGACCAAGAATGTGGGAACAGGGAGCTCTGACTGATTAAAAATTTCAAAAATTGGGAAAAAGTAAAACTAGAATTTTAATAATGAAGAATATGGTCAGAGAATGACTTTCATGAACGGAGTCTTAGAGCAAAACATAGTATTCGAACAGACACATACTCAGGATCATACTGATCCTGCCAAAGCAAGTAGCAAAACTAATTGTTTGTTGTGTCATGTGAAAGAAAAAAATATTTCAGTGCAACTTCCTTGTTTTGAGACAAGATTTTTTTTTAATTTTTTGAAAAAGGATTTCAGTAAACTCGTTGATTTCTGGCAAAATTAAAATCTTTCTTACAACACATACTGAAAATACGTATAGTCATGCTGGATCTCTGGCTTTTTTTTGGTGTGTATGTAATAGAGATAAATTGAATCAAAGTGAAGCAATTTCAATGAAGAGGAATCAAAAAGACATTTGACATCAAACTCTCTTTCCATTGTCTCCCTTGACAATAATTTCACAGTATCTCTACTTTGTGCCTATGTATGGCTATGACTTCCCTTGAGGAACTTCAGCACCCTGAAGGGCTAAGGTTTCAGTGTTGCCTCTCCTGCAACAAATCATCTACCTCATAACCTACACGTGTTACTAACAATTCAGGAAGAAGGTGAGGCCATGGAGGTGACTCCTTGGGTTCCTCATGAATGTGGTGTTGAACAGAAGCGCCATAGCCAGAGGAACTACTCCTTGACAGCCTATGAGAGGGCAGCTCATCACAGGGCCACCGCCCTGCGCCGCTCCCCATTGCCGTGCCATGTGGGACCCGGGCTCCTCACTCAAGCAATTGCCAAGCCCAGCCCAGCTCGCCGTGGCACGGGGCGGGCGTCCAGCACCACGGGCGCAGCCACCAAGCCCCGCTGCCGCCTGCCGGCACCACTGAGAAAAAATGGAGAAATGCCGTGAGCGGTCCAACGTGCACTGCGCCCTCCCGTGCCCCCCGCCGCTGCTCCGCTCTGCCCACTGCCGTGAGCTGGGAGCCACTGCTGCCACCAGCACCGCCAGGAAAAGTGGAGAAACAGCGGGAGTGGCTCCGCGCCCTCGGCACCGCGCCCGCCACGCTGAATGGCCACTCAACCGCGGGCACACCTGCCCCACTCCCATCCCTCCACCGCCGCCCACCGTGTGACCCGGCTGGCAGGAGGACAGGGAGAACCCCCGGGGGAGAGCCCCCCGCTCTGGGAACAGTGGCTCTGTTCCCGTGGGACCTCCACTGCCGTCCCCCTGCACGAAACTGGGCGGTGGGGGAACAAGGAAGAGCCCTGCTGTTCCGCGGCCACTGCAATCTCGGTCTTCCCTTCATGTTTCAAAAAAACCCTGGTTTTACGAACAAGGCAAACAAACAAACAATCCAAACACTCTCCCCTCCCTCTTTCCCCCAAAAAACCTCCAAGACCCCCCATCCCAAAACTATAACAATATTTCTTACAGCCAATAATTAAAATGTTCAGATGTTGCATGGTATCCAGGAGTCACTTCTTCCAATGCCTTTACAGCCACAGCACGATCACGAGATCCTAATATCTGGTGTTTTCATTCTTTTATAATNCCGGGGGAGAGCCCCCCGCTCTGGGAACAGTGGCTCTGTTCCCGTGGGACCTCCACTGCCGTCCCCCTGCACGAAACTGGGCGGTGGGGGAACAAGGAAGAGCCCTGCTGTTCCGCGGCCACTGCAATCTCGGTCTTCCCTTCATGTTTCAAAAAAACCCTGGTTTTACGAACAAGGCAAACAAACAAACAATCCAAACACTCTCCCCTCCCTCTTTCCCCCAAAAAACCTCCAAGACCCCCCATCCCAAAACTATAACAATATTTCTTACAGCCAATAATTAAAATGTTCAGATGTTGCATGGTATCCAGGAGTCACTTCTTCCAATGCCTTTACAGCCACAGCACGATCACGAGATCCTAATATCTGGTGTTTTCATTCTTTTATAATTATGTCATGGTCTGGCTGTGCTCTATTCATTATTTTTATAATGTCACAAAACATGGCCACCCTGAGGTGATCAGAAAGAAGCAGTTCCCTCTGAGGTATACTTATCTCATCCTAAGGCAGGAATGAAGTAAGTCTGATGCACTGCACTCTTCACGTGCTAATTTCTCTTAATTTCTACCTTCTGGAGGGAGACAGACATGACAATCTCAGATATACAGTACAGTCATCTGTTGTGAAGTGAAATAATTTCCACACTGTACACCAAAATCTTATGGAAAGCTTGCAGCCCAAGTGAGACTCACATCCAGGTCTTCCACGTGTGACACAAGCTAACCAAAAATCAATCAATCCAGGACCACAGGGCATAGGCATGAGTGGACTTCTATGTATGCAGTGTGGCATGTTAGGAAAACAAAAGATGATGATGGGAAGAGGGGAAAGAGAAGGATGCTATTTCAGCAGAAGGACTTTCCTCAGTAGCTCTTGGAAGCCTTCAGCTTGGGAAATGGATGTCTCATCTTTAAACCGTACACATTAAAAAACAGAGAGCTGAAGTAAATCAAGGAGCTAATATTTAAGAGCCTTTGGGACTCTCTGCTGTCTCTGCAGCTTTTATAACAAATGGTTGGAGAGACTTTGAGCTGGACACAGCCCTGCCACCTCTCACAGCACAATCAGGTAATAAGGACAGTCCTGGGATGTTCCATTCATGTCTAAAATCAGCACAAGCTGGAATTGTTATCAGAAGATGATCCATGTACCCAAAATCTTTTCTCACCTCTAAGTCAGTTTTCTGGGACTCAGTGAAGCTGTTAGCAGAAGATTGCCATGCTTCTCCCTTCTCCAGCAGTCCACTGCTGGTTCAATGCCAGCAGTACACAGATGCCGTCAGAAGCAAGAATGTTACTATGAGCAGTGAGAGGAAAGATTGAGCTTTAGGAATTCGATATATTATTATTTTGTGTTTGTAAGAAAGGCTATTTCTCATACTCAGGTAAGGCAGCCACAAGATGTTGCTTAGCTATATGTCAGAATCACAAGCTACAGGCACAAGAATGCAAGCCTCACCTCTGCTTTTGTTGCTACCTCCCATCCTTCTAAATTCTGATATATTTTATTTAGATCAACATTAATTCACTTTTTTTTCAGTCACTTTACCTTGTTTCCCACTCTTTTTTCTTCCTGCCTTTCCTGCTGCTAGAAGAAAGCGCAATTTTGCAGATGGATAAAACCAATTTTCAATTGCAGACAATAGCAGGAGTATCACACATGGACTCATCTTCTCCCTTCCCAAACAAGGAGAGCTGACAAGAAGTGGGAATCATCCTACATTCCATGACCGTGTCAAACCTACCTGGATTTGAGGCATGGTGCAGAGTTCTCCTGATATTCCCTTGGCAAGCCAGTGGGCAAAGAGGCAAAATGCAGTTACACTGGCTTGGTCCTCATCTCACAGGCAGACTGACGGGTCATACCTCTCTGGAGAAACCAGTCTTGTCCTGTCTGGTGTCCTAGTAACGTCAGTCACCCCCACTAGGGAGCAAGAGGATGGTTGAGGAGACACCAAGGGCCGCCTGTGAGCCTTAGGTCCCTCCAGGCACTCTAATCCCTTCTGATTTTGCAGGCTTTTCCTCCCATCATGTCTGCCTACCCTGTTTTTTCTTCTCTACCCCCTTTCTTTCTCTTCCTCATGCACTCTTCCAGCACACCCTTCTCAGCAAAATGCAGCACAGGGAAGCAGAGAAGTCTGGCATTAGCCTTTCAATACATTTAAATATATTGAATAAAATATATTGAATTAAATATATTGAATAAAATATATTTAAATCCAGCAATTCACTGAGCTGAAAAATTGGTAATCTGCAATTTTATTGAAAAAGGTGGTCACCCTGTTCTTTGGAGCCATGTTCAGAGACAGCGGGATAATTAATGGTCCTTTATGTGACACAGAAGCAAAGAATGGTAAATTTTTTTAAGATTGGTAAGATAATTTTTTAATTTCTAAGAAACCAACTTTCCATGTCTAATTTTGCTTATTGTTACACAAAAAAGAAAGGCTCTTAAAACCATCCTGTGTAGGTTAAAATGTCACAGAACCTTTTTTTCCTCTGAACTGACATGGATGAGAACAGCAACTGCTACTGAGGGATTAGTAATGCCTGCTAACAGTGTGCATGTGGTGCCTACTCTGCACCATGTCTAGACAACTTCCTAGCATTTCATGTAACAGCATTTCAAACCAAAACAGAGACAGACTAATGCTGTCAGTACAGCTCATTGCAATTACAAAGGCCATACCTACTTAATGTGCTGCTGCAAAAGTTAAGCAAGACACAGAAGCCATAAAAAAAGCTTTCAAGTAGACACTATAAAAGGGGAGGCAAAAGCCACAAAAGTGGAAAATAAAGGTGAAAGGTTTCAAAGGTAGGATAGGAGTCTCTCACATAGAAGGGGGGTGTATAAATGAAATGAAAGAAAGCTTGTCATCATAATTTTTATAAAATGTGGGTGGACTGATGTAGCTGTAGTGAATTATGACAATGTTGAGAATTATGTGTGCATAGAGATACTAGACAGAAGACATAACTCCACACTAGAGGAGAATAAGGCCACAGAGCTATGCAACTGGCCACAAAAATACAGAAGGTGTGATGAGACATGAACCACCATCTTCTTTAGAGAAACCCTTTTGAATTAAGGACAAGTATGAACTTCGAGTGGAGTACCTCCCCCAGAATATCTAAAAGTCCATGTCTCATTATTTTGAATAAGAGTACTTTTTCCAGGTTAACAAAGCCACTTTAGCAGGAACATGTCTTCCAGAATAAGTCATTAAGCAACTAAGCCCTGTGAGAAAATAAGGACTCTGCAGAGATACAGCAGCTGTAGAACAAACTCTTGGTTGCTGATAGACACTTGCCTATGCTAGATGATTCCTAACACTCAAATCAAATAATTGGCTGGGGCCTGAACCTTCAGTGCTTTTGGGAAAAGCTCTGTCAAAGATAACTGAAATGCCAGGTTAAAATCAGACTTCTTCCAACTTTTCTGTTCTCCTAATTCTGGCAGTACTGTCATTCAGTTTCTGTAACATACCCATCATTCAGGGGCTAAGTCATATGCTTAGTCCCTCATTTACACAGCAAGCCCTGCAAACATTGGGCATAGTTCAAAGGGCGTGAGCTAGTGATATCTATCAAGAGAAACTATTAATTCAACCCCCTGATATTTAAAAATAGAGTAGAAGAACATTTCAATTTATTTCCCTGCTTATAATAAGCTGCATCATTAATGAATATAGCCTATGTACTAAAACAAGAGCATCTGCTGTGAGCTTGAAAAACAAATTATTATTGCCTGTTAACATCTTTACATAAATATTTGGGAAATTTATATATTAATGTTATATTTTGTCAAGGATTCTCTATCCTGTTAGCCCCACAGCGTCTTCAGGTTCTTATTTTCTGTGCTCTCAGTAGTTGCATATGGTTATAGTAAATCAGGCCTGATGAACCACAGGCACTTTCACACTTGTATCCATATCTGGGTGCAGCATTCGGTGAGAAGAGTTACTCAGGCATACGGCCTGCAATAAGCTGAGCTCCAGTGAGTTGAAAACTCCTCCTTCAATAGCTATTTGGCCATTTGTTTTCTCACTGCAGCTCTTTGATTATCTTTCTCCCTTTGACAGAATGATGAAATCAGCCACAAGGTTCATGTGCCACCTCCACCAAATGTTGCTCATATTCCAGTAGTCAGGAAGAAAAATGGGGAAATGGTGAGGGTTAAGGTGCCGACTGATTCTAGAAGACCTGAGGATTAAAAAGCACATATTCTGCTGAAGGAGAGACTAATGTACATGCAGTTAAAACTTCACAAACCATCAGTGGCGTCTTGTGTTGTGATGACCTTTCAGCTGAGGTTGTCCACGCAGCAACTGGCAGTCCCAGTTTTCACTCTTACACCAAAACTGAGATAATTATTTTTTGCACTATACATTCTCAGTAATTAGTACAGAATTTTGTTTAGAAGCACATCAGCTTAAAGGCATTTGAATGTTTTAATCTGTCTCAGTGAAAAATACCACTTACTACAAACAGGAAACATGCCTAGTGCAATGGCAGAATAGGAAATAAAGCTGAAAATTTTCAAACAAATGAACAAACATAGGGCTTTTTGCAATGCAAATATCCAATGAAGAAAAAAGCAAGAAAAAAAACCAAACCCTTATCCTTGTCCTAAAGGATATCAAATCACATAATTTCTAAGGAGAATTCAAGGGGACTTCCAGTAACCTAGGCCTTGTTTCCCTCATCTCAAACCTGTATCTTAGGCACACAAGGTAATCAAAAGTTCATTGCTACTGAAGATACAGGACAACAGCTGTCTTGCCTTCTGAGCCCCAGAACAGCACAGAGAGAGAGCTACATTTGTCCTAATTAGAAGCAACTGAAAAGTTTTACATCAAACTCTTTTGCAACAGAGAGTTGAGCTTTTAGTTGCAGTGAATTATTCATGAAATCATTCTGCTTTCCACAGAACATTTCAATTTTTCATTGAAAACCTGAACAGGCAAAGCAAGAAACTGCATGAAATACTTGAATTCCGGAGAGCCATCACAACACCCCTGAGATCTCAAGTCCCTCCCGTTCCTATTCTTTGTTGGGTACTTTGTCCCTCTACCAAACTTCATTTCCCAATAATATTCTGGCCAGGCAGCAGTGCTGATACCTTCCCACCTACAAAAGAGAAGACTACTCTTCAATAACAGAAGATGCAATGAAGTCAAGGAGATACCCCTTTGTATTTATTTGGTGAGACTTGAAATATACTACCACCTAACTCAGTCAGAGTTGAAGGGATAGAGAGAAAAAAACCATGAAGAAAGGGCAATGTGGAAGAAAAATGGGCATAAATCCTTTCATCCTACTCAACTACAGCAGCTAGTTTGTGTAGGAAATAGAGTGGAGCTACAAGGCCCTCCGAAAATGAACAGGACAGTTGCTGAAGTATGAGAAACTAATGAGCAGAAAAAGAGGCCACTCAGTCTTGCTCAGTGACAACCATAGGATATGTCAGACAGCTTTCACAGAGAGATCAGCTCTGCACCCAGTCTAAAAGCCAACATACCAGAGAAGTGAATATGTTGTGTGAAGGCAAATTTATACCCAAATAGCACAAAGACCACCACAAAGAAGTATAAGGAAGAGTCAGAAAAACAGTCTTTGACATTGTTATGGGTTTCAAAATGGGGGTTCCAGGGGGAAGGGAATTGTTTGGATTGTTTACTTGTTTGCTTATTCATAAATCCAGTATTTTTAGAAAATCTGAAGGAAAGACAAAACCTCGGAATCTGCGGAGCTTCTCCCACCTGTCCTCCGCAGCCGAGCAGGGGACCCGGCGGTGGCAGAGTGATACGGACAGAGCTGTCCCCCTGCATTCTGTACGATTTTTTTAGCACCCTAGAAAATAAAACTGTTACTTGCTGTTAAATCTATTCAGTCTTTCATCGCTGTTGTGCACCCCCTAGTGGTTCAAACCGCCGCAGACATCCTCAAGCCAAAAGTACAAACTGACAAGAAAAGTAACTTAAACTTATTTAAAGCAACTTAAAGTGCTGGGTGTACTTGTTTTCTAGAGAAAATTACTTTCGATTCCTCCAACCAGAGTTTCAACTGGCCTAACTCAGATAGCTGATTTCCATAAAATACACGCCCATTTACCTGTTGAGCCTCTTACCCTTAGAAAACTGGCATGTTATCTAAGCTGAAAAATACACTGTATTTAGTTATGCTTCAACTTCTGTTCAAGCAGAAAATACCATGAGCTGGAGGCGTCAAAACTAACAGTGCTTCCTCACAGCTATTAGAAAGAAAATAGAAGTAAACAAACTATCACAACTCAGCATCGACATTGCTGCTCACAGTGAGGTTCATCTCCATGAGGAAGGCAGCCTCCAAGAACATGGTGCCAGCTACACACTCTATTGGTCAGGCAAACTCAAAACCAAAATTCACCTTTCAAGTGTTGGCTTCATGATTAAAAACTCCATCACCTCCAAACTTGAAAACTTGCCTATAGGTCATTCTGACCGCATTATCTCCCCACGCCTCCTACTACACAACAAGCAACATATTGTTCTCTTCAGTGTATATGCCCCAGCTCTCCGAGCTTGATCAAGAGAATCTAGAAGAGGCAGAAAGAGAAGCAGAGGTGAAGGAATATAAGCCCATAGAAAAAAATTTTCTTTCTGTGTTTCAGGCCCTTTTCCTTTCTGGGTAGAGCTGTGGTGAGAAGGAAAGGACAGATATATGTGAGCACCTGTCTTTTAAAGCTGGGTAGCATCCACTGGTAACATCAGAGAAAGTTTGATTTGGGGTCTGTTTGAGGAAAAAAACCCAGTGAATTCTCATCTGAGTAGTCCTCATTTATTCATCTTTCTGTACAAGGGAAGATAATTGGTGAGCTGATCAGATAAGGAAATGCCAAACAGGATACCTGATTATAACAGAAAACTGATCTATGGGATGAATTAGCCTCTCAATTCTCTGAGTCACATAGAAAACTGGAGAAAGATAATGAAAATTATCAGATGTTGACAAGGAATTTACTGGATAGTTTTGACAGTGCCAAGTGATTCCCAGAGGACAACATTCAGCGGTGCTTCTAGTGCTGCTCTAGAAAAGCCTGGCATATGGTCTTCCTTTAGCTTAATATTGGTGGCTAAGTTTGTATGCAGATAATGTGGATGACTTGGTCATAAATAGGAGCTGAGAGACCATGGTCAAGGACTACCCTGCCCTTAACTATTCCTTTTCCCTCAGTACTGATCTTGCAGAAACTAGCTTTAACGGCAAAGAAGTGCCAAGCATAGCTGGACGGGCATGCACGATCCCCATATCCTATTGAAGTTTTTGACAAGGCCGATGCCATGGGTAGGTATCATCTGCCTGGCTGACACCTCTTGGTTCCATTCCAGTGCAAGGGTTCACTGACTTAGCTGCTGCAGCTGCTGCTCTGCTTATCTTTGATCAGCTAAATTTGAAACACAAGTTGCTATTGAATCAAGCAGTGACTTTTCTTTCTCCAAGATGCAGATGGTGGCAACTGTTTTAAAATTCAATTTTGAATATTCCACCTCTGTGTGTGTGCGTGTGTGCATTCTGTTACTTGCAATATCTGCTTAGAAGCACTAAAGCAATGTTTTTGTCAGTTTTTGTCTTTTTCTATTTGACAATTGCTGATGTAATTTTACTTTTGTTTGTAGATATCGGTCTTTTTGCTGCTGAGTCACAGAAGAAGGCAAGAGGTAATAAATATAGCCCTTAATAAACCCAGGAGGGTGTGGACTATTAGAATGACCATCAGAAGGGGAGTATGCTTTAACCAGCAATAGCAGAACAAAAAGTTCCTGTTTCCTATACCGAGAGTAGGACCCTATGGTTGTGTCATTGTGGAGATTAGAGGGCTGTCCAGCTGGCAGATAGAGAGATGGAATGAGACAAGAAGATGTATCTCTTCTTCAATATGAATTAAATGCTTTTTTTGACCTTTACAGTGAGAGAACAATATGACTAATCCTTGAACTTGGTGATACCTGCCAGCTTTATTCAAGACGGCACATATACCCTCCAATGTTCTTCACCAACACAGATCAAAATATTTTCATCAACAGTTATGGCTTAAAAACAGCTACCACAAAGCCATACCTGTTTTCCCAGAAATGGTATTGTTGAAGTACTGTGGGGAATCTCAAGATGGATTACTGTATACCTCTGAAAAAGGCTGGACAAGGCAACCAGGGGATCCAAACATAAGATGTGTTCAAAATGATCCTTGGAATTAAATTTTCACTACAAATACAAGTCTCTTCCTGTCTGTTTTGTCTTTGAAACATTCTCTGTTTCTCGTGGCCAGGTTTATTTTGCTATAAAGTATTCACTGAAGCAGGCACGAGGGTAATGCACGGAGACTTCCCTCACGGCACGAAGAGCAAGACAATATAATTTCCAAAACTGTGATTGGCAAATAATAGTGGCTGAAGGCTGTAGTGTTAATGTAGACTTTTCTACATACACAGCTAACAATGTAGTGTGTTTGAGAGGTTTACAACATCTACTATTTGCAGCTTTCTCCTTTTCTCTTTTAGAAGTCACTTCACACACACATACTACAGTGTTGCTACTTCTGAAGTCCATTCCCTTGAGAAAGTGCAGAAAGTCATTTTGTTGTTCCCCATATTATTTGCATCCACAGTAATTACTCAGGCAGTAATTGAAGGGACTTTGAATATTTATTAAAACTACATCAAAGGTATAGCACTGTTTTTCCTTCCTATATGACCTGCAAGGAAACAAAAAACGCCAGATAACTCCATTCATGTTCAAGTCATTTAGTTTCATTGCTTTCATCTGAGTACTTTTTTCTAAGTGGTTATAGACTGGATTTTGTTGTTGTTCTTGCCATGGCTAATTTATTTCTCTGCATGTGTTTCAAGCATTTCGCTAAGGAGCCACATTGTTTGTAGTGACATTGATGTGAAGTTTCTTCACCATCAGCCCCTCTCTGAGGTCCTACACTGTCTGAGGGGAATGCTCCCAGACTTACAATTTCTTTGTCAGGCCAAAAGGTACACTATAGATCATTATTTTAGCAAAAATGCCGGCAGCATTGAAATCTGCAAGTTTGCCTACTCAACGTGAGCAGCAAAGAGGGGTTGGTCCCCTGCCAAGCAAGACAGTTAAGGCAATGAGAACATTAGCCCGGTCAGCCATAGAACTAGACTTGATTGCAGACTAAGCAAGGATAAAACACATTTTATTTACTGCAACGTGATAGCTTCAAATAGATATTTAAAATATATGTCTGAAATAATTCCTTATACTCACACTAAAAAATGTCCTTGCCTCAGTGCTACTGGAGCATACTATGTTACATACTTATCTTTTTCATGGCTTTGACATTGTAATAGGTTTGAATTTATTTTTCTTCTCTGGGGAGGGGGATGTTTGGGTTGTTTGCCTGTTAAAGCATTAAAACAGTTTTTTTTGAAGAAGCATGAAAGGAAGCCGTTCCCTTCCCCCAGCATACCTTGGTTGAACTCTGTTCTCAGCATCTGCAGAGCTTCTCCCCGTCTGTCCTCCGTGGCCAGGCAGGGGGGCCAGGGGATGCAGCGGGAGTGGCATGAAGACAGGATCAGGTCCAGGACTGTCCCAGCTGCTCTCCTGGGCTCCTGCTTGTCAACGCCGTGCAGCAGGGTGAGGGAGAGTGGCTGGGTCTCAGCTGTTGTCGTTTCCCCGTCCTCCCACTGCCTGGTTTGCGCAGCAGGGCGGCAGCAGGGTGGCACAGGGATGGAGCTGGTTTGTTCCCTGCAGCAAAATGGAGTGGAGCAGTCCCTGTCCTCATGCCGCCCAGCGGTGCTGGTGGCGGCGGGCAGTGGTGAAACTCGATGCCTGCACCCGTGGTGCCTATGGCCGCCCCCCGCCGCGGCGAGCTGGGCTGGGCTTGGCGGTTGCTCAGGCATGGAGGTCTGGCCCTGCACAGGTCCCGTTCGGCATGGTGAGGTGGCACAGACTGGTGGGATGGCGCAGAGTGGTACGAGGTGGCAGTTTCTTCTAGCGGGTGGCTGGCAAGATCCAGAGGTGACCACGGTTCTGTGGTCCCTCAGCAGCACGGTGGCGGCTGCCCCTACAGGCGGCCCCCACTGCCTGTGGCCGGTCCCTACAGGCAGCGGGGGCCCCATGGGCAGTGCTGCTGGCCCCAGGAATGCCCCGCTGCCAGTGGCAATGGCAGCCAGTGGGCCCCAGAGCCTGAGCATATGGCGGGTTTGGTGGGGGCCGCCATCTTGCCTATGGTGAAATCCCAGGCAGAGGAACGGTGCCCAATGCTGCCGACAAATAGGAAGACAGCCTGGCCAGGAAGAGGACTCTGATTTCATGCAATATGAGAAGCCCATAAAAGCCAGAATCCCAGAAGTTCTGTCCCTTTTTGGCTGACTTGTGTGGTCTAGACAACTGTGGTGGTTTAAACCACCTTTTATCATCTAGGGGCAGGTTCA
>VXBA01000520.1:59702-78311 GCA_013399895.1 Serilophus lunatus
CCTTGTTTTCTGGTGTTTTCCTGACGAAAAACCATGCGGTTTAGGTCCCCCACGCCATCTTTTTTTTCACAGCCGTGGCATCTTGGGGACGCCCTGGCGCCAACACGGTGCGAGGGCTGACCCCCCCGCGCCGTCCAACAGCAGCCGCTGCGCTTAGGTTCCTGGCCAGGGCTGGCCCAGGGCTGCCGCGCCTGTGCCAGGGACCGAGGGATGACTGTGCACTCTGCCCGCCGCCCCTCCCACCCTGGGGGGACCACATGCGCCACGCGGGGAGGGGGGGGAGCAGGACCGTGGGCCGTCCTGGCCCCTGGCCCTTGGGGTGGCCCCCCCCCGCCGCTACCACTGCTGGCCCACAGCTCCTGGGGGCCCGGGGGTGAGGAGCCACTGCTGCCGCCCTGTCCCTGCTCCGGCCCCGCACTCCTGGGAGGCCGGGGGACGAGGAGCCGCTGCCGTTGTCCTGTCCCCGCTCTGTCCTGGCCCCAGCTTAGCCTGGGAAGGTGGAGCCACCCTGTCTGGGAGAGGGCTGCCCCGATCTCAGCTTTTACCGCCCGCCCCTCAGCTTTTTAAGGGAAACTGAATTTTACAAACAGGTAAGTAGGTTTTTCTTTCACTCTTTCCCCCCCAGCCAAAGTCCAAGGAACACCCTCAAGCCCCGAAGCCCCCTTTGACCACCCCCAGAGAGATCCCAGCCCCCCAAAACCAGTACAACAACATTAAGTGCTGTTCCTCCTGGTCCCTTCCAGCTCCCTTTACCATGCAGTACCATCAGAGCTCTAACAGTGGCATCAGGAGACCATCCAGCTGCAACAGTATGGTGTCTTTTCCCCTTGGGTCCCCGGAGGGAGGGTGCTTCGCACTGTTTTTGTCTTGCAGAGGCTACAAGACTGGGAGATACTATCTTCAAGGAGGCTTTCCCTTCCTTCCCTCTGCTCCTCAGCCCACCTGTCTGCTTGGAGGAGCAGTTTGTTATTTGTTTTCTTTTTATTTTAATTTTATTGCGGAACATTGTCAGGTCTGTTGTGTGTATTTGGTTAGTGCTTAGGGGGGTTCTGTAGTTTTCGTGCCCCGTGGACAATAAATTGTTAACTGGTGTTTGCTTCTATTCAGTCTTTTGTCACTGTTGCACCCCCTAGTTGTTCAAACCACTGCATCCATTAATGCAACAAGCATAGGATTGACAGCTGATTTATTTATTTATCTATTTATTTAAGAAAATTCCATGCACAGAATAGAAAATCATGAGCATCAGCTGGCCTCAGGGCTTTCAAACTGCTTATATTTCCTAAAAATATGTGCACTTTCTTAAAAAAAAAAAAAAAAAAAGAAGAAGTATTTGCTGTTTAGAGTGAGGTTTGGTTTTCCTTTGTTATTTATTATGGCAGCAAATTTAAATAGAGGCCCTTCTGAACTTTAAAGGGAACTAAAGTTGCAGTAATTGAGGTTTTTCTGGTGTCTGGTGCATCAGAGACCTCAGTCCAACTTGTCTGGGCCTCAGTATTTTAGTTATGGTTAAATGATTATAACTATCTCATGGAACAGAACTAGAGATGAAGCAGAAATGCTTACCAGCGTTTGCCTCTACCTTCCACAATGCCCAGTATTGATGTATTTTTAAAATTTATTTCCCTCCTACCCCAACCAAACATGAAAACCAGACGATTTTGACTGTTCCATGTCCACTGTGTTAGAGTTCTGTTCTTTTCTTATGAACATCAGCCTCGATGGCAGTCATTTCATGTTACTGCAGTTGTGGAAAAAGTAAGGAGTTATCATCCCTAATATTTTGTTTTGTTCCTTTGAGAGGACAGATCTTTCTGTTTTAAGATATCTTCCAAATAGTCGGGATTCATTAATCTCTGGAGCTGTTTTATGTGCTAGTGCCTCACCAGCCTCAGGAACATGAGGAATTAGATTAGACTAGACATCTAACTTTTGACAGCTGTGACTAGTGGAGCTGAATCCCACCATAGGTAACATCTTCTGCTGGTTTTATTAGTTAGGACTAGTTCCAATCACTTCAGTGCACTGTTCTTGCTCATCCAGCTTTTAATCCTGTACCCTAGCCACAACCAGTTAATTCTGCATGTGGCACATTCTTTCTGCAGTTCTGCGCTGTCTTTTTATAGGTTTTGCTGCCTGTGCTAACTAAAAACTATTAAAATGGTGAACTGCTTCAAAACAAGCAGATGTCAAAAAGAAACCTCTCTTCTGAGTATCCCACTTACTGCTGGCAACCATTACTTGCAGTTACAAAGCAGATAATTTAAAACTTGTCTAGCTGTTGCCCATGGTTCTAAAGCATCTCCTTCTTGATGGAGCTTTAACTTTAGCCGTCCTATTCTTCCACTCAGGATATGTTCTTCACATTACTCCTGTTAACATATCTTGTTGAGAAATTACTCAGGGAAAAACATCTGACAGAAGTCTGATTTCATCAGTGCTTCTGTCCTAGCTGTCACTGGATTTTTGGAATTACTTGAGCTTCTGTGACACAGCACAGCCACCAGCAGCCACTGTCAGCCAATGGCTTCCCTGTCCCTGGCTTGTTAGTCATAGGTACATCAAGGACTTTAGCATGTGCTTTTTGTAGGTGGTATTACCAAGGAACAGGTGATGTTTCCTGAATAACACTAAGTTTTGCAGTTTCATTCTATTATTCTATTTATATTATTCACTTATTAAATATTTTTATGCAGATGTCACAGTGGGTAGCTAGAAGATGAGATGGATGTTGAGACTAAAATATTTGAAACAACATCCACTTGTCTGCACAACAGTGCTCTGTTTGCATTGTAGTCCTTGGTCTCCTGCTTATTGAGGAACGTATTGCAAGATGTTGTGGGTCCCTCTACACTCCCATCCAATTGTTGGTTTGTTGTTTTTTTTTGGTTGCTTTTATTTTGGTTTTGGTTGGTTGTTTTGGTTTTTTAAAGAGGCAATAAGAGGATGGCAAGTACTCAGATCTCATCATAACCTTCAGTGAGGGAGAAATCAGACAACAACCCAAGACTGGGGTGTTTGGGTAAAAAGTTATCTGTCCTATGATGTAGACACTACCATTGTTGGGAATAAATACACATACTGATACCAAGAGTCTTGTGACTCTGTATTACAAAACTTTTGAGTTTCTGATATGCGTTATGTGATTTGAATCCAGAAGGATTCCGTTGACATCAGATGTAGGTGGTCATTGTTAGATGTTGATTTTAAATACATTTGTAGCTTTCTGAAAAGTGAGGAGTAAATCCTATGCAGTCAGAAACCATTGGTTTACAAAGAGTAGTAAGTTACTTTGATGCACAGCAAACCTTAATTGTTATTGTAATCAACTTGCAGTGCATTTGATGTATAAATCCAGTCTTCCACTTGCACTGAAGTGTATATGACTGCTGCAGTTGTCCTCGTGTGTGTGCACGTTTATACTTATATATGCACTCAAACGTAAATGTATATTTATATACACAGCAAAATTTCCCTTTATACACACAAGTCTATGTAAAAATATATACAGAGAAGCAGGTATATATATAAATCTGTAACCTTTCATGACCTACAATAAAGAATAACAAATTGGATAGAGGATAAATACAATTTTCTTTTTTCTTTTTGGTCTAGAATGGGTTACATACTATATGGAGCTAAAGCATAATTTGCAGTACAGAAAGGAAATGGTTTTGATGTTTATGAATCACTACTGTCAGATTTGTACAAGTAAAATACAATACACTGTATATATATACACAGTAGCGCTCTTCATGTTTAAAATATTCTAGAGAGCTTAACAAGTGATAACCTAAGATAAAGCTGCTGTTGGGTCAAAGAATGAATTAAACAAGTGTTGCCTTTAGTCTTGACATGAAAGCATTTACAGAGCCAATGTTCTAAATCTCTGCTGGCAGAATATTCAGAGGTGGAAAACGAAAGAGCGTTTAAGATGCATGGGCCCTTTCAGCTATGGATTTATAATGATATTTCTGTAGAGTATTTCTAGAACATAAAACCTGACTTGGGCAGTAAGGAAGTAATACTTAGCTGGAGATGTAGGGCCTGGAGATTAGGGATGCACTTGGAATACCCTTAAGAAGTAATGAAAATCTGAGGATAGTTCACCTCCTGGGGGGTCTAACAGCAACAGCATCTAACCTGGTGGCCCTTCTCTCCCCCTTGCTTCTTTCTTAAATTCATGAAAATCTAGGCTTTTTCTTACTTATATATTGCAGATACGATTCACGATTATGCCACTACCAGGCTGAAAGCTCCTCAATGGGTATCACTGCTGCAATGTTTCAGGTGTAGTTTTTCTAAGAAGCTACTTCCCTTCTGTCCTGAGTGAATCAGCCAGAAGCAAGGAAGATGGGAAATTTCCCTCCATGTCCAGATGCAGAATTTGGCTGAACAGTTTTTTGTGTTGCTGTCATGCTGGGGATGAACACCTCTCAGCCAAGATGCAAACAACTGGAAAGATCTGGGTGGATGCCTCTTTCCATACAGCACTGAATGATGGATGAATGGTTATGGCTTGCAGTTGTTCCTCAGCTGATCCCAACTCAGGTGTAGACCATACTCCACTATAGTCTTGGTCTAATATGTTGTATTAGAGTGAAATATTTGTCCTTTCTTGAACTACCAAGTGTGCTTTTATGTAAGTTCCACTAATTTTTTAAAAAACTCTGCTTCATTTGAAATTAGCCTCCAGGAAAACCAAGGGGCGAACAAAAAAAGAAAACCCTGAGGATATTTAGAAGTAGCCAAGACTTAGGTCCCAGACAGAAATCTTTCATCAATATAAATATTTCATGTAAAGTGTAGTAGACAGAGCCATAGACTAAACTGTCCTTGATCCAAATTTTAGTTACTGCATCTGCACAGGGTGCATATGAGAGACAAACAAAATGCAAGGAAGGCTCAAGCAGTAAGGGCACTCACTTGCACTCATAGAGATGTCGGAAGTTCAGATCCTCTCAGGCTAAGAATGACTTGTCACCTTTGAACAAAATATTGAATTTTACAAATCCATTCCTTTGTGTAAACCCCATTTATATCCCCAAGATCTATGTAAGATGTGCTAACACCTTTACTCAATACACTGTTTCATTTTGCCTTTATAAATGGCTTCAGTGGAATTTATGTGAAAAGCAGGTGCTTGCCAAAAGACTGGCAGGTGATTGCAGTAACACATCAGCACTGTATGGCAAAGGGGCTGCACCACATCCCTCACACTGAGAAGCTTGCTTCTCAGTGGTGTGAGAGTCCATCACTCTGTAGCCATGCTGCCCAGCATTGCTGGATATAAAAGCTTCTTAAGAGGTTGCTGCTAATATGTACTAGAGGTTAATTGCAGGAGTTGGGAAAGCTGATGTTTGTCTGAAAACAAACACAATATATGATTGTAGTGGAAGTTGTAAACAAGGAGGCATGCTGGGTAGCCTCAAGCTAGCAGAATTTTTAAAAAATCCTGAGACTTGTCTTTACATTATTTATAGGCTGGAGAAGATTCATTGTTTGTGAAACAACAGGCAGCCTTTGTGCTACATCTATTGACACAGTGGAACCTTCTTGGAGTGAAATTTGCTTTGATATCCTGTAGAGATTTCCTCTTGAATTCTGAGTTTTTCAAATACGCTGTTCTCAAGCTTGCCCCTTCTCTCACATGCACACTCTCTTGCTGTGCCTCATATGATGCATGCAACACTTCACAGTGAATCAAACCCCATGTGGTGGGAGAGAATTATCAAGGGTGTATGGTATCTTTAAAGAGCAAATTAGTAAAACGTTGATTCTTATTAACTCAAATAGAAACAAATTTCATGAAGGCGTTAGCAAAGAGTGAAATAACTCTTATGTACACAAACTTGGTGTGTTCTTTGCAGAACTCAGCGTGAGATAAAGACGCTACTTTTATATCGGGAAATAGGGAACAAAACAAGAAAGAGTACTGAAAGAATAATTCCTCCCCCAGGAAAACAAGACAAAACACTGTGTCCCAGGAGAATAGTCTGTACTCACTGCCATCCTTTATCCTTTGTGGCAATGCGAGAGCAGTCAGCAAAGGCTCACTGGGCAAAATTCCATTGCATGTAACTTCTCTGAAATCCAAGATAGTACACCAGACATTAACACAGCCCATATCTGACTCAAAACCAGTTTTGCATTTTATTTATTGTGATTTATTGAACTGCAGTAGCCCCTAGAGGCTCTCAGAAGGACTGCTGTCCCATTGTACTCCATGTGGTAGCAGGAAAGGACAATGATGAGACACTTGAGTGCTCACTTTGATTTCACTGGGGTCTGGCACAAGGTCAGAAGTCTTTTGTATGCCCTTTCGGAGATTAGCTTAATGTCCTTGTTTTGTATGTATCACTGAGTGAGGCCCTCTGATAAAAACCTTTAAAGTCGATGGAGGTACTACTACACACATCTTGCTGTTGTCTGCACCAACTCATCCTCACTTGTTACAAGCAAAAACTCATTTGCCGGAGAGAAACTGTGTCCCTGCCATGCCATAGATGGGCTTCACAGCAGAGATCTGCTATTAGCCAGTCCCAAGAGCTAAGAAAAAGCAAAACAAACAAATAACAACAAAACCACAAAACCAACAACAAAAAGAAAAGAAAGCAAAGTTAGCATTCCAGCTGTCAGAAAAGCACTGGGATAGTCAAACAGAAGCTTCAGTCGTTCCCTCTGAGCTGGAAAGAGAGATATCTTGTCGTGTGGGGCTGTTAAAAGAAAAGTAATTAAAAGCTAAGAAAAAAAAAGAAAGGAGAGGAGACCTGTAACAGTATTCCCTCTACAATAGACATTCTAAATTGCTAGATTGCTTTTTCTTTGCATGGGGACAACTATCCTTTTGGTTGGTTGGTTGGTTGGTTGGTTGGTTGGTTGGTTGGTTGGGTTTTGGTTGGTTGGGTTTTGGATGGGAGTGGTGATGTTCCTTTTTGTTCCTTGTCTAAATCTGGTAGCTATATCATTGCCAGAGAAAGTAGTTTACTAAATAGGCTTTATACAATATGAAAATGCAACTACATACTGCAGGGACAGGCAAAGGATAGAAGCAGGTATGATGGTAACACTAAATCCCTGCCTATTAAACATATCTGAAAACAGCCTCTGGTGCAGCTGGCACTGGTTAATAGGCAGTTTAACTTGCTCAGCACACTGGTGAGTCCTAAATCTGCTTTGACCGTCACAGTAAATGGTCTGAATGGCTCTTCCATCCATGGCATCCTGATGTGTTTTATATAAATAACATTATCATTTTATACTAGTTTCTTCTAAGCATTCTAAATTGTTTTGAAAACTTTTTAAAGTGAATGAAAGTCTTATTAAATCAGTAAATACATTTTAAATTAACTTCAATACAATCAATGGTGGCATCATTGCTTCTATCACAGAGATTCATCCTGAGGTAGATTTGTTGTAGTATGCTTGAAATCCAGAGGGGGTTTGACATTCTAGAGCAACTCTACTCAATCAGTTGGGGAAGGATGTGCACAAAAAAATTACATGTATCAAAAAGACAGCAAAGAGGGCTCTTGTTTTCAGAAGATAATCTTCAAAACCAAAAATGACCTGTAACAACAAGTCTTTCTGACTAGTCTAATTTGTCTGAAAAAAATCAAGGGATCTTGTCAAGATTCATAATTTTCTGCATAAGCAAAAGACTGATTCTTTCAGTACATGGCTGTGTCTTGATCTAAAGGGATTAGGGCTTTCTAGTCACCTGCCAACCTGAGCTCTACAGTTTTCTGCAATGACTTCTTCTATTGCAAGTGTTTGCCTACCAGTACTTACTGAGGCTGGATGGAGCTCTTGCCTCAAGGTATTTGGTTATGGCAGTTTAGCACCAATTCCTCTGCTGGCTGTGATATGAGGTCCTGAGTGGGAGATGCAGAAGGCACCTCTTTGTATTTGTTTTTCTCGATAGCAAGCCAAGACTGGTTTCTGCTCCTCAAATATAAGTACTGAAAGAGGAGAATGTGACAAACAGGAATGGGCAGGAAAAATCATGCAAGCACATCCATAGGAAGGTTGTAGTTAATGAGTAAAAAGTGTAAAGAAAAGCATGTGAAGAATACAGTCTGACTGAGCACTGTTTGTTAGTGTGTTGCTGCTGCGGATCCAGTATAGACACATATGAGATTAAAGTGACATGATATAAAGCAGTCATGATCACTTTTTCTGTAGCTATCTTTTCCTTTTAATTAAAGTTACCCAGGTAAACTCGCTTTTCAACAATTTAACTCTCTAGTAAGGGCTCATCAGGGAAGGAGAAGTTAGGAACCCCCGTTAGTCTGCTAGGGGCCCAGATCACCCTGCTAGTCATGGGAAGGAGCACAGATACTGCCTGTCAAGGGTGCTCCTTTTTCTATGTGTTGTGCAAAGCCCACTGTGTGCTCAATGACCAAATTTCCTACCTTGAACCATTAAACTCAGCTAGACACTTGTTCTTGCTGAAAATACGATTATTCAGTTTTTCCTTGGGTTTGACATAAAGACTACCTGCACAAAGGTAGGAGCTCAAGGCAGGAAATGTTTAGAGTTTTCACCTGTATAAGAATTGGAACGAAATATAAAGTAACACAGAAGGGAAGCAGTACAAAAAATCATTTGTTACAGTGTGGTGGTTTTACCACTAAAGGGGACACAACAGTGATGAAAGACTAAATAGAGATCCAACAGCAAATACAGGTTTATTTTTCAAGGGCACTAAATATCTTCTAGAACTCACTAGGCACTAAATAAAATATACAAAATATAACACCCGACAATGTCACACAATAAACAAAAAAACCAAACTGATCCTCAAAGACAGCTGGTTGGCTGAGAAGCAGGGGAAGGAAGGGGAAGCTGCCTTGCGGATGGTATTCTCCTGGCCCTCGAAACCCCTGGAAGCTAAAGAAGGTGAAAAGCAACCCCTCCAGGAACACCTACAGGGGAAAGCTACCACTTGCGGTTTGTTGAGTGGTCTCAGGGTGCTACCTCTGGATCTCTGATGGCGCTGCACTGCTGGCTGTGCCGATGGAGGTGAGGGGGAGCAAGCTACGTGGTCCGGGGGCCAGGAGAGGGGGAGTCATGGCTCCTCTCAGCTTGGGAGAAAGCTGCAAAGAGTGGGTAGGACTTCCGTGTCCATGGCTTTTATGTCCTGGAAGTCCTGCGGGAATTCAATGGCTTCTTCCTGGCCAGGCTGTCCTCCTATTGGCCAGATGGAGTTGGGCCCTTTTCCCAAGATTTTCACTCTGCACGAAATGGCAGCTTCTGCCAAAAAACACTCAGCCGGGGTCTGGGGGCACCATTAGTGCTGTCCACAGAGCACTCGCTGCTCACAGGGACCTGCCATGGGCAGTGGGGGCAGGGGTGACATCAGTGCCCACTGCACTTGGTGGACAGCCAGAGCAACAGCCATGGCTGTTCTCCCACCAGGAGAAGGGCCAGCACTGGCGTTTTGCTGCAACCCAGAGCAGGGGCGGTGACAGCAGCCGCAGCCTAGCAGCGCTGAGATCGCATGATGCCCAGAGCTCTCCCTGTGCAGCTGCTGGTGAGGGAGGGCAGCGGGCGGTCTGGCACCGCCAGCGTGGGCGACCACAGAGCATCTCTGTGGAGAAACAGCGGGAGTGGCTCCGTGCACTCTGCTCTGTGGCCAGCGGAGAGGCGCCACACCATCCCGGGGCCCCCGCAAGATGCTGGGCAGGATTGAGCATTGTCACCCGCTCCAGCCTAGAGCGCCTGCAGGCAGCAAGGGAAACCCTGTGCCGCCTGGTCCCCCACCCGGCTGCGGAGGACAGGTGGGAGAAGCTCCACAGATTTCCCAGACTTCAGCTTTCCTTCATGTTTCTAAAAAACTCCTGGCTTTATCGCTTAATAATAAAAACATTTCCCCCCTTCCCCTTGAAAACCCCATTTCCAAACCTATAACATACATCAACATGTGAAATAGGTGGTATGAATAGCATGCCTAATATTTTTGTTAACTCAGAAAATATGCCCTGGAGTGCAGTTATGCACTGCATTTTTATGTAGATGAAGCTTCAAGACAAAAAGTTGAGTGGTGTAGTTCATGCTATATTTTTTGTGGAACAAATACAAAAGTCTTGCTTTTAGCCCCTCTATAGGACTAATATTTTTTTTTTTCTTCCTTACTATCCAAAGCAATTGGAGCTACCCTTCTGTCTGGTATGACCAATATATGTTTAGCAACAGCAGATGCAATGTACTTGGAAATGGAGGGATAACATTAGGATCCAAACCCTCTGGATCCTTTCTCGTGTGCTTCCCACAGAAGGAAATCCAGCTTGACATAGTTTTTGCATGCAAACTGAGCAAAGTCTAAATATTACAGTTTAATCACCACCACTACCTTACCCCTGCACTGGGCTCCTGAAATGTAGTTCTTTCAAAGAGATGCCGTCAATGGGAACAGAAAGCATTTTGTGTAGTATTCACTTTGAACTATCTCAGACCTAACCAAAATATCCCTGGCAGCTGGTGAGCACTTAGGATCTACAGTTCAATGGGAATTCACAGGGCTCCAAGACTCTGCCAGAACTGATTTAGGGGGACACTGGAACCTGAAGTAGAGAGCAGCCCACAGTATGTATTATGAATATCTCTTTTCTTTGGTAGTTTAAATCTTCTTTCAGCTTAAGCTCTGTAGCTAGTTTGTACAATGCAATTAGTATTGTACACAGCAAATTCACTGCTGTGATTGGAGTTTGCAGTAGAGGTTCAATCAGGACATGTGAGATGTAATAGAGTCTTATTTGTTTTTTCCTGACTGTATGTACTCCTCAATACTAATGCAAGTAAAGGATTTTAAAAATCCACTTGTCACTAGAGGAAAAGCTATGCCTACGAATATGTACACAAAGCACATCAGTTGTAAAAGTAGCAGCCATTTCATATTGTCACTTCTAGGAAAGAATTTGACTTTGCAGGGGGAGAGAATCCAACACAAGATGATCATGGATTTTATTCAGACAAGCACCTTCAGTGATAAAGTAGGGGGTGTAATCCTTATAGAGAGGTTCTGCCATTTTAATCACAGCAGTAGCATGGTACAACTTGGTGTGTAGGCAAGTGATAAAATAAATGTTGAGAGCCTGTTCTTAGCTACAACATTCCTGTGTTCTCACTTTATACATTTTTTTGCAGCCTCCATGAATTAGGTTTAGTTGCTAACTTAGATGAAGGCAGAGTTTGCAGGTGGGACATACAGAGAGGGGTTTGTATATTTTGGAAGGGTGCTCTGTAGCTCAAATCTGTTCCTTCACTTCTGACTTGTAAATTGCAAAATCATTTTTTATTCAGTTTCCAAAGAAAGCAAAATATGTTGGTCTGTCACACTCTGTAAGTTGTCTGGCAATAGGAACTACTGAAATAGCTCAGATTCCCTTCATGGCAACCAAATAACAACTACCAAAACCTAAATGCTTGCCTTTTGTGTTCTTTGGGAAACAAGAAAGCAAGAACAAAAAAATTGGAATATTGGCTTTTTCCAATGGACATTCTTCTATGTGCTGGCACTTAGAAACTTTTTGGTTTTATATTACCTTCTTCTGGCTTCATTCACTGTATCACCATTAGCTTTGTGTTCTGGATAGAGGGGTTAAATAATTTTGAACACTGTAGTTAAATTATTAAAGTTACCTTGGTTGATAATCTGAGATTGTTTGCTTGTTACCTTGGATTATGTGTCTGGTTAGAGCTCACTGCCTTTTGTCCCAGTCTTCCCAGGGTACCATCTCTAACCAATTACCTAGTCTTATGTTTTTCTTGGTTTTTTTGCTAGTTATTAAGTAGATCTTTTAGCTTTTCCTTTGATGTCACAGCAAAAGTGCTAATAAAACCTGGATTGGACCTGGAATAGGGAAGCTAAACTTTTATCCATGGAGCAAGCTCAGCTCAGCAGCACAGTAGGCTTCCCTGCTTTGCCATGTCAGACCTTGTCTGAAATGCTGAAGTGGACTAATTAATGCTATTTCTATTACTGTCACCTACACCCAGGAGGGTAAACTCATACCATGCAGCTGAGGTCATGCTCTCAACTATTCCTTGTTCCCATGCAGGCCCTCTGGATTTAAACCAGCAACCCACAACTGACTCTACAGCCTGCACAAATTCCTAGAGCTATCTAATGACTTTCCCATGAATTGTTTCAGCAGTGTCCAAAATAAGTCATTTAAGCCAGCTGGGAACTGAAATTTTTTTTGTGGACTATTCTGCATTACAATAATTCTAGTTCCCAGGTAAAATAAAAACTATTCCTAAAATAAACATTTTCTACAATTGCCAATTTAAAAACAAACCAAAAAACTAAACCTTAGTAAAGGATAATTTTAAAATATTTTCCTATGAACCATTTAATTTTGGTTTAATATTACATTCAGTGTTATAATAGTATATCTTTAGTAGACCTAATATTATACAGAGATACTATATAGCAATCTTTTGCAATGCTTTAAACAACTTATCAAAATTAAATGCTCCAGCATTATATTTTGAATTTTCCCTGCAAAAAGTAAAATACTGAACTTCTACAAAATACTCTGATTTATGTGAAATAACATTTTTAATGGAGAGTTGTTATTCATCTACTGCTGCCAATATCTACAGGCAATACTGTGATGCATTTATTTGGTATATCATAATATACTAGGATGTTGTGGGTTTCTAAATATTACTCAGTGTCTTTGTTAACACTCACAGTTCAGCCTTACAGAGCACCAAAGACTACTCACTCTGCGGTTCTGGAGCCCCCATTTTTTCCTGTTATCCTCAGGCTTGGATTGTCTGGTTTCTGGGTATGATGGATCATAGAATCATAGAATGTTAAGGTGTTGGAAGGGGCTTTAAAGATCATCTAGTCTCAACCCTCTCTCTCATGAACAGGTACACGTCCCACTAGGCCAAGTTGCTCAAGGCACCATCCAACCTGTCCTTGAACACTGTCGGGGTTGAGGCATCCACAACAGTCCTGGGCAACCTGTTCTACTGTCTAACCACCCTCACAGTAAAGAATTTCTTCCTAATAACTAATTTAAATTTCCCCTCTTTCAATATTTACCAATTGCCCCTTGTTCTATTGCTACAGTTCCTGATGAAGAGGCTGACTACCCTGTAGGTCCCCTTCAGATGCCGGAATGTTGCTATGACTTCTCCATACAACCTTCTCTTCTCTTCTCTTCTCTTCTCTTCTCTTCTCTTCTCTTCTCTTCTCTTCTCTTCTCTTCTCTTCTCTTCTCTTCTCTTCTCTTCTCTTCTCTTCTCTTCTCTTCTCTTCTCTTCTCTTCTCTTCTCTTCTCTTCTCTTCTCTTCTCTTCTCTTCTCTTCTCTTCTCTTCTCTTCTCTTCTCTTCTCTTCTCTTCTCTTCTCTTCTCTTCTCTTCTCTTCTCTTCTCTTCTCTTCTCTTCTCTTCTCTTCTCTTCTCTTCTCTTCTCTTCTCTTCTCTTCTCTTCTCTTCTCTTCTCTTCTCTTCTCTTCTCTTCTCTTCTCTTCTCTTCTCTTCTCTTCTCTTCTCTTCTCTTCTCTTCTCTTCTCTTCTCTTCTCTTCTCTTCTCTTCTCTTCTCTTCTCTTCTCTTCTCTTCTCTTCTCTTCTCTTCTCTTCTCTTCTCTTCTCTTCTCTTCTCTTCTCTTCTCTTCTCTTCTCTTCTCTTCTCTTCTCTTCTCTTCTCTTCTCTTCTCTTCTCTTCTCTTCTCTTCTCTTCTCTTCTCTTCTCTTCTCTTCTCTTCTCTTCTCTTCTCTTCTCTTCTCTTCTCTTCTCTTCTCTTCTCTTCTCTTCTCTTCTCTTCTCTTCTCTTCTCTTCTCTTCTCTTCTCTTCTCTTCTCTTCTCTTCTCTTCTCTTCACTGAGCAGCTCCAAGCCTGAGATTAACTCGGTTGGTTAGAGAGAGGTGCTAATAGCACCATGGTTTTTGGGTTTCATCCATGTACAGGCCATTTATTTAAGAGTTGGATTCAATGGCCCTTGTTGAGTACCTTGTAACTCAGAAAATTCTGTGATTCTTTCTCAGTCTGTCTTTGTAGGGGAGGTGCTCCAATCCCCTTATCAACTTCATTGCCATCCTCTGGGCTTGATCCGTGTCCTTTTTCTGCTGGGGACACCAGAACTGTACATGCTACTCCAGGTGGGATCTCAAGAGCAGAGGAGGAGAATCATCTCCTTTGAAATTCTTACCACACTCCCTTTGATGCAGCCCAGGATGCAGTTGGCTTTCTGGGCTGTGAGCACACACTGCTGGCTCATGTTGAGTTTTTTGTAAACCATCACCCCCAAATCCTTCTTTACTGGGCTGCTCTCAGTCACTTGTCTGCCCAGCCTGTAGGTGTGTTTGTGATTGCCATGACCCAAGTGTAGGACCTTCCACTTCTCTTTGTTGAACTTCATAAGGTTTGCATCAGCCCACCTCTCAAATGTGTCAAGGTTCTCTGGATCACATCCCTTCCTTCCAGTGTGTCGACTGCACTAGAGAGCTTGGTGTCATCACTGAACTTGCTAAGAGTGCACTCAATCTCACTGTCCATGTCACCAGCAAAGATGTTGTAGGGGGATAGAGTGAGCCTTTTGCAAAAGATGGTGAGGAGGTAGGTTGATTTGATGATTTCTCTTTTTCAAGAGACCTTTGGTAGCTGGGAGACATAAACTGGGATTTATCTCCCTCTCCAGCCTTGAAGAACAGTTAACTCCCTGAAAAGATAACTTTTCCACAGACAACCTTGGAGACACAATGAGGATGGGTCAACCAAGATGTTAAGAAGGCTCAGAAAGAAAAAAATTTGCATTCATTCGTGCCTAACATACATGCCATTAAGCCAGGGTTCTCACCTTTTAACAATAAATTTTTCCTAAATCCTTCCACTGCCTGGTATTTTTGGGTTAACTGTTATGTTCCTTTACAGATGTTTAACAGTATCAATATCAGTACCAACCCCTGAGGGATCCATGGTCTCTGGTCTCCACATGGATAATGAGGCACTGACCACAACTCTTTGCGTGCAATTTTCCATCCAGGATACTATGGCCCATGCCTGCTTCCTAAACCTTGGGATGCAGAAGTATAAATATGCCCACCTCAGTGACCTGGAAGGGATTCTCTTACCCATGGGCCACTGGAGTGCAGTGGCACCCTGGAGCCCAGGACTGTATACCAAAGGGAGGTCACCACAGCAATCTCCTCTTTGCAAGGATGTGCTTGTGCTAAGAAGATTCCCTGTGTTTTGTGGCCCCATATAATATCTGCTTGTTCCTTTCGTGTGCCAAAAACTCATGGTACAAGTAGAAAAGACTTACCCTGAAGTAATTTTCCTATATATGTACTACATATACTATACATATACATATATTATATTTACATTGTAGTACATGTATTTCTTTATTTACCCATACCTATATAGATGCATTGATATAAAATCCTCATTTTATTTACATGGTTTAGCCCATCTTTGGTATTGAGGGAAAAGGTGTTACAGTGAAGCACCAAACTCGGTTACTTGCTTTCCTAGCTTATGATGTTATTCCTTGACATAAAAGGGAAAAAAAATCTGGGAGCCTTTTTCAAACTGAGGACAGCAGAAGTGTCAGGAAGGAGGACAAGCTACATCCACCAGAGCAAAGAACACATGTTTGCCTACTAACACTATCTCTACTGCCTTAGAAAGCCACCTCAAAGAAGCCCATGCCAACCTGGCAGGGGCATCGGTCTTCTCCTCACCAGCCTAATTGCAATCTTCTTCTGGGGTGGGTTGGTCTCTTGTCCATTTTTGGCAGAAACCTCAGCAGGAGAAGCTTCTGAGTGTGTCAGGCAAGCCAGACAGTTCTACTTCTGAGTTTGACCTAAAAAGAGGATTAGCAGAAGGCAGCAGACAGATGTATTGCCTCCAGCTACTATCAAAGATCCACTGTTTGACATCTGTGCCCATACAAAGGTCTTTGCTGTAGACATTGAAGCAGATGCCAGGCCTTCTTGGATCTTTGGCAAGACAGAAGACCTTGGAACTTTTGCTATGCCTTTGAGCTTAAGACTTGCTATGTGTTAGAGGCACTTCTTTATCATCTTATCTCTGTAACAATTTGCCACTTACAATGGGTGATAGCACTTAGTAGCTCTTTGCTTTGGTTTTCTTGTGGAATGTTTGTCATGTGAAGTCCATCACTTCCTGCAATCTTGTCAGAGCAACTTTTGATGCTGGGAATGAGTAAGGAGAGCATGTACTTGTAGAGAGCCAGGCACAAGAATTAATTTTATTCAGTTCATTCCCATCTGTACTCAGAGACCAGGTCTGAGAGACATCCTGATCTCTGCAGCAAAAGCCATAAAGAACTTCTCTTTGATGCCACCAGGAAGTCTGAGCTGGGGCTCCTCACTAGCCCATGCTGTGCCAGGTCAGCTCAGGAGAAGCCAAACAAAAGGTCTGCTTTTAGGTCAGAGAAGGAGGGAACAGTTCTTTGACTCTGTTTCTTAAGGAAGAACAGACTGAGTTTAGACGAATTTGACAAAGATACCATGTCCTTAGAAATAATGAAGCTCTGCGGATTTCTCGTCTGTCTTCAGAACAGACTTTGAGAGACTTTGCAGAAGGAGTGAGACCCTGTCAGTGCCTCTGGGAAGAACAAACAGCAACGTGAGTTCATACATTTGCGTATCAAAGAATTTATGAAAGAAATAGACATTTTAAAATGTTCCAACACTTAGAAATTTTCCATCAGAGGTCTAAACAATCAAAAATTCAAATCCATAGGAAAACCAACACACTAAATCTACAACTTACAGAACTGCTTTTCCTGTTTTCATTACACAATTTTGCTTTCTACTCCTAAATGTATTACAAAGATGAAAGGCATATAATGCTCCCTTTTCTCCAATTTTCTTTCTTTATTCAAAGTTTTTCAAAACTCATTCCAAGCACTAATTTCCAAATGGAAAAAGAATCAGGGAGGTCTGTCTTGTTAACTTTTCTAAAAGGAATGCTAAGTAAAAGAAGACTTAGTAAAAAGTAAGATTTGATTCACAGGGAATTTTTTTTAGAGTAGGAAAAGATAAAATTTCTAAGAGAAACAGGAAAATGAAAATCATTTATTTCCAAAACATTCATATAAATTCTTTGATGTGAAAGTAACTGATAATTTCTCTGTTTTGTTTTTTCAAGCAACAAAACTGAAAGGTCGAAGAACTTAGTCATTAAGTGAAGGCTTCATTTCACATTCAAATGCAGAAACATCCCCTACAGTACATTTCCTGTGGTAGGCTGCTCTTTTAACACATATGGTTATCAGTGACACTTGAAATATGTGGCTCCAGCTCTCAGTCCCTGAAGGCAGTTTGTTACTAGTATGCATGTTAGTAGTGGCTAGCATGTATTTATATCTTACTTCTTAGTGCCCAAAAGGCACCTAGGTCTTTCCCTATAAACAACATTTAAATATAGTTAATGGATGCTAGCAGCTGTTTTGCCATTAACTTCTCCTGGGCCAAGAATGCAATGCAGATTTTAATTATGCAGGTCATTTGTGGAAAGAATTCCCAGAGTTTAGTGCGATATATCTCGCTTATTGGAAATTTTGTGTTTTCACTCACCTGAGTACAAGTCAATTTTTTTTCCCTGCTATGAGGGTAGCATATTCACATTTGGACCAAGGCAAAGACTGGGGTATTTGCATAGCAGTATACAAAATTCCTTTTTTTCTGTTCTTCTATCATTTTTTTCTTCCTTTTTTCTTCCCTTTATGGAATAAGAATATCCATTGTCTTAAAAATAACCTCAGTTTTCCAAGAATAGCTAATCTGAGTAGCTTGGTGAGTTTATTTTCTAGAAAACATGAACATGCAGACAGCAAATGGAATTGCTTTAACAGGTAGAAGGATAAGATCTGCATGAAATTTACCCCACTTTCTCAGCTGTTCTCACTATGTGCCAAATTGCAGTTCCGGATGGCTGAAATATATTCATCTCTTCAGACTTTGATTTGGTTGGTACAAAACCCTATCCTTCACAAAAACAAAGGTTCCTTCCCGAGTCTTTTACAAATTCCAGAGAATTTGGATTTACAGACTAAAACTGTACAAATTTTTAGAATACAAAGGTATATCATCAAAAAACATTGTCCTGTGTCAACTAGCACGGTTCCTGTCAAGTAAAGATTTTTGGGAAAGCAGACAGTGCTATCCCATGGTTGGCACTCAGGAGTCTCCCTCTCTGAAGTATGAATTTAAATTCCTGAGCGCCAGGTATAAGTAGTTCATCTGTACAATCTGAGTATATTTTAGCCTTACAGATTTTATTTCTAGAGCACTGACATGTGATGCCCTTGTAGCCATTTGGAAAGGGCTCTTGAAAGGGGGTGTAAGAGAGCAACCCACTTACTTGGTTATAAAATTCAATTTTCCTCAAAGCTGTTTCGGGAAGAGGGGTTGCTCCCAGCTGTTCCCCGGGACCGGGGTGGTGGGCTGTGGGGGGAGGGGGGCCGTTGCTCCAGCTGCTATCTCGGAATTTGGGGAGGGAAGCTGAGATTGGAATGGGGCCAGGCGGCAGTGGTTTCTCGTTTCCCCCAAGGCCGTGGCAGCGGCGGCTCCTTGCCCTCCCGGGGGCATGGGGACGGCAGCAGGCTGCGCCCCCCC
>VXBA01000520.1:78559-98507 GCA_013399895.1 Serilophus lunatus
AAAAATCGAGGCACGGCCCTGCCCCGCATTCTTCTTCAGCTGCTGCTGCGAAGAGAAGACCCCAGCTGCTCTCCTCCTCAGTCGCAGGCCTCGCGGCACGAGTTCCACCCATTTCTCTCAGCATGAGTCATTTCTAGCTTGCAAGCAAGTAACCCCTTCAGGGAGGTGGTGGGAGGGAGTCATTTTCACCTCTTTTTGTGTTTTTCAGAGAACTTCAAAAGCCAGGCAGTCCCCTCCATCAGAGGGACGGATAGAGAAAGATTTTCCTACCCTTCCCCACTGCTTTTTTTCCAGCTAGTCATTTAGCTGAAAGGAGCAGTTCCCTTTCTAATTTTGTTTTTTCCCTTTTTGTGTTTTTTTTCCCTTGCATGTCGGGTGTCCCTCGGTGTAATTCTGGGGTCTCCTGTGGGTTATCCCTACTTCCCTAATTTAAACCCCTTGTAATAAACTGTTCACCTGCTGAAAACTCTATTCAGCTTTCCGTCACCTTTATTGAACCTGCCCCCTGAATGCTAAAAGGTGGATTGAACCACCACACCCTTTATGTGCCTGTCTCAGTTTGAGACAGAGAGAATTATCTAGCAACCACCAGAATGAGAGATCATGACATGAGTACATCAAGATTCATTGCAAAAAATGTAGAAATAATAATAATAAATATATATATCTGTCTCTTATAGCAGCCACTCCCCTCCACACCAGGAAACCACACCTCCCACACACTTGAAACCACACCCCCAAACACATGACCCCCAAGAACCCCACATACCAGGGAACTGGATCCCACCCCCACCCAACCAAAACACCTCAAGTTCTAAAATGAAACAATTGCTGAAAACTGTAACAAAAGGATTCACACTGTTGGCAGGAATGCTGGGGTTCGTTGTTGCTGGGATTAGAACTCTGCACTGGTGCTGGAAATGCAGAACATCCAGAGATGGAGTGAAAAATCCTGACAACCCTGCAGGACACGACAAGAGGAGGCTCAGGAGAAAACCATGGCTGAGAAGGGAAAACAAGAGTTCTACAGGATCAGCTGGATTCCACAGCACAGCAAGTCCTCTCCAGAGGTGATCCCGGCAGGAAAAGAGGGCAGTTGCTGCCCGCACCACTCTTTTAAAAACTCTTTACCCCCGTCCTCATGGGCCCAATTCTGTCCCATAGGAAGCAGCCCCAGGATGCCCATCTCTTCTGCCTTTCAGTGGCTTGCATCATCATCATGGTGGCGCCCATGCCCCACCACGCGGCAGGGACTCTGCGGTGGCTGCGGGGCCCCTGACTCACGCGGACCCACTCCAGGAGAAATGCACACATCTGTGTGCACATCTCCCCCGCAGCCCAGACTGGGGCAGGGGGAGTGCTGTCACTCTGTTCTCACCTGTTGGCCCTGCACCACTCTAGAGGGGAAAAAAAAAAAAAAAAGAAAAAAGGAGTTCAACACAGTCACATATCAAAAGGTACCTTTCTGACACAGTGCCTTCCACTCACATGGCCTCCTCTGCACCCCTCCTTCGGGATAACTCAAACACTACAAACCCCAGGGGCACAGCACTGGGACCTCCTGGTTCCCTCTTGCAGTCTGAGACTCCAGACTGGTGATAGGCCTCATACCACTGAGTGATTACCTGATGTTCAGGAAGCCCACAGGATGCCCTGTCTTTACCAGCTTGTGGAGAATGGCTGGGCATTAGAGAGCTCCCAGAGCCCAGGACTTCACCAACCTCCTCAAGATGAGTGAGGAGGAGAGGTGTTCCAGGGGTACATCTGAACTCAAGTGAGCATCAGGCAAGAGTTGTAATTGCAGGTCAGTAGTGTGGACTTCCCAACAGTGTGTAACCTTTGGTTCAGGAAATGCCACAAATGACTTGTCTATGCAGACCCCTCTTTCACAAACTCACATATGTGCCCCTTACGTGGTGGACATGTACCAATTGCCTGACAGCAACTACAAGCAGCTCATATTCAGCTTCAGTATTTCTGTGAAATTTTGCTCAGGACTCCATTAGCTATGAGGCTTGTGATTTTTCCAAATATTCTAGGTTTTGGGGTGGTTCATTTTGCAGTGTCTATCTATTCACCTGCTCCATTTCAAAAGAATCATCAGAGAGTCCTCGAGTAAAAATAACTTTTAATTACTATCCATCTATATTGGATTTGAACAGCAATCCAGAGATCAGTTCTGAACCAGTAAAATAAAAATTAAAGGAATCATTCGTGATCCCATGACCCATCTCCTGAGTCCAGCAGTTCCTGAAGAATGTGATTTGTTAACTGAACTGCTTTTCCTGACTATATTTTTCCAGCTCCTCATAACCTACATGAAATTACAATATTTTTCCCATTCCTACTGCATGTATGTCAGATACTTACTTACTTCCGTTATTTTGCTAGCTAGCCTCGTAGGAGTTGTGTAAATGGCATTATCAAAATTGCATCTCCCTGATTCATTATTTCCAATTTTATAAAATAGCTGAGTTAGTGAAGACACTATCAAAGGGGTTTTTAAATAAACATGCTTAATCTTCTGGAGATTAAAAGAGATAGTATGGGTGACATATAATGATTCTTTTACCCCAAAGCCATCAGAAATACAACGTACAAGAAGAATACATCAAACAAATAGGCACAATAGAGAGCATTTCAGTGAGGAGATAATCACACTTCAGGATTTGCTTCTACTCAGTGGCCTAAATATTGCCCTACATGAATAATAAAATGAAAGAGGAATACTTAGAAAACCCAGATTTATACCCCACATTCTGCTTAAAAAAACAAAAAAAAAGAACTGCAACTAATATCTAGACTTGTTTAGTTTTAAATTAATTCCTAGGATTTATACTTGTCCAGCAGACAAAAATTAAAATAATTTAAGAAGCTAGAAAGAAAAAAACACAAGACCGACAATTTCTAGCATGATGTAAATTTTGATTGATAAGCATAGAATGATTAGGCGATGCGTCTTTAACCAGGTATCAGGAAAATTACACTGGCTGTCTGATTATCTTAATATTTTTCACCGCAAATACATGGTATGCAAAACAAACACATGGCTTGCCAGTCTAGAAACTCATGGGAGGCAGAATAGATTCAACTCTGTAGAAGAGGAATTCATTTAATAAATCACAAATCCTTCTGCTGTTCATCCTAGCTGCAAAGGGATGGCTGCTGCAGAATAATGCCAAATTTTCACAGACCGCACCAAACTATTAGATGTAGAGATGCTACAGGTTCTGTAGCATCAGGTTCTGTCCAGATCCTCTGTTGGTATAACTGACATAAATCAACCACAGTTAATTGAACCATGCAGATTTAGCCAGGTAGCTAGGAGAAGATCACGTATTCATTTACAGCATCCCTGAGAAGCCCGGAAAAGGGTATTTTAAGGCATATTGTATTCTTTGAAGCTAGGAACCTGATTAACTCTTTCAGCAGTCTCTTTGCTACTAACAGCTTTTTCACTGACTACACATTTCTGCTTATATCCAATGGGGCCCAAGGTTCCCATCTGATCTTCATTGAGACAAGATCTAATTTCTACTGTGCAATTATTCTGTTAATTTAGTTTTCACACATTTCAGTTGTGTGTACTGTGGCATTTCATCTGCCCCCAAATAATGCTACAAATGCAGAGACAAAATAGGAAAAAAAATTTAAAAATGGTAACTTCGTCTATATGATTTCAGTACAAATTATGGGTCATGCCTCTTGCCAGCTGATTGTCCATATAGTCACCTGACTAGCACATAATCTAATTGAGACCAAATGTTCTCCAAACAGCCAAAGCCAATGGCTCAAAAGAGCCATGGATCACTCACAGTGCTTGGGAAGGGAGTGGTTTCATTCGATCCCTGTAAAAGACTGGGCTAAAATACACTTCCTTCCTTCCTTCCTCCTTCTCCAAGCATTTTGTTTTAATACATTTTCCTAAGACAGCTTCAAGCACTGAAAATTTAAACCCATCCCTCTAATAATGTTTGTTTACCTAGCATTACAATAAAAATTTGACCTCAGGAAAGGAGCCCCACCACAGGTCTCTTATCAGTCACCATCTATGACCAATAGATGCTGTGTTCACACCAGCATGAAGAGAAAAGTTAAGTGGCCACCTTCCATTTGCTGGAAGCTACAGACGAAAGATTTTTATTCTGACTTCTTTCATCCCAGGCTGTATGACAAATGCATTACATATCAAGCAGGGGGCAGGCTCACAGCTGCTGCTGAAAAGGCAGCAGTTACTGAGACCGTTGCCAGCTGGTCCAATGTTCAGATCTGTTCAACAGCTGAGAACATCAAGATTCGTCAGTGCTGGGCTGCAATGGTGTCCCCTTTAGTCAACAGCCATATTAACGCCAAGTAAGTGTTGAATCAGAGTCCCAGATATCCAATATATATTTAGGTTTAAACACAGGGAGTATGCAGGAATATTACTTGGTTTAGTTCCTCATACCTATCAAAATGTAATTTTCTTGTTCTGTAGATGTGTAGTACCAATAGTACTTCTCAGAAGTAGTAAAATACATCAGATTCTTGTTGGCATGAAAAAAAAAAAAAAGAACGCCAGCTGTTTGATATGCAAACACAACAGTCAGATATTTGCATTGACATGAATGAGCAAGGTTTCTCAGTCATTTCAATGGGAACTTGGATGAAAGAAACAGATCTAAAGGTTTATTCTACTGCCTTTTTTAACACTGCCTCACTGCCTGCAAGGTACTTTTCTGCCTTCTCTCTCTTTTTTTTTTTTTTTAAGCTTATCAATATGTATTTCAGAGTTTTTTACTTTCATGTTTAACACATATTTTTTAAAAAGGATCACATCAGTTTCTAAGGATGCTACTTAGAGATACAGTGGCACAAAAAGCCAGACACAGACTGGAAAGACAGCTTTTGAAAGCCCATAGGAAGTGACAGGCATAGAAACCAGATCTTTCCACAGCAAGTCATTCTGTAGTACCTTCCCAGTTTTACTCAGCTGGTGCACACTGTGGCTTTTCATGGGTGCCAGGTAGTACTCTGGACTAGGATAGATCAGTGCTGATGGCAAACCTAATATTATATGGAGTTACAGTTACTCATCTAAATGAGAGCTCTGAGGTCTGCTTTTCCCTTGAGAAAACATTTGAGTACATTTATCCCACCTTTTAATCGGGCACCACTTCTCTTTTGACTAAAGCTTAGCCTAAGAGAAAATCTGAGTACAAGCTGAGGAGAAGAATCCTAGCTGACTTTAGTGAAAGAAGAGTGGTTTGTTCTTGATTTCAGACATGAGACAGTTTGATCTTAATAATATTGTGCTATAATCTTCTCTCAAATTAGGACACAAAGATTCTTCCACTTCTGTTCCTTCAGGTCTTCAGTAGATGGTTCTGGTTTGAAATGATTTGTAATCTGTACAAAAACACAAAGCTAAGAATAAGAGAGACAATTAGTGTTACCTTCATGTGAGCACACTGCTCTGAAATAGTAAGGATTCAAATAATTACACAATTCAAGGATAATACATATCAGTGTCTCCCTTGAGAATCTTCAGTTCATCTCCTGGTCTTTATTTCTAATTAATACTTGAATCCTTTTGTAAGTTAATACAATTAAAAATAGGGATAAACTCATTGTAGTATATAACCAAATGGATTTGTAGATTTTGCTTTTCTCTCTTATGACTATTAGGGATCTGAGGAAAACCTCTTACACCTGTCTTAACTCCAGCATTAGTCAATAAGATGCATACTCCAATACCTCCTTTTAAACACACTGAGGGTATTAGAGAGACAAAATCAGTTTAGTTTAATATTTCTTCAAAAGACTACTACAGAAACCAATGTTTTCCACCCCAGAACACTTTCTATCTTTTCATAGCACTGTCACTATCTAAAATGAACATACTGTCAGCATGTCCTTGAATACATAGAGTAATCTTGCAAAACCCCATCCTTAGATATTAAAAAAAAAAATTTATATAAGAAAATCATAATGTTTTACCCACAGGAATGTAAAGAGAGAAAGGTTCTGTAGGATGAGACTGCATTTGGCATAAGACATTGAATTATCTTCTCCTTGCTTTTCATCCTTATTTTACTAGCCTGCTGCTGTTTCTAGCATTTCTAGGTCTTACCAGCTGGATATGAATCAGAAGCACATGCATGCTGCTCTCACTGCCTGTTTCTTTCCTTGTATGTTCATTAGTTTTCTGAGTTTCATATTAAACTCATCATAGTTAAATATGCAATTTAGATTTTCACTTTAATCACCCACACCGTATATGACATATATAATCGCATAATTGGGAGAGACTTTTTACAAGAGTGTGTAGTATGGGACAAAGAGGAATAGTTTCAAACTGACAGTAGGTTTAGATTAGATGTTAGGAAGAAATTCTTTACCAGGAAGGTGGTGAGGCACTGGAGCAGGCTGCTCAGAGAAGTTGTGGATGCCCCATTCCTGGAAATGTTTAGGGCTAGGTTGAATGGAGCTCTGGGCAACCTGGGTATAGTGAAAGGTATCACTGTCCACAGCAGGGGAATTGGAACTAGGTGGTCTTTAAGGTCACTTCCAACCCAGGCCGTTTGATGATGGTATGTTTTTCTTTTCCTATCACAGATAAAATGTGTATGCAGTCATGTCTCCTTTTATAGTGCATTCTCTCTTGCTCATTGAGTTGTCCTGTCCTTGATTACCACACCAAGGGTTTCACTTGGGCATCTCAGCACTAGCTGGCAAAAAGAGCGCTAGTTTCCAATACCCTATTGACCACAGAACCATAGCTGAACCGTTGGCTTTGCATGTACTACTGAATGTTCAAAGTTTCTCAGATCACGTCCTTACCCTGCAGACAGTTGCTTTTAGGTGAATATATACCTTATATTCAATATTTCTCCATCAACAAAGTGACAGAATTGTAAACGTTGACAGAATACCTCTGAAAGACTAGTGTTTCCCAAAAAGCGACTGCTACCCTGGTTGTATCCTGCAGATGTTCTACAAGTGCTGAAAGAGCTTGAATGCCTGTACACAACACATGTGCACAGCTGTTATTATTTCCCTTTCTGCAGAATGTCAGAAAGTTTCCAAGTGGATTCTTTTGTTCTCCAGGCCTGTGGAGAGTCCATGTTTTTATTCAGTTTGAAATAAAAAAACCCAAAAGACCACAAAAGCAAAATGAGCAAAATGAGACCCACTATTCTTAGTAAAGAATTAGTTATGCAATATAAATACTGAAAACTGAGAAACAAAAGAGCCATTAATAAAGAATTTTTGACTAAATCTATATCCCCATTGTTTTCTGTCACTGTGTCTGTGCCTTCTTTGCTTTGTTTTTCTATTCTCAAAAACATTTATAGTGCAGTGAAAGACGAAAGAGGTAAAAATTTTCATCTGTGCAGTTATACATTCAAAATGTGTGACTGCAGAGTGGAAGCCTGAAATTAAAGGGCTTATTAATAACATTTTTTATTCATACAGCAGTTAGAAAAGGCTTCATTTGTTCATTCCTTGATCATCTTTTTCTTTTCAATTACTTCTTTTAAAAGGAAGTTTAATGTCTTCTCTGGATTTCAGAAGGTCTCCGGTTAAAAAGGAAACAGTTTCAACTTCAAGTAGGTGTTCCTCTGACTTTTTCCCAGTAACTTTTTCTGTTTGTTATTGATGCGCCTTGTATGCACTAATTTGGACTGAGAAAAGTGAATTTTTCTGGGGGCCAATAGAATTCATGTCTCCTAGCCCTGGTGCCAATCCCCCACACTGAGCTGCCTAGTTCCAGGACCTCCTCCTGGTCTGGCGTATCAGAGGGACCTTGCAGTTCTGCTTACTGAGCAGAATAAGCTGTATCTTCTGGTGCTGTCCTGCAGCCCTATTCTCAAATGTGCCCCACTGCAGAGCTTGCCCAAGTTTTGGAGTTGTGAGAGAGTTGCCCAGTGGTGGTGGGGCACACAGGAGCTCAGTGTGAGGTTCTGGGGCAGACTTGAACCTACTCTAGAGTGTCCTTCTCCCACATTCTCCTGTGTTGCTCCTCCTACCCCTACTCGTGGTTTGTACTCCTTAAGTCCCCAGCAGTGTTCCCTGTTTCATTATCCAAGACCTCACGTTCCCACAATACTGATTGTGAGCCATCTTCTTCTGGTGTACAGCAGTCCAGATTTTGTGAGGCTATTACAGTGAAATTAGGGCTTCTAGGCTAAGTCAAGCTTGAATTGAAATCGGAATGCAACCTCCTACTAGAATCTTATCAGAAGAGCAACCAAGAAAGGAAAGCACCCACCTACATAAGTCTTTTTCAATCACTCTGTGTTCAGGACTGTCCAATAAAAAAAGCTCAGAAGGATGTAAAGAAACTTTGCATCAATGTAGTTCATGCACTTAAGGACCCATTGAAAATTTATGGTGGTCTAAAATCTAAAATAAATTAATCTCAAAACTTTCCATGATTTTAACGCCTATCCTGGTGTCAGAAAGGCCACAAGTAGAAAAAGAGGAATGCCTCCATGTAGTTTTTGTATAGATGACAAATGATTCTTAACCCATCATTTCAAACTGAACATGCAGCTCAGGGCAGAATTTACTGGCTGTATACAAAAAAAGGTTTTTAATTTTACAGTAACAATAGAGCAGATCATCAACATTAATTAATTTATCTTTCAAGTATTTCTTGTCTGGCTTTACTGTTTATATGGAATTGACACTAATACCAGTTTACACATGTATTACAGGAGATCATCTGTATTTCAGCTCAAGGACAACGTTTCTGATAGTTGAGTTTGGTGAATGCTAATTAACACTGGCTTCCAGCATAAAACACTTCTTACAAAAAACAAACAAACAAAAAGATGTTCAACTTGTATAAGAATAAATGGCATTATTCTTTAAAATCATGATTATTGATAAAAATAAGTGTCAAACAAAAGCTTCTTAAATGTACTTTCAGGAAATCAAACATAAACCCCCAGAAAAATAGGAAACCAAAAACTGTAAAGAAACAGCAATCATTTGGGTGGTGCTGTAAACTCCCCGACCACAACTCACCTTTTCCTTATCAAAGAGCTGTAAATGATCTCCTGGGCCCCTGGGTCCTGGCTGGAATCAGTCAAGAAATCTTTGAGACTCTGCACAAGGAAAAGAAATGTTTTTGGGGTTTGAAAAGTATATTGTTTCCTGGTTCCTGTATGTCAAATGAAAGAACACTCAATTTAGAGAAGTATCATATGCAGTCAGATGTTTTCAGTACATGTCAATATGTTGCTGCTCTTGATGCAAAGCACAATTGTACATTTGTCTGGATTGCCAATGTTGCACTTTCTCACCTCTCCCAGAAATCTGGTTCATGAGTTTTTAAAATGTCCTGAAGGACAGCATAATGGGAGAGAAAAAGCTGATTTGTGATGAGTTATTCTGTTTCCTCTCTGATTATGCTTTGTCAACATGCAAAGACACTCTGTTATGGGAGAGCTTTTGATGACTGCGTGCTTCACAGAGACAGCCTAGTTTTTCTTGACTATGGGCTCTTTACAGTAGAGTTGGTACACCGAAGTAGGGAAAGGAGTGATTAAGTAGCTATTTTTATGGCTCTGTAATTTTATCTCACCTTTTTCTCCTGTGATTTTGGATAAGAAAGAATACCTTTCTTTTCATCAAGTCATGGCCTAGGCTGAGCCAGATCACCTTCAGTTTGTCCTTTTGAGTACAGACCCAGATGGCAAATACATGGATGACAATAGAGCACAAAGGAATGCCACTGTCCCTTGCCTTGATTGTTCATTGCCAAACTTTCCTATGTGTATAAAAAGAATTAAACTATTTTTAACCTTGATAAGCTTCCAACTAAGCTATTGTCAATGAGCACTGGTTGAACAGAGTAATTGCTTGTGGCGGCTTGACCCTGGTGGGACACTAGGTGCCCACCAAAACCTCAGCTGGACAAGAGGAGAGAAAATATACCAAAAGGCTTGTGGGTTGAGATAAGGATAGAAAGAGGTCACTCATCAGTTACTGTCATGGGTAAAACAGACTTGAATTTGGGAAAAAAGTAAGTTGATTTATTACCAATCAATGTATGATAAGGAGTATGATAAGGAGAAATTAAATCAGATCTTAAAACACCTTCCCCTTACCTCTCCCTTCTTCCCAGGCTTAACTTTACTCGTGATTGTTGAATGGGAGCTACAGTCAGTTCATCACATGTTGTCTCTGCCACTTCCTCCTCCTCGGGGACAGGGAGAGCTTCTCACACTCTTGCCCTGCTCCAGCATGGGGTCCCTTCTACGAAAGCCAGTCTTCCATGAACTTCTCCAATATGAGTCCTTGCCATGGACTGCAGTTCTTCATGATCTGCTCCAGCATAGGTCCCTTATATGGTGCAGTCCTTCAGGAATAGGCTTCACCAGTGTGGGCCCTCTGTGGGGTTACAACACCTGCCAGCAAACCTGCTCCAGTGTGGGCTCCTCTCTGCATGGATTCACAGGTCCTGCCAATAGCCTATTCCAGTGCGATCTTCCCACAGGGTCACAGCTCACTTTGGACGTCCACATTCTCCTGTGTGGGATCCTCCAGGGGCTGCAGTTGGATGTTTGCTCCCCCATGGACCTCCAGGGGCTGCACCACAGGATGCAGAGGAATCTGTGCTCTGATACCTGGAGCAGCTCCTTACCTTCCTTCACAGATCTTGTCTGCATAGCTGATTCTCACATACTCTCACTCCTCAATTCTCTGGCTATAGCTGCTGTTTTGCAGGTTTTTCTACCCTCTTTTAAATATGTTATCAGTGAGGCACTACCACCATCACTGGTGGGCTTGGCTTTGGCCAGTGGTGAGTCTTGGAGTGTCCTGGAGCTGGCTGGCATTGGCTCTGTTAGACATAGGAGAGCTTCAAGCAGCTACTGTCAGAAAGCACCCCTGGAGTCCCTCTTGCTACCAAAACCTTTCCATCAAATACATTGATGCCTACATAACTTCTGTCATTAAAGGCACCTTTTAATTACAAAGAAGCTTGCTTGAATACTATTTGTAAGAGATCTGGTCTTGTGGTTAAGTGCCAGCAGGGATGAAAGCTTGCCTCAAGGAGCTTGCCTCAAGAAGCCCGGCAGAGCAAGGTAAAATGAAATAGTCCATGCACCTTCTTGTTTACTGACATATTGTGTCATTGGAGTTCTGTGTTTACTTTGCTATGTGGAAGCAGAGATAAGTGACACTGAAACATCAAATCAATTCCTTTGCAGTCAACAATCCCTCTGCTAGATGTATTGGATTACTCATTAGCTGACCATCATTTCTAAAAGACTTTGTTTTCTAAATTACATTTAGTTAATTGCAATTATCCCTCATTTGAAGCTAAGACCCCTCTTCTCAAGACATTTTTCACTAAAGGAAAAGAAGTTTTGACTCTAATCTCCCTGCACTTTTTTTAATGCAGTATTGCTGTATAATTCAATGAAGAGTGCATTATTATACTAATCTCAGACGCACAAGTCTGAATCTACATTGAATGAACAGGTAAGATTAGTTTGTCTCATTACCACGCGCAAATCCTTCTGCAGCTGTTTTTTGCCTTTGGACAGTTAAAGCAGCAATGTTTTGATAGAGAGAGAAAACAGTTTAAATACCAATCAAAGCATTTGACATAATTAACATAGTTGGAACATTTTGGCAAGATCATAAAAAATGGAACTAGTTGCTGAGTGATAGCACAAATCTGGTACTCCAGAGGACTTCATATTTCTGGAGCTTTTCCCATGCTCTGCTGAAATTCCTTAATGTATCTCTACTGAACACTGTGGTTTTAGAGAACTGAAATTAAGATTTTGCATGCCTATTTACATGCGGATTATTACAAAGAAATTGAATTACCACTTGTTCCAAGGAATTAATTTTGACCAGGTGTTCTTGTGCAAATTAAATAACTATACCTGTGGTATGTTCTATACAAAACCAAGGCAGTTTTATATCCGAGATTTTCCGGAAAACTCAGACAGTTTTAATCCCAGGGTAAAAGGATTAAGACTTAATCCCATAGTAAAGATTAAGAACCTGTAATAGAACTTGGGGGTTAGAAATCAGGCACAACAATTTTTACATTTTAAATACTAGATTCTCACAGGCTGTCTGGACTTTGTATGGGGGAAAAATGAGATCTTCTCTTGGTGTGGTTGATACTATGCACCAGCAGGTTTGAGGCCTGTTCCTGAAGCACAGCTGGTAATTCACTTTCTTAAAAGTCATTCAGGGCTGTGTTTCCTTTAAAGGACTGGTAAAAGGAAAAATATGATTAGGTAGCAGTGATGGTGATGACAATGGTATATATCATTCACTTTGCATTTAACATAAAATACAGAAATATTCTATAGAGCAAGCACTGATCTCCCCTTTTACTGTTGTCTCCCTTCTCAAACCTCTAGCATTATATCCCTCTTTTTCCATGCTTTCTCCCCATCTCTATTTCACTCCCAATTCATTTTGTGGATTTCTCCTTTCTGCAGCAAAATAACTTCAACATGTCAGGCAGAAAATATCTCTACTCTTACATGGTATTTAGGACACCTTCCTTGGACATGGCGAATATAGTTTTGAATGTCCTCTGGTTGAGGAGTGAGTCAAAGCCAATTTCTCAGTTCCATCCATGAGATGCTGCCTTCTCACAACTGAAATTAAGCTGTATTTTGCATTTTAGGGGAGCCCAATTCTCCTGGTGTATGCTGGAAGAACAATGAGAATAAATATTAGTCAGAACCACTGAGGATGCTGAAGAGAAGTTTGGAGTTTCCCCGTAGATATCCCTGTTTTCTTTCTAACTCTGAGACAATTTTACAAGAATCCCAAAATGCTGTTGTCTTTTGAAAAGCCACTAATTCACTAATAATTTCTAATTAACACTGTGGAAAACCAAAGGTGATCTTTAAGGTTGGGGAACCCATTGTGAAAGGAAATAATGCGACAGCTTTTTGCTTTTTCTTCCCCAACCCCCCAAGTTGTTTACAACCAAATGACAGTAAAAATGAAGTGGTGTTGCACATTGTCCTTCATGGCAGAGTGAATGGGGATATGGATAGATGAAATAGCTTGAGTACGGTCACATAGGGAGTATAAGGCAAACTGGAATATTCAGCCAACATGGAAGTCCCTGACAGTGCCTTAGTCCCTATCCTTGTCACATCTGTTGGACTGACCTTTATTGAACCAAAAAAAACTTGTCCAAAGCTGAGACAAAGAGTGTAAAAACCAGTTTAGGAACAGAGTGATGCTGGCACTAGAATCCCTTACCAGTTTCAGGCATAGTGTGATGCTGAAAGATCAACTGCAACCTAGGATTTAAATTCTTCCTATTTCAGAAGTAGGAAAGTTAGTCCAGACTAGACTTCATTTAGCTAAGATGACCCAATCTGGTTGGTATTTTAGGAGGGAACAAAGTACTCAGTTCTGCCCATGCTCTGTCCCATCCTCTGTGTGCACCTGGGAAATAACATGAAATCATGGCCGTGTGAGTCTCTCTCTCTTCTATGTCATTAGGTGTGAATGGACTAGAAATACTTCTTACCACATGACTTCCTTTTCCTTTCTTTCCTTGTGCTTCACTTTTCCCATTTCTTTGGATCACAAAGGAGTCCCTCAGAGTGATGCTGACATATATGAAATTATATAAACTTTGTAATCTGTAACAACAAGATATATATATATACACATATATATTTGTTCTTATTATGAAAGTGTTCTTATTTATTCTAATTAATACTTCTTTTGCACTGCACACATTTCTAAATCTGTTCTCAAATATTTTTACCTAGGTCTCAGTGTCACCTTAATTTCAAATGTCAATGTATTTGTCTAGGCCTACTTGCAGAACCAGCCAGCTGAGAAATGGAGCATGAATTCATTAGCGAATCATACCCACCAGAACTGACCTTACAACCTGCACGAATCAAAAGAAAAGTCTTAGCTTGGCTGACTTTTTCTGGGAAAAAAATAAAGAACAAAATGTTGCTATCAGTCCTGTAATATCAAATAAAAAAAAAAATTGAAAGAAAAAATGCAGAAATAAGTCTCTGAGACTATTTCAGTGAATGTGACAGTTGCTTACCAGCATAAAAAAATAAATGCACAAGTAGCCTTTATCAGTGTGGAACTGTAGTCACATAATGACAGTCTATGCATTTTTGTTCTAAGGAAGAAAGAATTTTACAGCATAAAAGAAACTGCTGTAGTGACCCAGGGGAGCTGGCAATGTTTCTTGGATGAGGACAATTAACCAAAACAATCTTGTTAATTTTGCCACCGGTTTCAAATGATGTAGAAAACAGAGCACACACTTTGCTTTAGTAGACTTAAAAGTTCTGCAACAGAAGAGAATTTCGGTAAAATCATGCAGTAGACAGGGCTGAAAATGAGAAACAAAGAAAAGAGTTGCACGGATCTTAACAGTATAATTGAATTTCTGTTAGCTGGGTACAGTAGGGAACAGCTTAGACCAGCACAGGCCAGGACTGTGATTGCCCCAGTTGGCACCTGTGTCACCACTAGAATTGTGGAGAGCCAGCAATCACCTATGCAGTGCCTTTCCTCCCTGGAATGTACACAGCTCCTGATGTACACAGCTGCATCAAAACAAGCTTTTCCCTGGGTAAATATTAGCTCCCTATGACAGATAAGGTAGTAGAGGTCCATGGTTTATCCCAGCTTATACAACAAGGAACTGCTGCAATTAGTTTACAACAACAGTCATTGCTGAATCTTGATTCCCACAGAGCTGTGCTTACAATGAATGTAGAAATTAACAGCTTTGTGACCCTCTCACTCTCAGAGGTAGTCAAGAAGGAGAACCACCCATGGCTGCCCACAGTGAAAAGCCCGGAATATTCAGGCAGGTGGCACTCCAAATCTGTGCCATAGTGGCTGAGGCATGCACATATCCTAGCTGGTTATAATGGTAATGTTTCAGACAAATAATTGTGCCAAGGAGTTGCTGCCTGCTGCTGCCACTGTGCCAGTGGATGACAAGACTAAAATGGATGCATGCAACTCATGCGAGGGCATGCTAGCCAACCAGGACACAGCAGAGATGCAGCAACAAAACACCACTTGCAAAGAGCCTGTACCTTTGTCAGGAGCACTACTTCTTTCCTCCTTTTAACTAGATGACAGGGACCAATTAAACTAATGAGCCTCACAAAGTATTTCCCCTGGCTAACAGCATCCCATATTAATATTTGCGGAAGTGCAGCATTTTGGCCGTAAGCTTACTTGTTAGATGTTAATGGTTTGCAAGATGCTTAAACATTCTGTGAAATTCCCCATCTCTTAGACTGGTACCTTAGTCAGGTATAACAGCACATTTCCTGTTTCCTGTAGCTTACTGTCTCCCAGCACACTGTAGATGTGAGCCCCCAAGCAGCACATCTGCTACTGCCCAAGATCCAGCTTCCTCTGGAAGAGCTATAGAGGATTTTATGAATTTCAGCCTGGTAATTTTTCCTTTGGAAATAGGACCCAATTTTGCAGTTGTCTCATCTAGTTCTTTTGTTTGTGGAATGGTTTTTTGTTTGTTTGTTTGTTGTTGGGGTTTTTTTTTAAATTTTTGTGGGGTTCTTTTGTTTGTTTGTCAGGGAAAGCTTAAATATATAGTCCCTTCCAGTCTAATCTCCCTCAACCTGCTAAATCAGTTATAGAAAGAAAGATGCAGGTTTAATTTTTTGAAATATCTTGTTTCCATAACTGTTGTAATAAATTATTATGAAGAAAATTTCTCTATTGAACTTGACAAGCTTCTGTTTACAAGAGAGAAAAAAAAAGGTGACTATTGACATTAGCTTGGATTCTTTCAGTTTTCTCTAATTACCACTCTTATTGTATTCCTGTAAAATGCCAGACTTTCAAATGTGTTGAAAATGCAAACAGTGAAGAGAAATTAAACAGGGATATAGCACCAGAAAAAGCAAAGAGAGTTTATTAACTTTTTCAGTTCCTGCTTCAGTGGTCCATAAAGCATGTGCCATGTTTCAATGAATGCAGAGCCTGGATTTAGAACTAGATGTGAATCTGCTTGCCTTTTCAGAACTGTGGCTGCCCTCCAAGCCCATTGCTGAAGCAGTATTCCATATTCTGAACTCAATTCATATAACTTGTGAACAATTTTTTCCAATCTTTGTGCCCAGATTTAAACCCTTGATAACGGAATATCACTACTAATCATCATCCCTTCCATATTTCACTGCTCCTCAACTTTAGACAGAGATTGATAAGCACTTTGAGACATTGCTGCAAGTAAAACATTACACTGGAATGTTCTCCAATCCTCCATCTTTAAAAGAAAGGGAGTTAGGATTTACATAGCAAGTGCTTCATTCTTGGCAAAATAGATCATTTGGAAGTCAGTAACAATGTCTAAACCAGAGGACTGGATTCCTTGCAAGCCAGATGAATTTCATATCTGAAATATGTCAATATCACAATGAAACCATGCATTTACATACCACTTCACCTCCAAACACACCAGATCATATAAAATGATTTAACTTCACAGTATCTGCATAAGGTCATCTCTTTAAAGATGAAGATATTCACTAAGATTCTGGGCCTGCAACGAGTTCCCCAGATGACATTACCCTGACACAAGTGGCAAGAGTGTCTGTCACTTGGCAAGACAATGCCCCAACGGAAAAAGCCAAGGACACAGAGGACAGTGCATGGAATACAAATTTTAATTCCAGAAAGCAGCTCCATACAGAAAAGCAATTAGACATGTCCTTAAATTTGAGCATGTGTTTTTCTGTTCCAGGAACAACATACAGGGCTCCTGATTACCAGTCATTTGCTCAAAGCGTTATTCTTGTCATTAAAAATAATGTTAAAATCTTGAAGGCAATAGTTCTTTCAGAGTACTCTAAAGGACAATTTCATCTTCAGTTTTGCTGTTGCTGTTGAAGTTATTGAGAATTTTACCATTAATTTCAATATGATAAGGATCAAGCTCTTAACACACATACTAACTTTTAATTGACTAAGATAAAATAATTAGGCTACTGTTTGCTTTGCACTCACCTGAGATTTTTTGCAGAACAACACCTTTCATTTTACTTCAGTAACTGTCAGGTGTTCTGAACAGTCTGTTTTCCATCTTAAAGCTAAGTATAAAATCAATTCCAAAAAACTCTCCAAAGCCAAGTTTGAGTTTTAACAGACATTTGGTAACAGTTTCAAGTTGCTCAGAACACTGAAACCAGCTATAGGCAATGATTGTTTTTATTGAAGAAAATAAAATGACCACAGTTATGTGGCATTCTCTTATACTTAGAACTTGAAATTGGAGCTGTGCTGAAAGGAACAGATAGTACACAGACGCTGATTTAATATATACTAATACTTGAAATTAAAAACCACTAATGAAACCCGTCATCTTTACTTACATAAAGAACTATGGGTCACTTAATAATTATTGTTTAATGACCATACCAAAGCAAGATAGCTACATGCCAAACACTATATTATTGCTGTAAGCTTATCCCAAATCACAATTTAAGTAAACAATACTCCACAAAATAAATTTCTGGCTGTGTTTTGATATGGCATGCTGCTTTCTTCACTTCAGCTTATATGCTGTTATGGTGTGTTGCTAAACATTATTAAATACTTTGAGATCCTACCCTCACATTTTTCTAGTAGGTAAGGTCCTCCTTACTGTAAAATAACACCACACTGCTGTTGTCTAGAGAGCTTCAGGCTGAAAAATTTGACTCACTGGGTTTAGAGATCTAAAAAACTAAATCAGTGTAATGTAATAGCAATGAGAGCAAACAAATGACAAGAAAAAACCAAACCATATTCTTATAGTCACTGTTCCTCAAACTCACTACAAAGCAGATGCATCTCTAGTGTATTTAGGAAGGTAAGTATTAGGATCTTGATTGCAATGTCAGTGTTTGGGGTTTGATCACTAGTTGTATTAGAAATCACAGCTTTAATAGTAACTTAGTGGAGAAAACTTTTTCAACCAAAAATTTTATATATTATGTGTATTTGAGCTGTCATCCTCAGAGCTCACTAGCATTTGAACTCCCTGAAAAACGGAGCAATTTTGAAGCAAGCTTACACAAGACCCTTCAACTCTACAGGGCACGGGACATGTTCTGCATGACCTGAGGAGATGCTAAAGGCATCAATCACCCTGCAGGTATATTCTGTATTAGAGCATAATGAAACAGTAAATCACTATCCCACAATCCAGTCTAAACTTTTCACAACCTGTTGTCCAGTTTTGTTTGGAGATCCCTTATAACGGAATCATCAATTTGGTGGCATCAGGGATCAGGACCCTCTGAAATCACAACTGCCAACAAAACATACTTGGCCTTGTGTGCATGGTGCTGATCCAGAGGATCTAGAAAAGAAAGACAGTCTATATACAAGCTGTACAAGGACCAAAGAGGAGAAGCTTCCTCATTGCAAATTCATCTGATTTTATGGTCCAAAGATTGTTTAGGTTAGCACAGCCAATAGACAAAAGGAAAGGTGATCATGTGTCACTGTCCCAGTGTGGTGGTTTAGCACCACTGTTTTAACTAGAGGCGCACTTCTTTAGTGACAAGAAGACTGAACAGAATTTGAACAACAGGGAAACAGTTTATTCGTCTGGAGCTCAACCAAAGAAAAGACAACAGTTTAAGGGAACTCCAGACTTAACACAGAATTACATCTGACAAAGAACCACGCAAAAGGGAAAAAGGGAATAAGGGAACTGCTTTTCCAAGGCCAGGCAGGCTGGCCAAAGAGAAGCAGGGGGAAGGGAAAGCTGCTCCTCTTCTCTCTCTCTGTCTCCTTCTGATGGTAACTGCTCCCAGCCCTTGAAGTCTCTGCAAAACACAAAAATGAAAAGCATCCCCCCCAAACCCAGGGACTCTATTTGGGGAAGCCTTTCACTTGCGGTTATGCTGGCTTGGCTCTGATGCCGATGGAGGGGGCGGAGTCAAGCCGCGGGGCCTGGAAGTTGGAGAAGAGGGGCCGTGCTGCTGCTCTCCAGCTCGCCTGAAGCCAAAGAGATCGAGCTTCCATTTCTTCAGGCTTTTAAGCTCTCCAAGTCCCATGTGAATCTCGCCGTCTTCTTCCCGGCTTTGCCTCTTTGGATTGGCCAGCCGTCTGGGCTCCACCTCTCCTTCTGAGATCTTTGGCTCCAGCAAAATGGCGGTTTCCACCAAAATTGCAAGCCTGCCACTTCCCGGCACCATGTTTTTAGCAGCCGCGGGCTGGCTGCCGCCTCTCCAGGGCACCCGCTGTTCGCGTGAACCCCCAAAAAGGGTCCCTGAGGCCACCGGGGCCACAGGAGCTACCTGGAGGAGCCACCATGCCCACACCACCATGCAGGGGCCGTTCCAGGGGCTGCTGCGACCATGGGATCCCTTGCCGGGCTCCCTTGTGGCGGTGTGGTGGGGCCGGCGCGGCCACTGAGGCACTTTTGTAGCAGCACAGGGCCGGCAGAGCTGCTGCTGACTGCCAGCCACCGGCCACGGCGGCAGGGCGCCGCTGCCGAGAATCACCCACAGGCACCAGGGCACCACTGGCAAGGAACAACCGGCGGGTGTCTGCACCCGCCACTGCCAGAGCCCACTGCAGACACCCAGGGATCGGGTGTCCGCCGGCTGAGGGACAGGCAGGGAACGGCGCAGCGACTGTCTCTCCCTGGCGCCTGGACCGTGCCAGCAAGGGACTTGAACACGCAGCAGCACGGCTGCTGCTGCCGAGAATCGCCACTGGGAAGGCGTGCGTGCAACAGCAGCAGCAGCCAGCTGGTGCTGGACTCTGCTCCGCGGAAACCTGGGAAAACCATCAGACCCTGGGCAGCACCGCGTCTGCCAGCACCCGCCACTGGGGCCGCGACTGGCACCTGCAGCCGGCCACCTCTGGCCAGCATCTCCCGCCCACAGCCGCATCTCTGCCGTGTTTTGGTAAGTTCCTGCCAAGAAAACTGGGGAGACAGCCGGGG
>VXBA01000520.1:98958-146137 GCA_013399895.1 Serilophus lunatus
CCCCCACACCCAGAGACACAGGATGTTTACATACCTAAGACATTATATCATAGTCTGACACGCTGTAATACAGCCTAACATTCTGCTACAACAACCTGTATATCCCTACACACACACACACGCACGCGCGCACACACAAGCTTGTATGAACTTACCAGCAAATTGAGGCACAGACCTACAGGGTTTATCTTTTTGTACTACAGAAGTCTTTACATGAGCATTGGATATCATACAAGAGCTGTTTTTTGGGATGTTTTTCCTAATTATGCTCCCTCCTTGCTTAACTTAGCTCCTTTAAAGGTTAATTTCTTCCAAAATCTACATATTGTAGCACATTTCTATTAAAAAACCAAACCAAACCAAACCAAAACAAAAAAACCAACCCCCAAACTAAAAGCCCAAAACCCTGAAAAAAACGAAACCCCAAACCCAAAAGACAAAAACTAATAAACCCCTACCTTGTTAGAAACAGTTGTTTGAAACTATGGTAGAAGAGTTCTGAGAGGAACAAACAAAACTCCCTTGTTTCTGAATGAAATGCAATAAAGTCTACCTATTAAGGGGATTCTCCACTATTTTCTGATACAGTTGCCTATTGTCCTGCCGTGCCTGATGCTCCTTCTATATTGCCCCTACTGTCAATGGGGATAAAGAGGTAACAAAGCAGAAAAAACGCACCTCATCTACTTTAGAAATTTGTGCCAGGGAGAAAGGTTTGACAGATTTTTAAAGTTGCTTGGCTCTCTCTACTGGTCACTGAGGGAGCTGAGATAATTTACTTTGATGAGAGAGTCAACTTTTACTAAGTTTGTAAGTGAAGAGCCTGCCCCTGAAAGACTTACTAAAAGAGTCACTGCTTAGATGAGCTCAAGTTTCTTCAAAAAGATGGGAGATAGATATTTCAACTGCATATAGTCTGTACCATGCCTCAGTTCACTGCTTTCTCTGTGCCTTTGCTTGTGTTGGGAAGCCCAGTAAGATTTCTTGGTTGAGATCACATTCCAGTACCTTGGCCATGAGTTTGGCTCAGAATGTTAGATCAGAATGTTAGAAAGAGCCTATTAGCATTGTTTCATGGATTTCAAAGGTTGCAGAAAGGAGCAATTCTCAGTACATGTTCACACCTTAAAATAAGATTTGTAGGAAGGACTTGCCTGCATAACAGATAGACTGTGCTATCAAAGGTGAAAATTGCATTCTTGGTTCCCTTTCAACACATTTTTTGAGTGGGGTGAGAGAGGAAGCCTTCAGAATGCATTGGCTGTGAAACTCCAATTAAGTAATTTTCTTCTTATTAAATTTGCTTTATAACTTACTGGTTTGTGATATACACATCTAGCCACTTCTTGGAAAGACCAAATAATATGTGAGGGCAACAAGAAAGCAATGGCTTGCATAATGCTCTTTTCTCTGATTTCCTGCAGAATCTTTCAAATCTCCCTCTTTAAAGGTATCATTTGCTATTGATCTCTGCTGCAGCATAAAACATATCCTAACACACATGCTGAAAAGCTGAAAATCAGAGTAGGCTGCAAAACAGGAATCTCCTTTTGCAAAACAAGCTAAGATTTTGCCATTTGAACTTAGTCTTTACTCAGTAAAACAAATAGAGGAGAAATCCCACCAGACAGTGTTTACAACCTGCATCTGAGATGCACAAGAGCCAGCTTGAACTCTCTAGCTGGTCTGCCCACAGCAGCTTTCTGAATCTGTCTTTTGCATGCTGGCTGGAAGCTCTGACTCCCACCCTATGGATTCAAACACTATCAAGGCATCCCATTACAGCTTTCCATCTTCATATAAAAAATTAACTACTTCCTGGCCTAGACACAGGATCACACAAACTTGGATTCTGTCTTTGATCTCCCACATCCCAGGTAAGAGGCTGAATGGACTACCAGGCTGTGTTTAGTGCAAACTCCAGGAAACATTAAGAGAAAAGCTGACTACAGATTGCTGGATGAAGATAGTATTTGGTGTTAGGGAGATGGAGGTAGAAAAATGGGGTTTGGTTTGGTATTTTAATGCCAGTTTTTATATTTTAGAACCTAAACACTGGAGTCCTGGTAATGTTGGAATGAGTCTATATCTGTATCTAAGCATCCAGGAGCCCACTGAAAAATGTCCTGTTCTGTTTCTGGGTTGAAAAGAATTCCAGAATCACAGAATATGCTGAGTAAGAAGGGACCCACAAGGATCATCGAGTCCAACTGGCCCTGCACAGGACTATCCCCAGGAGTCACACCGTGTGCCCGAGGGTGTCGTACAAATGTTTCTCAAACTTTGTCAGGCTTGGTGCAGTGATCACTTCTCTGGTAAGACTGTTCCACTGCCCAACAACCCTTAGGGTGAAGAAGCTTGTTCTGATATCCAAACTAATCCTCTCCTGACAGAACTTCACGCCATTCCCTTGGGTTCTATCACTGGTAACCAGAAAGAAGAGATCAATGTCTGTCCCTTCTCTTCCCCTCATGAGGAAGTTGTAGACAGCAGTGAGGTCTCCCCTCAGTCTCCTCTTTTCCAGGCTGAACAGACCAAGCGACCTCAGCCGCTCCTCACATAAGTTCTGCTTAAGGCTCTTCACCATCTTCATAGCCCTCCTTTGAACATTCCCTAATAGTTTAGTATTTTTCTTAAATTGCAGTGCCCAAAACTGCCACAATATTCAAGGTGAGACCTCCCCAGTGCAGAGAAGAGCAGGAGGATCACTTTCCTCAGCTGGCTGATGATGCTTTGCCTGATGCCCCCCCCAGACATTGGCCCTCCTGGCTGCCAGGGCACTAGTGAGTCATATTCAACTTGCCATCAACCAGGACCCACAGGTCCCTTTCCATGGCACTGCTTTCCAGCATCTCATTCCCACATCTGTGTGAACCACCAGTGTTGTGGGGTATGAACCAGATGCAGAACCACCAGATGCAGAATGTGGCACAAGATTCTAAAATTTTGTGAGCCACCGCAGTGCAATTTTGAGTAGCTTTCTTTGGAAAATTGTATATTTACATATGTTTCATAGAACAATATATTATGAGTTTATTAGCAAATGGCAACAATTACATCAGTCCCAGGATTTACATACAAGCCACTCTCTCAAGTCCAGCCTTAAACAAATGGTTTGAGGAAGACAAAACATTGTGAAAGGAGCTATGAAGTTTATCTAAACGTCACAAGACAGAAAGAGAAGAGCAACAATTATCATTTGCTCCTGCAGTTTGTTTTTGAAGGAATTTCATGAGGTGAGGGGGGGTTGAAAAAAGGCAAAGACGGGTAAGAATACTCAGTAACTTCAAATCCTGACAAAGTGCCTTGGGGAACTTTTGTACCTTGATGAGCAGCATGAGTTTTAGAAGGGTTTGTGTTTGTTTTTTGTCTTGTTCAAAATCCCTTTGGATTCTGGTGGCTGTGGTTTTATTAAAAACTACCCCTATTGTTGTGAGGGCTCCTGAGCTGATGGCCTCGGGTTGAATGCATGCCTTTACAAGTGGCTTGAAATCACTCACTGTCACACTGACTCTTCTGTTTCATTTTCTGCTTACTGAGCACAGAGTGGAGATGGATGCTTTCACTGGGTATGTCACCTGCAAAGCCTTGGAGGGAGTGCCCAGAAATAAACATGGTGATTTTTCTTTCTGTCTTACTGATCCCAGTGGAAGTTAACTTTTTCCTGATCCTCCTAGAATATTCTGTGGTTAAAGGAAAGGGATTGTCTCACCTATCTTTTTGCACATTAACACCGTATACATACTTGTTCTGCAAAGCTCCAGTATGAAGATGACTTTTTCACTTGAAGGTAGCCAGAGGTGAGGCAGATTGTGCTGTTTACACTGTGACTTCAGTGTTTGCCCCCACACCATGCTTCCAGAAGAGTTCATATCCATCCCTCTGACAACTGAAGCAGACACTCACTAGGTGCTACTTTTGCATTAGCCTTTGCCATTCTTCAATTTACCTCACATTTTTCTTTACTCCCTATTTACTTTCCTTTGAATTTGTGTGATGCCAGTGATCAAAGCTCCCTCCCTTTTTCTTCCTCTGCATGACCTTCTATCATTGAACAACCCTGGAGGTATACAGCTCTCAGAGCACACACTCTTCAGGTGGTTCTATGAAACCAAGAAAAGCCAAGCACCTTCTCAGTAGATTTTCATCAGTGGGTGTTGAAATGCTGAGGTCTGAACAACAGGCCCTGAGCCAAAGCTGACCTCTAGATGAACTTTCCAACCTTATGTTATATTTAGCCACGTATCTGCTTATTAGCAAAAACTATGTATAAAATATGTAGTATGATAAGACATCTTATGTATCTTTGTAAGACACATTTATATCCACTTATTAGTGAAACATTTGTGTCTGATCATTAATGAAATACGAATGTATTTCTCTTTCTGTATGTAGAGACTGGTTGAGGCCATGGAAGTAGACGTCTGGCCATTTGGTGATAGATGGTCAAAACTGACTCTCTTGATTTTCCTCTGATCTCTAGCCAGGCTGTGAGCGAAACCCAACGAAAGAAAGAAGCCAGAGGTTTTTCTGCACTAGTGGTTATGTAAGCTTGTTTAACAGTATAAAAGCTGGACCCTTTTGCAGTGAAGATGGAGACATCACCTATGGGTGGATGCACTTCATAGGATTTCCCAGTTACCAGGAGTGGTTCTCTGACTCTTCACTGTGATCAGGGCTCCCCAGCTGATATATGGGTGTGGGTGATGGTAATGTGTCAGGGTAATTGGTGATATATCTTTCTCAATCACTATAAGCAGTGTTTGTAGTAACAATTAGGTGCATTGCTAAGATTATCCTTCTGTCACTTTTTGCTGTTTTGCACTATTCTTCGCTGTTTTGCAATATAGTGAAATTAAACACTTGTTCTTCAAAGTTGCTGTCTGTATTTTTTGTGCTGACCCTTGCCCCCTGGCAAAACAGGTGTTAAGATCAAAAACAAACAGAGAATAACAGGTTGGATTTTCTCTGGGCATGTAGAGTTAAAGGTCTGAAGTTCTATGAAGAAAAGTGGGAGAGCCCTTCAAAGATAGAAAGAAATGGCAGAACAGAGATGATTTCTCTGAGGAATCTCAAGTGAAAAACCTGTTGCTCTGGATAAGACCAGGTCAGAAAAGAACTGTTTTTTGAGCTGGCGTGCTCCTTACCAAAAGACCCTGAATGAATGGTACAAGGGGTGATGCTACCTCAGTGTTGTGTCCTCACTGCTGAGTGGCAAACTAAAAAATCTTTTTGAATTTCTTAAGCAAAAAGTTCAGTCAGAAGGGCAAGTTTTACCCAGGGTTAGGACTGCATTTTCTTATATATTTCAATCCACAAAAATTTTAGATATACCCTTCATAACAATTCCTCTTTCCGAATATTTTTTCTTAATTACTTGTTTTACAAAAATTGTAATATCTGAACTCCAGGATAAGTCAAATTCTTCCAAACTGTCTGATTAAAAAACCCGCTTCACTTCTGACCTTAACAAAAAAGAAGGTATCTTATTTTCTAACTTGTTCTTTTTCTTCATGTATATATCCTCTCCTTCTGGGGCAGTTGTTACTGATTATGATGCAGGGTTTGTTAGTTTAGGGATTTCATTTTTGTGATGTATGATTTTTTTATTAATATGAAAGCTAAGAAGTACTTTCACATTAATCATCAGGTAGCTTCCCAGGCTCTTCCTATCAGAGTCAGAATTTAGAAGCAAACCCCTAAAAATCTTTTTCCATTCATATGAACTTCTGTGTCCCTTAGATATTTTAGCACTGTTTCTCAAGCTAGTCTTAGTCACAGGAAGAACATAATTGATCATCTCTGACAGCTAAGGTCTTGAGCTTTTTTCATAAAAGAAATAGTTCATCTTCCAGTTTATCAAGGGAAAAAACCCATGGAAATTAAATAAGAAATTTAGGAATTGGGTAATAACTTACAGACTTTTTTAATTTGGTAAAGGAAAATCTGTTTCAAAACTAGGCATCAGGGATCAGTGGAAATGTTCATATTTTTTATACTGAAGAAAACATCCTTGCTGAAGTTCTGAAAAACTCGAGAGAAGAGCAGCAATTGGTATGCAGACTGTGGAATGAGAATCATAAAATCACAGAATCACCTATGTTGGGAAAGACCTTACAGATCATCAGGTCTAACCACAAATCCAACACTGACAAGTCTACCACTAAACCTTCTCTCAAAATGCCTCATCTACACATCTGGTTAAATACCTTCAGAGATGGTGACACAACCACTTCCCCCACTTCAGTCTGTTCCAATGCCTGGCAAATCTGTTGAAGAAGTTGTTTCTAATATCCAATCTAAATCTTCCCTGGTGCAGCTTAAGGTCATTTCCTCCCATCCTGTAACTGAGTACTTGTGAGATTGCCCAGTTATAACCTTCTTTCAGGTAGTTCTAAAGAGTGATAAAGTCCCTCCTGAATATACTTTTTCTCCATGTTAAGCAACATCAGCTCCCTCAACTGCTCCTCAGAAGAGTTATGCTCTAAACTCTTCACCAATGCCCTTCCTTGGACTCTCTCCAGCACCTCAATGTCCTGCTTGAACTAGGGGGCCCAGAGCTGGACACAGTACTCAAGGTGCAGCCTCACCAGTGCCAAGTAGAGAGGGACAATCACTGCCCTACTCCTGCTGGTCATGGTGTGCAGAAGACAAAAGTTATGTTCACTGAAACTAGAAAGTGGGAAAAGGATAGAATAGAGTGAAAAGTTATTATAGGAGATGCCTTTTAGGGCACTTGATATGTAGAGCAAAAGAAAGGTTCAGATCAAATTCAGAATAAAGGTACTTTACATAGTTTCAGTATTTTGTCTTCTATGTAGTCACCTGTTTCACCAGCTTGTTTCAGTGACAACAATAACAATAACAAAGAGATCTTGCTTCTGATCATACCATAGCTCTAATGCAGCTGTGGATGAACAACTAGAATCTAGCCTGCCCCATGTATCATTGACAAAGTTGTCAGCTGAGTCCTCAGCTGCAGATTCTTTATTGGTGGTGATAATGCAAGAAGCAGAAGAGAACTTGCAGGGTCCAGTCAAAATTCCTGTTCAGGAAAATAACCCCTTTATCCACAAACTGAGCAAAGCTGATAGTGGCAATAGAAAACAAATGGGGAAACCCTGCAATCAATCATAAAGGGATTAATCTGACTCACAGAATCTGCAGTAAGGAATAAAGAGATGAACAGAGAGTTCAGTGGGATCAAATCCTGTGGGACTATACAGCAGGTATGTATTTCCTGCATGGTAAAATATTTCAGAAAACTCTGGAAAATCATCAAAATCATCAATTATGAGAAAAACAAAGATTAGACACACATGAGATGTTCTACCTTGCTACTCATCTAAAAAGCTTGGTAGTCAAGGAGAGTGACTCTTCAAAGTGAGGAAGAGAACAGGAACTTGCCCACCTGGTCTATGTATGAGAAATTTTCAAGTTGGGAACAAATAGAGCATATATTTTCAAGAGTCTTGAAGAGAGAAATTCTGAACAACAATGAAGTTTATTTAGCTACAAATATACAACTACAAAAATCTTGAATTTTGAACATTTGGAGTTTACAAAGAGCTCTGCCAGCATCCGTGGCCAGAAAGTCATGACCCTGAGATTATCTCAGTTAATTAGAGAATAATGCTAATAATGTAATATGTAATAATGTCAAGGCCATGGGTTTGATCCCCATACAGGCTATTCATGCAAGAGTAGGACTTAGTGATCCTTGTGGGTCCCTTCCAACTCAGGATGTTCTGTGAAGTCTTAGGAAGTAGGCATGGAACAGAAATTCCTAGGGTATCAGCCCCCAGTATAGAGCCAAGAGCTAAAAATCAGGAGTTTCACCTATAGACTAGTCTCTTGAGTCTAGGAGTAAAGAATTTTGCTGTGGGAAGAGGAGTCAAACCCAGGTAACATCCACATTTTTTGGTGCAAAATGGCATGTACAACCTTAGAAGCATAAGGTGACTATGATTCAGTTTTTCCTTTGCTTTTCAGTTTAAGGATAGCAGTTTTTAATCCATAGTACCATTTTACTCCAATCAACTTTTCCACCTGGAAAAGCAAGTGCTACTACACTGACTCAAAGTTTGTTTAGCTACTTCTCAGTTCACATCTCAATGTGATTAGCAGCCCTCCATCCTCAATAAGCTGCAATCTTTGATATGGCAAGTGCTCTGGGGAGACGTGAAAATTTCTATAGCACAGAAAAAAAACAGCTGTATCTATTTTCCAGATAAATATGATCTATTCAGTTATTGCATTTTGCAGGTTGTCATTTGAATGGGTAGAAGAATTTTCATCATAAAGCTCTGTCCCATACTGTACTTTGTCGTTATAATCCCTGCAGAATTATTTACTTAATCAGGGGAGATACAGGTTTAAGTCTAGTTTATCATGCTCCACCAAGATATTATAGATGTGGATTCTTGCTCTCCTACACCCCTGGCCACTCAAATCAGGCTGAATGACAACCTCATCCTTTACAGCACTAGGCAGAGTTCCTGGATAATCATCCTAATTATATGTAGAATCATAGAATCATTAAGGTTGGAAAAGCCTTGCAAGATCATGAAGTCCAACCTTTGACCTAATACTACCACGGCCACTAAACCATGTTACAAAGTGCTACATCCACCCATTTTTTGAACACTTCCAGGGGTGGTGACTTCACCATGTCCCTGGACCTTCTGTTCCAATGCCTGATCACCTTTCAGTGAAGAAAATTTTCCTAATTTTCAAACTGAATCTCCCCTGGCACAATTTGAGGCCATTTCCCCTTGTCTTACTGCTAGTCATTTGGAAGCCCCTCACCTTTCCACGACTTCTTTTCAATTAGTTGCAGAAGACAATAAGGTTTTCCCTGAGCCTTCTTTTCTCCATACTGAACTCTAATAGCTTCGTTACTCTTCTCAGGACACACTACATCAGCAAAATGTCCTTCATGTAGTGAGGGGCCCAAAACAGGACACAGTACTTGAGGTGCAGCCTCATTAGGACTGAGGATCCTATTCTCAGAGATTCGTAGTCATTATGGACAAATTGCTTCTCATTGTATAAAATGGCATTAATCCTGAATAATGACTCACAGTGTCTAAGAAAAAGGACTAAAGGAGTGCACACTCTAAAGATGCATCCAAACTCCTGTGTGACTTCTGATGTGCCTGGATTAGTGTTTTAGTATGGAGCAAGGTACACTTTTGAAGTGAAACTCCAGACCACCTCCATTTACTAAGTTTTTGTTATGGTTTTGGTTTTCATTTTGTCAATTGGATTTTCCCTTCCCTTGTTCGCGGGGGAAGGGGGGAAGCAAGTCGCTCTGCCTCCTCCCCATTCCCAGCCAGCTGGGGATGCGCTCCCTCCTCCGCATCCCTCCCACCATACCAGGGGGGGAAGCGAGTGCGCTCCTGCCCGGGCAGAGTGGCATCAGACCGAAGGACCGGAGGCACTATCACTGTCACCTAGTGCAGCAGGGTTGCCATGGTGATGACAGAGTTGTGCTGCGCCATGTGCTCCATGGCGTGGGGCAGGCAGGGGATGGACAGCACGGACTGACAGCACGCGACTTGGAATGGGGAAGCGTGGGGTCCCGCTCACTCTTCAGATGACAGCAGTTCTGCTGCCGTTCGTTTGGATCCAAGCCCAACCCCAGTGGAGAAAAACTTCATATATAGAACTTTTTTTCCTCCCTACTATTCCATCCTAAGAGGTCTTGGGATTGTTTTCCTCTTTTTCCCCTTCATCAGCTTGCCGAGGGAGTCTGAGGCTGCTGTTGCCTTTTAGGGTGGCAGCCGCCATCTTCCCATGACCACAGAGACTTGTCAGAGACTCATTAATCAATTCTAACAGGGGACAGTATTTTTTTTCTGTTCTGTACAAGTTGTTTGGTGTTTTTTTGTTTGGTTTTTTTTTTTTTTCTTTTTTGGATAAATTGCTTTTCTTGTGTGTTTTGTATTCATTTGGATATATATATGTATGCAAATATATAGTAGACATTTATATATATAACTAATATAAAGCAGTGGGTATTTCTGTTCTTTCTGCATCTTGTGCTCCCATGTACATAACTGTCTCTAAATTTAGACAGTTTTGCTTCACATCGCAGAGCTGTCCTGCCTCTGAATCCCCTGCACAGGAAATTATATCAACAGACATGTCTCAAGAATGTATATGCTCTAGCTGCTGATCAGCATCCAGTTCATGGGACCAGTCTGGAACTACCACAAAATAGTCCTCTGTCCTTGCCACAGCTCTGAAAATGTTGGTTGTGCAGAGGTCACAGCGCCAATCATTTATCTTTCTGAATCTGCTTCTCTTGGGTCATAATCCTTGTTAATACTGGCGCAATCATTGTGCTCCCCACTGAATCTGTGGGCATATCTGGAAAGTAAACTTAAGGAGGACTGTAGCATGTCTTGAGGATAGCTGAGGATAGCTGTCGACAAGGATGGGTGTTATACATGTCACATACTACTAGCGCGTAAGCAACAACCTTTTTCCCACAAGGAATCCAGAGTGGTAAAAAAAGCCTTTGTCCTTTCTGTTTTGGAATACATTTAGTGCAGGTGGCTGGGTGTGCAGCTGCCGTGCCAGGTGCAGGTTGAACTTTGGGTGGTGGAAACTGGAGGCAAGAGGTTATCAACTGTCTCTGACCCTTTCCACAACAAAGGGCACAGGGACCTGTGTTGCAGCTGAGTCACTGGACATTCAGAGACACAGCAGGAGCCAAGGACTCAGCTGGAAGACCCCAGACTACTGTGCGCTTAAACTCAGGTTGTAAAAGCCCAAGTAGTCCTTTGTTCAGGATCCCTTCCTGAAGGCACCAATTTGAGCTGTTATTCTGTTGCTGCACTATGATAAAATTACTGAAATTAAACGAGGTCTGACTCTCTGCTATAGGAACACTGGGGCTGAGCCAATAAAGAAACTTCGTCTGACTATGTGAGAGTGGGATATGCAGAGAATCGTGTGGAGCATCCATTGGCTCACCGGAGCCACCAACTGCAAAGGACCTTCAGTCCCAGCAGTTAAAATCACTGGTGGTAAGAGTGTGACTGACAGAGTGCCTTCTGAATGGTCAGGCAGGGAAGTTTCCTTAACAGTTCTTCCCGAGGATGTTGTTAAAGACCACAAAGACGCCATAATTTGCAGCATAAACATGCCAAGAGCATTCACACTTAAAATTCGTTCCTTTTGTCTGCTCCACATTTTTTCCATCCTTCCTTGTGCCCAATACAGAGGTAAATTCCTTACCCTTTAGTGTCACTTTCTTACTGCAAGGCTAGGTGCACGTCAGAGTTTTGTGTTTTAAACTGGATGTTTGGGAAAATGGATTTTATATTCATAGTGCTTTGGACAAGTGACACAAATTCTATGCATGGTTCTTTTAGCTCATTAAAATAAAGGCAGTGTTTTTTTCTAAACCTCTGTAACACAATCAAAAGCTAATATAGTAATATTAAAGCATAACAATATTCCAAAGACTTGCATTTTCCCAATTAAAAAATTAAGAGATTTTGCTTCTTCCTAGTTCTGTTCAAAAACTGATTTAAGAAAATTATCCTGTAACAATAAATCCATGTTTTCCATACTGAAGGTTTGACCTGGCTGAAAGACAAAAGTATAAAATTGTGTCAAAGATATTTCAAGTTCAGATAAAACAACTTTTTGGTTTTCCCATGAACATCATGGAGAGAGACTTTTTTTCTATTTAATCCAGACAGTTTGCTCATTTCTCAGTCAGCACAGACACATGCACAAGATCAATTCACATCTGTGCAGGATCTTTCTACCTACTGCGTTTAATTTTTCTGTCCAAAGCCATAATTTAAATAAATAAATAAACTCCTTTCTTCCTTCATCTATTTTCCAACCTACAACTGCTTTCATTAAAAACAGTAAAGGTTTTTCTGGGTAACTTGCACCTTTAAACTTAGAAATTAATTATAGATAGGAACTCCTGTTGTCAAGCCATCCTGCATTTCCTTAACCGAAGCCCAAATAACAAAAAATCCAGTCAGAGGCCATTATAAAACCGTGTTTTGATCTGCTCATTGCTGTATATTGTTTATCTTTTTGAGCTTTAACCAAGTCCTTTATCATTTCGAATGTTTCTCTAAGTCACCTTGAAATCTTCTCTTTTGCAGAGAAAAATCCATCAGCATTTGCTTTTCCTCTCTTCATTTCCCCTGAACAAATATTCCTCATTTATCTCAAGCTGCCTTTTACCAATCAGTCTCACAAAATGTCACTCAAAAAGGTAAAGCACAGATGTTCCACAACCAACTCTTTGTTCAAGGATTTTTTTACTTCCTTCTCGAATTCTGAATCTTCCTAGAGCTATTTCGGGAGTTGGAGTTTTGTGTTGTTGTAGGGATATACATACATGTTTTTTAATTGTGTCATAAATTTTTAAGTAGATTCTTGAATGAACTCACTGGAGATTTCTCTGTGACTGATCCTAAACATTTGCCATTCACTGCATTTTCACTGCCATAACCTGCTATAAACTTTGCAAGTTAGTTAAAACTTAAGGCTCCTTTCATCCCTGGCTGTCTTTATACAAATTATGCATTTTGAATTGCAGGGTGTTCTCTCCCTAAAGCCGTGTAAATTGTTTTTAATACTATAACTTCAGTTGGTAGCCAGGAAGATACTCCTTAATTGCTAGATATGTACTGTGGATCTCCTTCTGTAGACAGTGAGTAAAGGACACCATCTGCCAGTAAAATTCTGATGCGTACTTGGAAACTTTCAAAAATTTTTGCTGGCGGTTTTGCTGATTTTCCTCTTCTCTCAGAGGGACAATTTGCGTACCATAAAGATAGCCATCCTAGTTCACTAGAGCTGGAACTCTGAGCAGGATCCTCTTGAATCTGTATTTTTCCTGTTTGATTTTTATAGCGATAGCACATGAACATTCCTATGAATGCATGTGTGCGCACACATGCATACTCACCATACTATAGCTACCATTTAAAAAAGTAGCATTTACTTACTGACTGCAAAGACTTCTGTGTATAGTGCAGGGAATTGTGTTATTTCTAACATCACTGTGTGGCAAGAATGTCGAGATGAAGACTTCTAAATGACCACCACCATGTACACACATGCAAAACAAACTGGATGTAACTATAAATGGCTATATAAAATTAAGAAGACTATTTTGACCTTAGGTCATTCATTTCAGGAATTTGATATTATATTAACAACATTTTAAAGGTAAGAATCCCAGACAACCTTGACAGATGCTACAAGGTTTTGCTGTTATCTCATTTAGAACCATGAAACTACACTTTCCTTTAGTTTCCCAAAGAGGCTGGATAGGTCCTTAAAATAGGTAACAGTAATGCAGGCTGGGGCTGTGTCAGGGTAGATTACTTTCTGTGCTCACTCAGATGCATCACCACTCTAAGGATATTTCTAAACTGCCACAACATGCCTGTGGAGACAGTTGTGCACACCCTTAAGAATTGGAGGAAGATCTTTCTTTGTACATTGCTTCACAGCTACATATACCCAAGCTGCAAGCTAAGAATAGCTCTCATTGCTGATGACTTGCTCTGCGCTTTCTTGAAGATTGTCTTGGAAGGTATCATTAATCTTCACATAATTTCCTGTTTTAGAAATGGGAAATTACTCTGAAAAAGCTGGTCATATAATTTTTCACCATGTGGCTCTCTTCCTTCCCTTCCATTGAAGCATAACTTGTTCTTGGCACTTTATTTTTGTCCTGTTTTTTGCCTTCGTTAGTGTACACACCCCATTCAACTATGTTAAAAGATTTTCATATTTTTTAAAGTTATAAAGAAAAGAGCAAACCCTCAAACTCTCTATTGCTTTTTTTTCTTGGTTATTAGCTTTTAAGGAGATAATCTCATCTTTTAAGGTGCTGGCTCAGATAACTGTCCATTAATATGGATATCCAAAATGGCTTGTGATTTTGTAGGTTGCAATTAAAATAAATGGCAGACGGAAGCAATCCTTTAAATAACGACATAAATGTGCTCCTCTCTTTAGAGTGCTCATAGTTATTATCTTGAACAATGTCCAAGTCATTAAACCACATCTGAGATCAAAGCTCTCATCGCAAAAGCTTCTTTTATCTCTAAAGACCTTTTCGATATACATGTCCTAACTGCTTTGGGGAGATATAGAGGAGACTCAGCATAGCCTGAAATGATATTAATTATATTGAATTTCCACCAACCTGTCTACACTGGGGAGAGAACTAAATTTTAAATCTCCTTTCACCTTACAAAGCTCTTGATATATTAGGAAAGAAAACCAAGCTTTAGTTTTAGTTTTAGACCGCATTTTCTACTCGAGGTATCTTAAAGGTTCTTTGCAACAAGGAGTTGAATGGTTATGATCCAGAATCCATAGTGACAGATGAGTTAAAAATTCAGTCTCTAGCTGATGTCTAGTAGCAATGGCTGTCTGAGATTCCTGGACCCTGGATCAAGGGTTTTTACTAAAACTAATATTTGTAAGAATGATACTTTTACAGTATTTTTCTTTTCACAGCGCTTTTAACATCCAGTGAATTGCATACTAAAGGCACTCAGAATTTAAATCAATTAAACTACACATTTAGAAGATGCAGAGCAGCACTCATTCGCTGTGTTTTTTGTCACTACCACCTGAATCTGAGTCCAAATATAAAAAATTAAAGTATGATTCTTCTGATCAGGAAGGAAGGGGTAACTCACAGAACCATTTAGATCACTTTCCTTTTCTCCTACATTCTCTGTACGTCAAGTCCTTTTTTCAGATCTGTATAAATCAGTAGATTTCAAGGCCAGATTGGCTGGGGCTTGTGCAACCTGATCTAGTGGAAGGTTTCTCTGCCTATGACAGGAGGGTTGGAACTAGATGATCTATAAAGTCCCTTTTAATACATATTTTTATGCTATTCTGTGATCAAATCATCACATAGTACATCATCTAATCATATCTGGAGTTCTCATCATAGAAACCTTATCTTTGAAAATGGATCCCAAACAGCAGCTAGATCATGATCTCAGCTACCACGGTTTGGTATAGCAGAATAGTTTTTCTTCTCCCTATTGACTTTTCATTGGTTTACCTTTAATAATTTCCTAAATGCTAACAATTGAATACATAACTAATACCTCTAAATTACCTCTAGAGTACTCTTTTATTTATCTTTTTGATATTTATCCACTGAATTAAAATCACAGTAGGACATCTATGTCTTTGCTTATGCTTGCTGAGATTTAAGTTACCTCTCTCATATGTTGATAGATGCACATACCATAGTGCAACCAGGATATTAAAAAGCTAACTCTTTTTCTTTCTCTTTTTTAAATATCTTAATTTTAAAGATCAACTGGCTTAAGTAGTTTTTCTGAATTTCTTCATTAACTTGCAGCATGCTTTGTTAAACATGACATGGCAACACAACTTAAAAATGAACGTGATCTTAAAGATCTGTTCCAATCTAAGCAATTGTATGATTCTAAGAGTGGCCATGATGACTGTGATTTTTAAAATAGACTAATTCACCATTTGGTCTGATTTCCTTTTACTGGTTATATCAGGGTCGCTAATTATTGAGGTAAGTAATTATCAACAAAATTAATTATCTGTCAGCATCGTTAATTGTCTATTGGTGATGAATGAGACTGCACACATAGAAATTGATTTGGGGATTACCTCCTGTACCCCTATTCCATGACCCTTTTTATTATGTTCTTTGTAAAACAGCAACTGCTGTTGCCATTCAGCTGATTAGAATTCTCACAACTTTTGCTTTTTTGTCGTAATCAGGCAGCCAGCTGGTGCAGCCAAGTTTTGGGGCTTTTTTTGTTAGTTTGTTTGTGCTTTTTAGGAAGTGGACGAATAGAAAAATTATTTAGAAAATTTCTGTAAAAACAAATAGCTAGAATTCAGATTGTGCCTATAAAATAATACCAGAAAGGTTAGGTTGATGTGCATATCCTGAAGTAATGCTAGATAAGTTTCTATAGTGGTTTCCATGTATGCTGACATTTCTCTGGTGTAAAAGTACAATTGCTCCCCCAGATTTCATTGAGATGCATAGATCTTCATCAGCAAACACAGGATGAAGTTGAGCATAGAAATAAATGGAGGAACCAAAGAACAGATAATAGTGCTCATGTTAAAGGTTATCTGGTCAGATTTTCCTGTACAAAGCAGGTTTACTAGAGCAGGTTGCCCGTGTCCAGTTGGGTGTCGAATATCTTCAAATATGGAGACAGCTGCTGTGGGCAACCTATTTCAGTAGGATGCTTCAGTAGGATGTCACCCTGTATGTTTGCAAACATGGCCAAATAAATAGATAAAGCACCAGAAGAATTTCCAAGCATGTGCATGCATTCTTTTCTCTGGGAAACTATCCTCATCCAGACTATAAGAATCTCAGGTTTAATGGGTAGACTTTATATGGGAATGCATCAGCAAATTTGTTCCAGATCATTTGCAGTGTTTGTTACACTGATTCACAATTCACACTCTGATGCATTGTTATACAACTCAACCTCTTTATTTTTGGATGATTTGAGTAATTCTTCATCTCAGCACAAAATCTAAAGAGGACTTTTTACACTACATGAGGTATTCTTATGGTAAATGTGCATTTCAGGCTGCTGTTTGCTTTACACAGTAATAGAAGATGTCAAGCACTCAAACAATTGTGAAAGACACACAAAGGGCTTGCAAACAAAACCATTAAATCTAAATTCGTGCTCAAATGTGAACAAATATTGACAGAAATCCTACTTTTCAATGATCACTCATTAATCAGTGTTTGGGAAGCGTATTTGCTCATGGCCCTTTCTGATCAGTGCGTGATTTGGAAAAACACAAGGGGAATTGACACAGTTTTTTCCCTAGTTTCTTCCCATAAAACATAATAATTGTGTAGATCAACATAATTTTCAGAGAAATGATGAATAAACCAGATTTCATATGAGCAGCATATTCACAGTTGATGTTCAGGTACTGTCTTGAAGTATTTAAATATTTTGACAACACAACTGAACTAGAAATATCATTAGGTCATCATGTCAATTTCACATTTCCCTCTTTCTGGTCAATTTAAAAATTAGTTATTTTCCTTCATAGGTTATTGAAGTTCGTGAATTTTTACTCCTTCCTTGAGCTAAGAGCAGCCCTAGAATTGGCTTTCTCCTTGACATTTTGAAACATTTCTATTCCCAGTAGAAACTAGAAATTATAAATGTGTCTTTACAGAGGTGACCACAGAGGTAGGCACAGAGATAACTTGCATTTTGGAGATTCAGAAATGCTGGATTCTGGGAGGTGATTGTATCTGGTCTAGGCAGCACATCCCTCATCAAGAGCACACAGGTGAAAAGAGGAGTCACAGTTTCACATTTCTGTCAGTACCTGTAAAACATACCTGTACAATCTATCTAGCCAAGTTCAGCTGTTGAAGCACATGGGTGCTCTAATTGTAATTTACAACTCCATCCTGGTGGGACTGAACCATGCAGTGACCCAGTCCGTGCCCAGATGGGACTTCTGTCTTGGCATCAGCTGCTGTAAAAATACACTTATTTTCTGCAATAACATCTTACTTATTTCCTGAGTCCCCATAAAAGAGTGGAGAAATTGCCTCTCAGACACCGATCGTGTTATATGAACAAATCCTGAATTTCCCATATCGCACACAAAGCCTCATGAACTCCACAGCCAACTGGATGTAATTTCTCTGGCCAGGTAACCCTGTTAGGCTTCCTCATAGCATTGTGATTACTTCACATCCCTGCTGTGCCTGCAGGTGCGGGCAGACAGCTGACATCGACATCGGCTGACTCCTAATCGCAGGGAGCTTTGTCTTGCAGATTGAAAAGACCAGTTACTCGTTCTCTCGTTTTGTTTTTTTTTCTGTGAAATCTTGCTTCATTTGCTTAGTTCATCATTAGAGAGCATATGAAAGCTGTTGTTCAACGAAGAAGGTAAAGGATATGAAAGATGTAATTAATATGTAGAAAAGTTAAAGAAAAAGGTTTTTAAAACTTGTTTCAAAATACAAGGGGAAAAAGACTGAAGGAAAATGTAAATACAAAGCACATAAAAAAACACGTCAGGGTAGGTAAAGTATTCTTCTGTAATTCACTGTTAAAGTAAATCCACATCTGACTTCCTGACTTTTAAAGACTAGAATTTATTTTGAATTTGAGAACTTTTTTAAATTCCACGAAAGTTCACACTGGATAAAACACAACAAAAAAACAAGCAACAAGCAAAAACAAAAATAAAAACAAAAATCCCACAATCCCTGCAAAAAAAAAATACAAAAAAAATCAGCAAAAAACCCTACCCAAACCAAACCAAAAAACCTCACACAAAAAAACCCAAACAAAACAACACAGTGATCTATCAGAAATCATGAATATGAGCTTTAAGACTTTCTGCAAAGTTGATTTTTCAGGCCCTTTGTGTAGATTTAGTGGATAAAGGAATTATGACCTTCTTTCTCATCAGTTTAGCTACTGGCAGTGTGTACTTACTCCACTTGCTAAAAATCCTAAGGACGTTTTTATTGAGTATAGCAACACAGCAATACAGCCAAGTAGCAGGTTTTTATACTGCAGGAGAAAAGCCACTCAAATTAATTTTATCAAAACAGTACCAGATACCAAACTTTATAAAACTAGTAATACATTTGTATTATCATTCAAATTCACTCTAAGGTATGCAAATGCAATTTTAATCTGTTCTAATCTATAGTGTTCTATTTTAATGTATTTATTTATTTATTTAAACAGAGAAATGGAGGGGGCTTATAATTTAAAATTTCAGACACCAAAAACTTCAATGTTCAGGAAGGTTTCCTGTTTGTTTTTTGCAGTCTTGCTCTCCACTTATAAGAAATAAGAAGCTGCAGAATTTGTACTCTGACTTGTATTGTACAAGCCACCGAAGATGACAGATGCTTTTTAAGCTGCAGTTAGTGAGACAGCATAGATTGAAACTCTTTTTTTGTTATTGCTTTTGATGCACACAAATCCTTTAAGAAGAATTTTAGCAATTGTTCAATTATTGCATGTCCCCTCTCCCCTTCAGATGAATTATTCATACTTTGTTGTCATAGCAATCCTTTCTCTCTCTGAAATGTTTAATAACTAGTCTTAATTCCCAACTAGACAATGAATCAAAGTGTAACAAGAGCTTTATTAACTAGGGTGCTTGGGGCAAACATATTGTTCGTCTTCCAACTACACTTGCCTTGAGCTGTTGTCAGTCCAGTCCAGTGATATTAGTGATAACAGCAAAGATGCCTGTAAGAAATGCCCTTTATGTAATCTAGTTTCTTGGATAGTGTCCATCTCCTTTGCAGAGTGACAAGCCTCTACTTTTCTGTTAGCCTGACTCTTTCCAAAGTTGTTGTAGGCAGCACTGCTCTCTGCAGAGGGATGTCATGACAGATGGGGATGTGGGATTAAGTGGACATTAAGAATCACACAAAGTGTCAAGTCTTAACAGCAAAAAAGGAGACAGTGGAATTTTCACTGTTTAAGCTTGTGTCTGTATAGCTTATCCGTGCTGATTTCCTCTTTTAACTGTGTTCCACAATGCAGACAAACTGGATGTTGGTCTAAATTGTCTATTTGCCCCAACTGTTATCATGATGGGCATGACTGGTATTTTGTATCTGAGCACTTTGTTGGAGATCGTAACCTTTCCATCTACCATACACTTGAGGAGGAAAAATAAGAGTATTCAGTGAATATACAGATTTGAACTTCTCCTGCCACTTTTACAACAGTGACTTTGGGGAATATTACACAGATAGAACAACCCTTTAATTTTTAATTTTCCTAGCAGAAAGATGTCTGCTTCTTTAGCAATCACAGAATGGGTCGGGTTGGAAGGGACCACAGTGATCCAGTCTTGCTGCTCAAGCAGGGTCATCCTAGAGTACACTGCACCAGAATTGCATCCAGACAGTTCTTGAATATCTCCAGTGACAGACACTCCACAACGGCTCTGGGCAATCTATTCCAGTGATCAGTCATCTCATCTGCACATTAAAGATCTCCATCATGTTCAGATGAAACTTCTTGTGCATCAGTTTCTACCCCTTGCCTCTTGTCCTATTGCTTGGCACTTCTGAGAAGAGCCTGGCTTCATCTTCTTGACACTCCCCTTTCAAATACTTACAGACATTGATGAAGTCCCCTCTCAGCTGTCTCTTCTCAAGGCTGAATAGGCCCAGTTTCCTCAGCCTTTCTTTAAGAGAGATGCTCCAGTCCCTTGATCAATTTTGTAGCTCTCTGCTGGACCCACTTTAGAAACTTCATTTCTTTCTTGTCCTGAGGAGTTCAGACAGTGGTGCCACCTCGTACAGTTGAAGACCTAGACTAACATTAAAGAAGGCATCTTCTTTTCTTTTCATGAATGTTGGAGACCCAGCATAGGTGATGAACAGCAGCAGAGCATCGCTTTCCTGGAATTTCATCTTCAGTCATTCCTAGCTTCCAAGCCCAATCTCACCCCACCCCAACACATTTGATTCCCTGAGGGCCTTTTTTTTGAGGTCATCTATAAGGTATTTCAAAATTGATTGTCCATTCTCTGTGCACATTCTACCATCATTTCATTCAGACTGATTTAATACTTTATGGGAGCCCTGGTCTGCTACATGACATTCCTAAACCTGAGGTTTAGGACAGAGATAGCCTTGATGTTTCAGTTTGGTTCAGTTCAGTGCAGTTAACTCCCTGTGCATACTTTGCAGTTTCACATATATCCTGCATTTTCCCTTGGCAGAAACAATGGACACTGTTGGTCTTAAGCAGTTGACATACTGTGACACAACCAGAGCTGTGTGTAAGTTGTGGACAAATGATGTATAGGTTTTTGTCACTTGATTGTATTCTTCTGTAGTGTTCTAAATGGGCAGTGAAAGGCCTTGCTCACAGTGTCAGTATCTGCCAAAATCCACCTCATAGTCAATAGAAGCCATGTTCTAAAATTTCAGGCTTTGGCCTGAAAGGGGTAAGTCAGACAATGCAACAGCCTAAAAACAGTACTTCTGGATGAAAGAACTGACAGAAGTGTAAATCACTAGAGCTTCTGATGTTGGTTCTAATTCAGGAATAGCAGTCCATTCTCTTGGAAGAGAGCACATGGGAATAACAAAAGTTTATATTTTAGCACACCAGCTGCTTTAAAGCTTGAGTAAGGCATGTGGAATGAATGTCTTATTTTTGTCCAGTCCATTATAATAACAAAAACCGACGTGCTAGGCCAACAAAGATTTGCTTGCAGGTAGGGCTGTGGAACCGGTTGTATTTCCCAGCAGTTCTGCTATGCCAGCACAACTCCTACAAGACAAAAGATATCATTCAGGGAAGTGGTGCCAGGAGCAAACAGATGACCTCCTTTTTCTTCACTTCTACTTGCAGTGTGTGTAGAGGAAAAAAAGAGTGACTTTGCCGACACAGGCATCAGAAGAACCCTTGTGGAGATTGGTTGTTACGCCAAGAGATAGGCATGGGGGCACAGCATCTTTTCAAGTTTATCCTAGCTTTCACATTTTCTTTTGGGTGTCGTTATCTTATTTCTTTACCCTGGATTTTTTTCTATAGTTTCAGTACTGTCTGCACATGAATTATTCCTTTCAGTCAGGAAAGGTCCAATAAGCTTCTCATGAATAGGCTTTGCCCCTGTAAAACTTCTGATTTGATTGTCATAAATCATAATTTGCTTTTATGCATCTATTTTACTTTCTGAATGTATAGTGAATGGTCTCTGGATTAGGTTGAATTTGACTTTTGTAGCACATTAATACAAAAACAAGTGATGTAAAAGAAGAACAATGCTTAAAAATAATTCCTCTGGCTTAAAAAAATGAAAAAGATGCAGAAATTTTTTTTAAAAAAATGTTGGTAATTTAATGGATATTTCAGAACTGTGAAGCAATAATTTTCCATGCAAAATACAATAGAGTATAAATAATCCAGTATGCGATATATAGCTGTGTGTCAACTTGAATAAAAATAATATTGTTTTTTAAATCACATAAAAATACAGGTATTGCCCAGCAAAGTATACTAGCTTTTGTGTTCCCTAGATGAATTCAGCTAGTCTCAATAAACCATCTGTCATTACAAGAAGACAAGCTGGACTTTTGTTGGACTAGATTTACTTGAAGAGACAGTCCAGTCCAGTTCCATAAGTTGCTTTTTAAATTTTTTTTTCAGTTTTGCTTTTCTTCTTTTCTTTTTTAACCCGACCTCCTTTTCTCTGTTTTTTTTCACCCCAGATCACTTATTGAATAAAGTGCCAGAGTGGTTTTACAATTCAACTCTTGCTCCTGTACCTCAGCAATCTAACAATGCAATACCTTGGTACAGTTGTTAGGAGATTTTAGTGATCCAGTCAATTAAAAGGAAATTTCTCTTCCTTTGAAGTCAGGCTTCCTGTTGCTTCTGTGGACTATGCAGTATCTTGTGGGATCACTATCATGAGAATGTAAAACAAGTAATTGCCTTTGCAGTACGTCAGACGCAGTCCATCAATACCTTAGCCTTTGTTAGTCCTCCAACAGAGTTCCAAAGCTGCAGGACTGAGCTCAGAGCTGAAGTCTGGAAACAAGACAGTCAATAGTCTCATAAAATTCTTGTGCTACCCGTACAGATGTGAACGTGAGTCTACAGGTAGGGAATAGCTCATGCCTTTCCACATATACCTCAAAATATCTTTTATCTTATTTTTGTTTACGGAAGCAATAAAAAACTGGAAATTCCTCAAAAGAATGGGCTATTCACAAAAGTAATACAGAGAAAAGCTCCACAAGCTCTGTATCAAGTACCTTTGTTCTTCAGATGGATTTATGCTTTCCCAGACTGAACAAGAGGCCCTCCTCTGTTGCAGCCTCTCACCTATGTGTGCTAGTTTTGGTTGGGGTACAGTTGATTTTCTTCACAGTAGTTGGTATGGGACTGTGTTTGGGATTTGTTTTGGAAACAGCACTGATAACACAGGAATGTTTTGGTTATTGCTGAGCAGGGCTTACTTATACAGAGTTGAGGCCTTTCAGCTTCTCAACCTAACCTTCCAGTGACTGGGCTGAGGGTGCACAAGAAGTTGGGAGGGGACACAACTGAGACATTTGACCTCAACTGGTCAGGGATATCCTCAGAGATATTCCATACCATATGACCTTATCCTCAGCACATGAAGCTGAGGGAAGAAGGAGGACGAGGGGATGTTTGGATGGACAGCATTTGGATTCCAAAGGAATACTTCCTGCTTTCCTGGAGATGGCTGAACACCTACATGCCCTTGGGAAGCAATGAATTAATTCCTTGTTCTGCTTTGCTTGCATGTGTGACTTTTGCTTTACCTAATTGAACTCCCTTTATCTCAACCCACAAGTTTTCTCTTTTACTCTTCATATTCTCTCCCCATCCTGCCAGAGGGAAACGAGCAAATAGCTATGAGGTTTTTAATTGCCAAGTGGAGTTAAACCATGACACTATGGAACAACTTGCTGAAAACAAATATGTCTAGATCTAAATAGAAATGCTGTACACTGTTTTTCAGGACTTTTTCTCAAAACTTACCAATTACTTGATAAAAGAAACCATATGGCTATTTTTAGAGGAGAGAGCTAATAGGAACAACTTGATGATGTTGTTATTTCCCACATATATTTGACATACCTTAGAAGTGCCATCCTGTAAGAGCAAGAACACAGCCTGCAAAAGCTGTGGGGACAGTTATCAGCATTAGTGATTGTAATCCGTGAAGCAGTACTTTACCATGGGCAATCAAAGACCAAGCCACAGGAAGACAATGTCGCTGGTTATATCACTGGAGGGCTGTGAGTGTGCAACTCTTGTGTACTTTTGGAGTACTCACAAACATCCTTGAGCCCCAAAAGAGGCTGCCAGCAGCAGCAGAAGACAGCAGAAATGACAAGCTGCTGCTGAACAAAGTGCTCTTGAGCCCCAGAGCAGCTGAGCTCTCCAGTCCTGATCACCTCTTGGAGCCATCTACATACCTGTCCTCCCACAGAGTTCAGATGTTGCTTTCTTCCTGTTTCCAGTAGAGGAAAAGGCTGAAGGCAGAAATGTATTCATAAACATAAGCTTTGGCCCTCAAGACCCTCCTGATCTGACTGTTCTTATGGCTTCTGCCTGCAGGACCTCTGCTGTCCCCTCTCCCTTTCTCTTGCCTCAAAGAAAAGCTTAGTGTTTATACTTCTGAGTTAATGAGTCAGCCTGCCTGATCTGACTGTCAGGATGAATCAGCAGTTAGTTCTGCACCTCCATGCCATACTGACACTCTCTCTCAAGTGGATTTAGCATCATTTAGTAATATTCTTTCTATGTTAGTCCAGTGGTGATTCTCTCATACCTTACAAGTGTGAGTGGATTATTAATGTTACTTCTCATAAGATGGGTCTCCTATTCCAGGTTCAGGCTAGGTACAAGATGGACTTTCTTCTTGCAATCAGCTGTATCAACAGCTGGCCAGTGGGCAACTTCTTCTGTCCTTTTGCATAACTCTGTAAAGGGGATTCCAGAGTGGAAACCTATGTTCAAATCAGATTTCTAATTTAAATTCCATATACATTTACTAGCTAACATATATAAAATTAAAAGCTAAATACTAGCAACTCATATACATTCCTGCATTTATTATAATTTGTGAAATTATTTATATTATAATAAACATTAGTTTCGCTGTAGTATATGTGAACTGATGAAAGCAAACCCCAAGACCAAGTAATTCAGGAGTTGTGGAGTCCTGGATCTGAATCTGCAAGTGTTCTGAATGAGTTAAAAAGCTACAACTGGAGGGATAACTTTTTCTGCACTTCTATTTGTTTAGTTACTTAAATTCAGTGACTAATTTACTCATAGCAGAGAAAATTTTGGCTGGTGAAAAACTGGATAGCTTTTTATCCCTCTTCTAATCCATAAATACAAACGAGGTGTAACAGGATGAGACCTGGTAGTTCTAAAATCATGATAGACATGATGATCAGAAACTATTAGTACAGTTTGTTAACCACAGACAATACTTCCTCTGTTTAATGAATCAATTAGTTTTAAAACTCATTTCAATAAGTGAATGTTTTCCCTAAGTAACCAGCTATTTAAGGTGGTTTAATTTAACTAAAACAAACAACTTTATAATGATAGATTTTAGCTTTTAATTGATTTGCAAATTCAATCGAATTGCATCAGAACTAGAAACACAAATAAGAGCATAATCATAAGAGGGTAAATAGCAAATGCATCATTCACCATTTTTCTAAATTACTTTCTAATCATAATCTGCCTAAAGGTATATCAGGCTATACACTGTCTAAATGCATATGCATACATATATACACATATATTTAAATACACACACACACATATATATATATATTCACTTCACTAAAATAAATACTTTATTTAATGTACAAGTTGTATTTAGGTGAAAATCAACACTTCTCGTGGTTACTAATCAAGAGGGCTCAATATTCCTTTAGGAAGGTGACTAACAAATAAAAGGGCAAATTGATATTAAAATTGATTATTTAAAAGTAAATTCCCTGTTTTTTTGTTTAAATGATGATTAAAATTGGTAATAGAAATAAATCCACAGCAGTCAACACCTACTTTTTATTAGAAACACATCTTTAATTGTTTTTCTGTGGCACAACATATCACAAATGAAGAGAAAATTACTTATTGTGATGATCTGTCTATGTGGTAATTTTGATGGAATAAGGACCCTTTCACTGGGCTGGGGAAAGTCTCCAGACTGGAAGCTAGTGGTTAAGCATCTCTTACACCAATCCAACATGATATCGTTCTGCTGTAGATTTCTGGTTAATTTTAAACAAGCTTTGAGATCATTTACATGTATGTAATTCTTTAATTACTTAGAGCTCTTTGTAGCATTACCATAACATCCAGCAATATCATTAACATTTCTTTCATCTCTATGGGTGCTTGCAAATATCTCAGCAAATGGAAAGCTGCCAACTTTGTTTGAGCCACTGAATTTGTCTATCCATCATTCAATTTTCTTGGCATACATTCACAAAAGAGAGGCATTTTAGAGGAGTAAATGATGGTAACCTGCATTGTATGGTCTAAAAAAAAAAAATCTGGTTCATCTCAGCTGTCCCCTGGTCACCTCTGTCAGAGAATCTCTTCAGCATCCCTTCCTCTTTCTTCCTGCTTTGTGAAGTGACAGATAGCCAAAGTCTTCCCAGTTAAGGACTGAAGTGACAGCTCTGAAGACTGCTGAAGACTGTAGCATCCTACAAAGTTATCTAATAAAGTTGTGTAAAAAGTGTTTCCATAAATATATTAATGACCAAAAAAAAGGAACAAGGACAATCTCCATTCTTTATTGGATGAGGAGGGAAATAAAGTTACAGAAGATGAGGGAAAGGCAGAGGTACTCAATACCTTCTTTGCCTCTGTTTTTAATAGCAAAATTGATTGTCTACAGGAAAAGTGGTCTCTTAAACTGGTAGATATGGACAGGGAACAGTATAGCCCCCTTGTGATCTAAGAGGAAGATGTTAGGAACCTACTGACCCACCTAGATCCTTGTAAGCCTATGGGACCTGATGAGATTCATCCAAGGGTGCTGAGAGAGCTAGCAGATGTGCTTGCTAAGCCTCTTCTTGTTGTTGTTAAGGCCGGCGATCTTAGCAATCACACGAGATGGGGTTTGGTCCAGGAAGCCATTTAATGAGAAAACTTACAGCTTTTTATACTTTTTAGAAACTAGCATGTTACATCCTTATTGGTCCACACAATTGGTTTTGACTAGCTTATTGGATGAGCTGAAGCATTAGGTCATCTGTCTTTATTTTGAGAACTCGGACTATTATTTTGATACTGGACAAACTGTTGATCAGAAAAGCATGAGAAAGGCTCTGCAAAAAGAGCACCTGGTTGATAAAGGAAAATCTCTTGTTATCATGTGAGAAATTTAGGCCACTTTAGCCTGTGCGAAGCTACAGATGTGTTTTGAGAAAGTTCTAGCCATATTTTGAGAAACCAAGATATTTTTTTCTTTTGCTTTTGCTGTTCTTCAGACAGAAATTTTCCAGGCTGACTTCAAGCTTTACCAGAGAGACAGAAATACTTATGCTAACTTTAAACCTCTCAAAAATTAGGCCCAAAAGCCCAGCTTTAAAAAATGTACCACCAAATCTTCTGATCATTTTTTCAACAGTCTTGGCTTACTGGAGAGGTTCCAGATGGTTGGAAGTTGGCTGATGTGGCACTCATCTATAAGAAGGGTTGGAAGGAGGATCTTGGGAATTATAGACCTGTCAGCCTGACCTCGGTACCAGGAACAATTATGGAACTGATCATCTTAAGGGCAATTACACTGCACCTACAAGACAATAAGGAGATAAGATCTAGTCAACATGGATTCAGGAGGGGAAGGTCCTGCCTGACCAATCTAATTTCCTTTCATGGTCAGGTAACTCGTCTGATTGATGAGGGAAAATCTGTAGGTGCAGTGTACCTAGATTTTAGCAAAGCCTTTGACACTGTCTCCCATAGTAAACTCCTGGTGAAATTGGTGGATTGTGGCTTAGACAAGTTGACTCTGTCCTTGGTTAAGAGCTGGCTGGATGGCCGAGCTCAGAGAGTGGTGGTGAACGGTGTCACATCCAGTTGGAGGCTGATCACTAGTGGAGTTCCCTAGGGTTCAATGTTGGGGCCCATTTTGTTCAACATCTTTATTGGTGACCTGGACAAGGGGATGGAATCCATCATTAGTAAGTTTGCAGATGACACCAAGCTTGGAATAAGTGTTGATTTGTTAGAGAGTAAGAGGGCTGTGCAGAGAGACCTTGACAGCTGGATAGATGGGCTGAGTCCAATAGTACGAGGTTTAATAAATCCAAGTGCCGGGTTTTGCACTTTGGCCACAAATAACCCCATGGACATCTATAGGCTGGGGACAGAGCGGCTGGAGAGAGGCTAGGTGGAGGGGGACTTGGGAGTGCTGATTGATAGGAAACTGAACATGAGCCAGCATCTTGGCCTGCATCAGGAACAGTGTTGGCAGTGGGACCAGGGAAGTAATTCTTCCCCTATACTTGGCATTGGTAAGGCCACAGCTCGAGTACTGTGCCCAGTTCTGGGCCCCTCAGTTTAAGAAAGATGTTGAGTTGCTGGAGTGTGTTCATAGAAGAGCAACAAGGATGGTGAAGAGGCTGGAGGACTGAGAGAGCTGGGGCTGTTTAGCCTGGAGAAGAGGAGGCTCAGGGGAGACCTTATTGCTCTCTACAATGACCTGAGGGGAGGTTGTAGTCAGGCGGGGGTCGGTCTCTTCTCTCTCAGGCACCCAGTGACAGAAGGAGAGGACACAGTCTTAGGCTGCAACAGGGGAGGTTTAGGCTGGATATTAGGAAAAAACTTTTCACAGAGAGAGTGATCTCCCACTGGAATGGGCTGCCCAGGTAGGCAATGGAGTCACTGTCCCTGGATGTGTTTAAGCATAAGTTGGATGGCATACTTAGTGACATGGTTTAGATGATGGGATGGTTTTAGGTAGGTTGATAAGTTAGGTAATAGGTTGGACTTGATGATCTCTATGGTCTTTTCCAACCTTATTAATTCTGTGTGTGTAATTGTAATAACAATAATAGGGTTAACAGAAATTCAAATTTACTGTAAGAGTTTTGACAAGAGTCAAATTATATGTGATTAATACCCTTTCAGATTTCAGCTTCCTTCTTCAGGGTGCTCAGTGGCATCATGAAAACATTTTATAAGGCAGAGATTGTTCATACAGAAGACATAACAGTAAATGCAATGCATGAAAGGAGTAAGTGTACGCCAAAGAGTCAAAACAAATCCCACTGGCAAGACAATCACTACAGATCTCCTGAGCAAGGAGGGGAGGACATGCTAAACAAAAAAGGTACATGTGACAGACATATGCTTAGATTTATGTCATTCTAGCCCATTTGCCCTGACATCTCCTATTAGTGATGGTATCTGCAGGGAGCATGAGGCCTGGAGACAGGAGAACTTTGTTATGGTGAAACTTTGACTTCTCTGTCCAAAGCAAGGGACTCGCACAGGGGTCCACAGAGACTTCAGTGCCATTGGACTCAGGTGCTGCAGAACAAATTCTTATCTGTTGCTGCTCCATGGGCATTCAAATGATCAGGAAGGTCTTGCATCAACGACTAAGGGAAATTGTTGAAGTAAAGTTGGACTATCTGTCATGACCTCCCTTTCCATCACAGTCTTCTGTACCCAATCCACATCTAAACTCTCCCTTCACAACATCCAACCTTGTTCTAAGTAGAAGCACATGTCCTACTTTATAGGAGACAGTTCCTCTCAGACAAGGACTCAGATGCAATTCACTGAAGCAGAAAAGAGGAAATTACATTCTGGGTATTAGCCACTTTAAATTTTCAGGGAAAATGATTAACATTCAAATACTCTTGCCCTTTAGGCCATACAAAACTGCACTTCAAAGCCAAGTAAACAAGTGGCTGCTCCACTACTTGCATCTGAATTCAGGGATAGAATAACAGCTCTGCAGCTCTGTGCTGGCGACGCTTAATTTTTAGAGTTAAAGAAAGAGGCTTTTTTGTCCACATAAAGTTACAGCCCAATCTGGCTCATATATTAAAAGCCAGCCTCAAGTGTCCTTCACGAAGCTATTCAGATGGGTCTAGTAAAAACAGTAATGTCTTTAGCAATGATCTATCTGTCTCAGTAGAGAGGAAACAGAAATGTTACTGAATGTCCTGTATGTGTCTTACCATATCTAAGAAAAATTTCAGAATAGGGGCTATTTTATGCAAACTAGTTCCTCTCCAGAAAATTCTGCCTTTGTCCTTTGTCTCTTGTATCTTCATCTTTTTGGACTTATATTTAACAGAAATCTAAAAGAAAACTGTAATATTCTTCCCATAGGAAATTTTAGTATGTTGATATGTAATTTGTGTATAAATACCTAATAAGGGGTCAGGAGTGAGTAAAGAGGAAGGAGTTGGCACAGACTTAAAGATAGGAAATTCAACTAAAAGAATTTACTGTGAGAGTGGTCACTTGACAGACTGGCACAGGTTGCTCAGCGAAATTGTAGTTTCCATCTTTAAATATGTTCAAAACCTTGAGCAATCTGTTCTAGCCTGGACATTTTTTCTGACCAGAGACCTCCAAAGTTCCCTTTCAGCTTCACCTGCGCTGTGATTTCAAAGTTTCAGCAAATTTCTAAGGTAATACAACAAAAAAGCATTGGGTTATTAAAAAAAGTGTAACAGGAGATTGTCACAATCATCTCTGAAATCCTATTACCTACTGTGCCACAGAAAAGGGGCCACTCCAAATTTGGTAAGTCCCACAGAGGACTGTGGACAAAAATACTGGAAGGGGGTCAATATCCCAATCCTACCATCACATCAGTGAGTCTGGTGAAATTGTATGTGGCAGAAGCTAAGAGCTAATAAGAAGCTATATGCATCTGTCCCATCTAGCAGTTCATATGCAAAATATTTGTTTCTGTTCACACTGACAAAGTTAAGAATCAATGGAGAATACACATCCCGGTGAAAAATGACAAATAAATGACTCCACAGCCAGATAAGATGTCACAGTCCCACTCCTGTCACCACCACTTTGCAGAATGCCACTATTCTTTCTGCTGTAGTAGCACAAAGAGGCTAACTCAGTCAAAAGCAGCACTGCAAAACAAAGACGAGTTCATTTTTCAAGCTGATCCATTCCCTGAGCAGCAACTGCACATTCACGAGGAAGTCAGCAGGACCACACAGCCAGGGAGTGCAAGGAGCAATGACAGCTTCATATAGATCAGCTTAAGTGGCTGCTGAGCGGGTCTCTGCCTCAAAAGACTCTGTGTGTGTTCCTGTAAGGAGACCTTTATCTTTTCAAAGTAAAGAGCTGTTAATTAACTGGGCAAGCACTGGCACTTGGTGTAAGTGAGAGAACTGGCACCTCTCAGGAAATATTTAGTTTGTCCAAGAGAGAAATTGTGGAGAGGAAATTAAATCTGTGTGTACCTCCTGGAGGATTTCGGACGGACTATAAAAGCTAGCATCCCCAAGGGATTTTCTCTATAGCATACAACCCAAGGTGTTAAATAGACACAAGTCCAAGATTCACAATGAGGTGTGCATGACGAAAAGCTGCAGTGGGATAGCTGAACTGAGGGACAATCCCTCCTTGCTGGGTCTCATGGAAGGCAGATGACACATAGCTCCTCTACCTCTGTCTTTTTTAACTGCACTGGGTGGTGTTGGGTAGGTTGATAGGTTAGGTAGTAGGTTGGACACGATGATCTCTACAGTCTTTTCCAACCTTGTTAATTCTGTGTAATTCTGTGCTTACCTTGGATATGCACAATCACAACATTTTCCTTTTACCTTGCCCAAGCCATTTATGATCTCAGGGCCCCAGCACAGCAAGGTATTTCTTGCCTAAAGACATGGCCAAGCTGCAAACTGACACAAAACACCCACACAAGCATCCCCGTTCCCAGCGTCTTCCCTGGAGTGAGCGAAGGGCAGCAGAGCAGATGTGGCCGCTGTAGTCTTGATTGCACAATGTATGTCTGTGGGCATTTTTCACATCCTTAATCACGGCCTTTTCCAAATAGTAGAATCCCTTATCCTCTGTGTTCATACAGTATATACAGTGTTTTGGAAATGGAATAAAAATCTCCAAGTACCTCAGAGAGACAAAAAATATTCAGCAATTGATCTGTTGTGACATTTATGTACACAAGATCAGCTGCCATATATTAAACATAATATACATTGTAGATATGTTTTATTCCCCTGCTGTTCTTGATGAATGAAAGTGCTTCTGAAGACAGGTGTGAGAAATGAAAAGTGCTTGGATTGTGTAGGGAAAGATGGTTCTGAATAACATTAAATTTTTAATAACTTGTGAGTTTTGTCATCAGCAGAGCAGCAATATATGTGAGAAAGTAGAAGTCAGAACCATATAGAAATCACTTTGCACATATCACTCCTGCTAACTTTCATTTTTTTCCCAACCAATCTTTTTGAAGGATACTGCTGACTCCAAGTCTTCTGCTATTGTGAGTCTTGTTGTGTTGATCACCTGCCAGAGCCCAGAAGATCTCTAGGCAAGTGGCAGGCTGAGAATAAGAACTATTTGAAGAGGAAAACCAGTCTCTCTTAATTTTTTTTTTCCCTCCAGCAAAGCAAGCAAAAGTAGGGACAACTTCTCTATAGCAGAGCTATCTAATTCAAAACGCGCCTCCCTTTTTCACTGTTTAATTATAAATACAGTATTGGTCTATTTCCTAGTAGAAATTAAAACAAAAAGAGGTTCAGGTATCAATTGTTCTTGTATAACCAGCTGCTACAGCTATCTGCTCTCATCTTGTGACTCTAAAAAGAAAAACATACAACTGTCTATTATGTACTACTGACACAGGAAATCTACACAACATGGGATGTGATATTCATATTCAGTTCACACAGCTGGAGTTCACTAGTCCAGTTGTGTGCTGAAGATCAGAGCAAGGTGACAATTGTTTAAACACAATTTCTTGTTCAGCTGGTCAATTATTCACAGGTACAGCGAAGCAGAAAAATGGTTTCTGTTAGTGTAAAATGTGCATATACGTCTGACAATGACCTATTGTGAGACCTTGTTGCTTCTCTTCTCTGTGCCTCTGGTTGTCTTCCCATGCCTTGCTTTTTGCTAGCCCAAGTTCACATGGTCCAAGTGGCTGCCTTTTCTTCTGCGTAACATGGAGCACAAGACCCTTGACCTCATTCAAGACCTCAAGGTTTTGCTGTTCACAGGAATAGCTGCTGCTTCTTCCCTGCTGTAAGCTACAACTTCATCCTTCCATTGGAAGAAAGGTGTTAAGATGGAGTTCAAGGCAAATTAAACAGTCACCACCCTGCCATATTCCCTCTGCATAGCTTGGGGCAGCCACCCAAAATTTCAGGCCAAGATAACAGCAGATGAGCATCTCAGCATCTGTATGTACTCAGTAACTCTTGAAATCCAGAGAAAGAACAGTATTTTGTCTTTCAGCTCATGGCCCACATTGCTCGCATTCAAAAGATAGACATTGTCTTCTGCCTTGCTTACAGTTTTTTAGGTTCATTGCTGTTGCAGTGTTAAGCTTCTGCAACGACGACAGTAGAGACAGAGTGGCCTATACGTTTTTTTTGAAGACTTGTTTTGACACTCAAAATTCCTATTAATTCACAATAATAGTTTATTGCAGTCTCATGCCTCTGCAGGAGGTTCTGTCATATTGATAAGACTGAAATCTCACATGCCTTATGCTTGTTTGAAGGGTTTGCAAAGATTTTTACCTTTTTTATTTATTGTTTAGGGAATACTGTAAACACAAAAGATGCTTTCTGAAACACAGTAGAAGACAAGGTCTCTAGCATCTAAAAGTCCTGTGATCTACTTCAAATACAATACATATAACACCAGTCTAGATGGAACTGTGTATAAAGGTGTCAGTTATGTGGGTAAAACAATGTACGGGTTTTCATTAAAAGATAAAAAAGACTTAAACTCTCAAAAGACCTCCACTGAGTCTTTTCCTTTGAAATCATGCAATGATACATACTCACAGTTCTGGTTTTGTACTAAAGCGTTATTGAAAGCTGGCAGCAAAGCGTATTTTTGCAACTTTACACAGAGGCCAAAAGTTGAGCCTATTAAAAGAAATCTATACTGAGGCAACAGATTTCATATTTAAGTGTACTATGGTTACAGAAACAAATCAGAAAGTCTTCTTATTCCACATACATGCTACATGTAAGACTTCTAGAGGGAAAAAAGTCCTGGAGGTTTAATTGTCTTTGTTTCTTGTAAGAGTAATTTTGTGATAGTCAGATGTGGAAACTGCTATTTTAACTCTACTCCTTTGCAAAGGTCTTTTCTTTTATACTATCTGTACACCTGTAATTGTTATTGCAAGTGGTTAGGATTTGGGGGTACATATATGCTGCTTCTGTTCTTCAGATTTTTTTCATATCATATCACAGTTTATGCTGACCATTAATTGTGAATGAACATCACATATTTAACCCTTAAAGACTATAATTGTATGTTACATATTAAAATATGTAACATGTATTATGTAAATGTATTATATTATTATATACTATATCATACTACATTATATAATAATATAGAATATTATATAATAATATATCATAATATCATAATTTATCATATGCAGCCACATCACAATGAAAGGAAAAACTGTCAATATCCTGCAGAACACAAGATAAAAAAGAAGATTTGGGAAAGAGAAACTGTTTTAGTGCACTATTCCAGTATAAAAAAAATTAATGTTAAGAGAAATTAACAGAAATATTGAATTAAAATTGTGGGCACTTGAAATCCATTTCCAAGACTGAAAAACAAATATGGCAAATGGCCCTTTTTAATGTGTCTTTATTTGCTGTAAGTGAAAAAAACAGATATTAGAGTAACAATTACTTCACCTCTTTAATATATTCTTGAGAAACTTTTTTGTTTGCATCTAGATAAAAAGGAGGTTGTTTGGAAAAAGACTGCATTGTACCCACCCTTTAGGAGTTGATTTTCCTGGATTTCATATGAAGCAGCAGATTGTAAGGAATGAAGTTCTGTGAGCTCCAAAGGTCACAAATATTTAATTACTTCATTCAAACTAAGAATGGACACTGCTACAGAAAAAGGATTTAAAGAAAAAGAAGAAAAAAAAATCCACCTTTTCCTGCATTAGAAGCAAATGTAGCAAGTGGAGCATTTTCAGTGTTTTTATATTACAAATATTTTTTATTTATTTGCATGGACACCAAGGACCAGTTTCTGCTCATTAGAGTAGCAGAGGTGCAATGTAATTCTATTAAAGTTATTCAAGTAACTATAGCTTCCCCCTGCTGTAATGTCCACCTTCTTAATGAAAACTTGTCTCTGGATTTTTATATTTTTATTCTTTAAATTTTCATGTGCAGAAATATTTATATTGAAAAAACCTAAACCATAAGATTAAACACTTTAGAAAAAGTCAGTTTTATCTCACATCTAGCAATTACTTTTGCTGATTACACAAATGCACAAAAAATTAATTTTGTTTTTGCACAGCAGTGGAAAGTTTGTATGTAAATCAACATTGCAAATATTACTACATGACAGAAAATGTGTCCATTAAGCTTCTTACATGCAACCTGAAGGCTGAGATGCAAAGCAACATAAAATGACATTACATCATACAGCTGGACTTCCGACTGTTTTGTGACAGTAATTAGTCTGAACACAGCACTAAAAACAGGGAAGGGAAGGACATCTGGGATGGTGTGTTATATTTACTGTAATCAGCTGTGTAAATATAAGTATAATGTTCCTTTCAGTATTTGTTCACCTTTGTTAGAAAGGTGGATGCCAGAAAAGTAGTAAGCTGTATGATAACAGCATTATACCCAACATTTGTAACAAGATCCTGTAAAACACTGTGGGTTTTTTGGTACAGATCCAAAGAGATGCTGACTTTTGTTCTTGGCTATCTTGCATGGAAACAACCTTAATTTGAAGAGGTCATGTTTGTTGTTACATATGTGTCCATTTGCTTTGCTGGTTTAGAGCCATTTACACAGAAAGACAAACTACCTTTTACCCTGAATAAGCTGTCTGACTCAAGTGAATCCTAACACACCAGACCTCTATAACAAAATTTGGATGAAAAAGATCTAATTCTCGAGTACTATGTCAGATGCACATCCCAGGATTTGGGACCAGTCCTAAGAGAGATCAGAGATTACTCTTCTGATCTTGTACAATTTTAAAAGAGTAATCATGTACTCCTGATATGTATTTTCTGCCTCCATGCTAAATTGTTATAATCACTTTCTCACTCTCTAATCCTTAATTTTCTTAATAGCTTCTTGTGAGAAACTCTGCCTTGTCTTAATGCCATCTTTTTCATCTGCACAATTAAGATTAAATTATCAGATTTAATCACATATTACTCATATTAGGCAGATTTAGATATCATTTTTGAGGATCTCTATTGAATCTAAAAACCTTACCAAAATCAATTGAGTTAGGATTTTTGTAAATGATAACAAATAAGGCCAAAGGAAGCATTGACTTGGTGTGGAACAGCAGAAGGCACTGACTCGTTTTAATTTTCCTGATGCCTTGACCTTCTGATCCTGTTCATCACACTACATTTTGACTGGCTGGCCATTTTGGTGATTCTCCTGCAGTTAATGAGATTGTTAAGTAGCTGAAGGCTATGGGAAGCTGATGAATCTTGAGAATTTCAGTCTTCAGAAAAGTCTTTCAAATTTAACTGACAGCTTGATCTTCTGTGAAAAAAAGTTAGTAACCAGAAACAGTCAGGATAAGACATGACCTGCACAACTCATTTGCTTTGTGACCTCCCTGAGCTTCATCACGAAAATTACAGGAAGACTGTTTTCATAAAATTCTGCTGCTCAGCGCAAATGGTTTTAAGGCACAGAAATCATGCCAAAAGTATGGTCTGTAGGTGTAATGAGAAAATCAAAATGGGAAAAATTTTCTAATCTTAGTTTTAAGACCTAAGAACTGACTTTTTTACCCTGTTAATTCCTCTAGGAGACAGAAAAATGGTGAAAAAATATTTTTTCAGGCATCTTAAAAGGGCTGAGTTGGATGACTTTTATTAATATTTCTAGTGTAACTGAAGAATGAACTCTTTTCTCTGTATCAAGCTTTGCATCTTAAAGAACAGTGTCTAGATTTTTAAAAGGAATCTTAAAAAAACAAGTCAAGAACTATTTATTGTGTTTTAATTTTCTCTTTTAAAATAACTCAAGGCATGACATGAGTACTGAACTATTAAGTGCCATGTATTTTGCTAGTACTTTCATCTTTTATCATGTTGGTATGGTCCACTAGTGTGTTAATACAAAGCAATCCCAGAGACTCCTAGCAGCATTTTATCCCAGCAGAGATTCCTGCTGAGAGTAGGAGAGGAAAACACAGAGTAATATTTCTAATGGGTATGTCTGAATTTTTTTTAGATTTTACCATTTCTGTGTATGTTTTAGGACAAATACAGTGCTTAAAGAAATGCAATGCACAAAACCTCTTTTGTCTGGTGAGAATACCTCAACAACTTTGAACAATTCTGTAGAAAGAGTGTGTATTCACTATCCTTGAAATACCAAATCTATTTTAAGGTCTATATTTTACTCAACTTCTGGTTAGCTTTGTTGTATTGCAGCAGACTAGCAGGTATCAGTAAAACACAAAATGTTTCAAATTATGTTCTTTGTGGTTCTGCTTCCTGAAACAGAATATCCCAGAGTAAGATGTAATTTTTATTCTAAGTTAGTACACACACGCCATAACACTGTAATCTGTCACTAAAAGTTTAATCTATGTACTTTATCTTGGTTTTATACAACAAGTTGTCCACTAAGAATAAAGCTCTTATCTCACAGATGGACAGTTAAAAAAAAGAAAAAGGTGGGTAAATTCTGCAATAATATCATTACATCAATAACAAGAGGGAAATCAATTGGCTTCAATAGAATAAAAATGAATGCTTATTTAATAATCTCACAAAGTTTATGATTCTTAAGTCTTTTCTTCAAATTAACCTGTCTTTGAAGATCTCAATTTTACCTAGGCCATAGGGAAAAGAAGGTTCTTCTCTTTATTATTTTCAACATAAGCAAGTAATCAAGAATCACTTAGGTCAGGAAAAAACCTCTGAGATCATTGAGTGCAACTTATGACCCAACATCACCATTTCAACTAAACCATGGCACTAAGTGCCAGATCCAGTCCTTCTTTAAACACCTCCAGGGACAGTAACTCCCTCACTTCCCTGGGAAGTCCATTTCACTGTGTAATCTTCTGTGAAGAAATTCTTCCTAATGTCCAACTTAAACTTCCCCTGGTGCAGCTTGAGTCTGTGTCCTCTCATTCTATCACTGGTTGCCTGGGAGAAGAGTCCTATACCCATCTGGCTACAACCTCCTTTCATGTAGTTGTAAAGAGTGATAAGGTCTCTCCTAAGCCTCCTCTTCTCCAGGCTGAACAACTCCAGCTCCCTCAGCTGCTCATCTGTGCACCAGACCCTTTACCAGTTCCATTGCCCTTCTCTGGACTCACTCTAGCACCTCCATGTCCTTCTTGAATTGAGGGGCCCAGAACTGGACACAGTACTCACCAGTTCCGAGTATAGGGGGAGAATCACTTCCCTAGTCTAATGAGCTACTGAAAAGATCTTCCATTTCATTCTCATGAAATTTGCATCTCAGTTCCAATCCAAATAATTTCAGACAAGTTCAGATAGATTAGCTTAGATATGCTAAGCCGTATGAACAGGCTTTTTTCAGATTAGAAGGACTAAGACCTCCTTAAAATACAAATTAAAAATTTGTTAAAAGCATCACAATTTATCTTCTTCAAACAAGCATTTTCCCTTCTACTCAGTAAGCTGCCAGCTCTTTGTGATTGGCTACTCAAAGGACAAGATCCCTTTCAGCTCTCACAGACATTAGATATTCCATCATATTCATTAAACACATGAAAAGTGTAAAAATACTCTGTGTTGGCATTGTCCTTCCCTTCCTCTGGAAATATCTACAGAGTGACTCTACTTGTCACTTGCCTGTGCAGTTGCATCTCTCAATTCTTTCCTGACTGCAACAAAAGTAATGCTGAGTCTTAGTATGGGGTGCAAGTATATGATAAACATTTGGTGTATGTATATTTGGAGTGGGGACGTATGCACAAAGATTACCCCACCTCTACCCCTCCAAGATATGTCATACATAGTGTGCTGTACAATGATTTGACTGCAAGAGCAAGAACAAAAAGGAAAACAGTATTGCTTGAGCTTTTCAATAATTAGATGAAAACCAAACAAGCTATAATTTATGGAGAGAAATTATTACAGTATTACAGTATCAACAAGGTTGGAAGAGACTTTAAAGATCAAGTCCAACCCATAATCTAACAGCCCATCAACAAAAGCATGGCACCAAATGCCTCATCCAGCCTACTCTTGAACACCTCCAGGGTTGGTGACTCTACCACCTCCCTGGGCAGCTCATTCCAATGGCAGATCACCCTTTGTGTGAAGAATTTCTTCCTAATATCAAGTCTAAACCTCCCCTGATGGAGCTTGAGACTGTGCCCTCTTGTTCTGTCACCAGTTACCTGAGAGAAGAGACCGACCCCCGCCTGACTACAACCTCCTTTCAGGTAGTTATAGACAGTGATAAGGTCATCCCTGAGCCTCCTCTTCTCCAGGCTGAACAACCCCAGCTCCCTCAGCCGTTCCTCATGGGGCTTGTGCTCCAGCCCCTTCACCATCCTCGTTGTCCTTCTCTGAACACGTTCCAGTAACTCAACATCTTTCTTACACTGAGGGGCCCAGAACTGGACACAGCACTCAAGGTGAGACCTAACCAACGCCGACTACAGGGGAAGGATAACTCCCCTAGTCCTGCTGGCCACACCATTCCTGATGCAGGCCAGGATGCCATTGGCCTTCTTGGCCACCTGGGCACACTGCTGACTCATGTCAAGTCTCCCATCCACCAGCACTCCCAAATCTCTCCCTGTCTGCCCATTCCCCAGCCACTCCAACCCCAGCTTATAGCTCTGCATGGGGTTATTGCAACAAAAGTGTAAGACCGAGCTCTTGGACATGATGAATCTCATCCCATTGGAATCCGCCCATCTCTCCAGCCTGTCCAGATCCCTCTGCAGGGCCCTCCTACCCTCCAACAGATTGACACCTGCTCCAAGCTATTATGTGTGGACATGACCCCAAAAATCTTTGAAGTGTTTCTAGCAAGCTCTTGTGAAAGAGATCAATATCAAGCAGCAAAGATGTTTTTTTCAGTTCTACTAACACATTAAGCTAATTCATTTGTAGGAAAAGTATGTCTAAATTTCTGTGCTGGTTAAGTAGCCCTCCCCTCTGGGCTTTGTGGGGTTCAGGTGCCAGCTATGCATACTCCAAACCAGCAAACACAGTCCGAACCCAGAAAAATCTCATGTCTGCCTGCTCTGGATTCCTGGGAATTTGTATTTTGAAAGGGTTTTTTTCAGTATTGGTTCATACATATCTCTATAGAAAGTATGCTTCAGGGTGTGTGGATTTCACTTAAGAACATTCTTCATTAAGAATTTTTTCCTACAGCCCCTGGTATACATCTCCATGTTTTAGAAACTACCAGAACCCAAAGTTTATGAGACCCTGGTGTTCTTCTGCTATTTCTGGTTACTGTTGCTGTTTAATGAGCAAAACAAAAATGCACTCAGCCATCTGGCAGAAATTCTCCATTTCTCCCAGATTACAACAGGTTTTTTTCTCTTTTCTGCCTTTTTTTTCCTGAAAGTCACAGGGTCTTGCTTAACTTTACTGTTTAATAAAACTATTTGTAAAGAAAATGGTGGCATTTCTACCTTTTCCCATCTTACTTTGTAAGAGGCCTTCATCCTTGCTGCTTCTGCATGACTTACCACTGTTCCCACCTTAGACTTCTTTAACAAAACATATTATGTTAATTTAAGATCTTCCTTACCAAAAAAAAAAAAAAAAAAAAAAAAAGCCTGTGAGTAGTCTGGCTGGGAATTTTTCTGTCACTACTTTCTACCCCGAGGACACACAAATAGAAATCATAGCTCTTTGAAAATTCCAGTCCTGAGATTTTGGATAAACCAAACAAAGTAAAACATTTTCCTTCAGTTTTCACAAAGAAAAANTTTTACAGCCAAAGTGAACTGTTTTTTCTTGGCAGTTCAGTGTTGGTCTGTCTGCCTGTGGAGTTACAACTCCTCCCAGGAGCAGCCGACTGGTTGTCTGTGGCACATATTCCTAGTTTTTGGGATGGCTTTCTGTTTGGACCACTGCTGTTAAGATAAACTGCACTGTCACATCTGCCTTCTTCACTAATTCAGATATTTTAATTAGAAAATTATTTAAACTTGCTTTTAGAGCTGTTCAGTCCAGCAAAACACAGACACACTTATCACAAAAGCTTAAAAAGCAGCTTTAGAAACTAGTAAAAGCAGTGGAGATGCCTGTTTTTAGACTCTTAAGCCAGTGCTGAATTTTTCCTGTAGTTAGGAAGGATAGAGATACATTTTGCAAGGGTAAAAAGCATCTACGTTACAAACTTGGGTGTAAATCTGTCTGAAAAACTGGTTTTAAAATACTTTCTTGGATAATTAGCTGGCCTTCCCAGCTCACAAAATGAATTTTGAATAAATAAGAATCAAAGAGTGATTTAATGACAGTGTTATTACTATTTACTAGAAGTATTCTTTAATTTTTGCGTTGCACAATTGTCTGTTTATCTTTTAATATTGACTACATTAATTTTCCTACTATTCATTGTGAAAGTGGATATGTATGAGTCCATGAAGAAATCAAGCATCTCTTGTTCCGTAGAAGTACCCTCTTTCAATATTCCAAAAGCTTTACAATAAATCTTAGTGTTTTCTTCCCACCACCCTCCTCCATGCTTGTGTGTCAAGATGTGGATACATACCTGAATCCTTTCAAAACAAATTCTACAAGGCAAGTTACTTCATGCTGTCCATCTCAATATGAATGAAGAAGTCTTATGGAGTGCTAGACATGCTGGCCCTTTCCAATATGGCAGTTTTAGATACATTTAGAGATATTTAAAGAGAACTGAAATCTTCAGAGTCCACCTACAGAGAAGCTGTGCCATCTCTCAGATGGTTTAGCTGGTTGCCCAATGGATTCAATAATATTGAGCCTGCAGAGATCAGCTGCTTTAGAGAATTTCATGGTGGGGCATTGCTTTCTACCGTTCTCCAGAGAATGATTCAGGGTAAGTTTTTTATTTTAGAGTAGAAACACTTTGGAAAGTTAATTAAGCAATTTAATTGTAAAAATATAATCAGTCTGGTAAGTTTACCACTACCTTAGAGATAACCAAAATCTGTTAAATAACAAATTACAAGGAAAATAATTTTTTTCCTGAAGACCATGTATTCAGCAGAACATCCAGAGATTGACCTGACTTCCTAGATGGATAGTATACAGTACTTTGGTACATGTTGTAGGAGCCATAAAGTTTAGAGTGTTTCTCTTTTTAAGTAGAAGAAGAAAATGAGCCTCATCAAGGCAGAACGAGAGAGAGGACATCTCCCTTGGATGCCCATGGCCTCTCTCAGCAAACACAGGCTCAAACATTGTGGGAAAAAGGGAAGAGTGAATCAAGAAGCCTTGAGCAACTTCTTAGTGTAAAAGAGCAGTGACAACTAGCTGTTTGAAGTTCTTTGCTGCCTTCCTTATATGAAAACAAAACAATTCAGGGATTTTGACATTAAAGGAAATTTTGTAACATTTTGTCTTTATGAAAAAAATGAGAAGTTTTCTTTTTGACTTAATCATAACCAATTGTGTTTGGTGGCTTTTTTTTAATTATTATTTGGCAATTGAAGTAAGATTTCAATTATTACTTCACACATTGTACAGTACAGTACCCTTCTGTGCCATTTTAAATATCTTTTAAAGTGATGGCACTTAGTTCCTAAGGTAAATTTATAGAAACAGGGGTTGTATTTTTCTTTCTAGGTCAATGAAATCTCAAGGGAAAGAAGCATGTTTTATGTGACAGAAATTCCCAGACTGAGATCCTTAGACCTTTCCATTAATTTAACAACCAAGCAGAACTTAGGAGATATCTGAATTGGAAATGAGATATGTATGTTAATGGCCTGTTCCCCTGTAAGGAAATGAATAAATAAATAAATCACACTACTGTTGTGGACAAAATGCAAAGTTGCTTCCATATTTCTATTCAAGCTTTAAACACTTACAGATCATTCTATGAACACAAGGAAAAGAAAGGTGATAGAATATGTGTCATACACCCGTGATTCAGTGTGCAAGAAAAAAATCCATTTGTTGATAAGATGGAAAGTAAAAAAGATCATTTAAAGGATAAAGCACTTTAACAAATCACAGATTTTAGAACCCTCTATACTGGTGTAGCTTAAGATATAGAGAATATTACTGAGCATTTGTAGAATGCTGTATGTCACAAAAACTGAAAAAGTGCTGTAACTCATTATTATCATGGGGCTCTCAGGTCACGGTGTACTTAGATTTTCATGATAAATGAATATCGGAATTGAAATCTTGAGTTTACAAGGGTGTACATGATAACCTAATCAAAAGAAATGATTGCACAGAACTGCAGCAGGAAATCATGTCACATGACTCATAAAATTAAAAACATAATCTACTTTTACGCAAAAGTTGCTATTCCAAAACACTCTTTTTTTTTCTTTTTTTTTTTTTTTTTTTAAGTGCTGGCTTTCCAGAAACATAATCTTTAATACTATACCTGCTTAAATGTAGATATGTTTGTACATCTAGAATGCTTGGAACCTGCTTAGAACTGACCTCCAGCTCCCGCTTATGAAAACTGGACATGCTTGATTTCTCCACACCGACAGAGAGCGTGTTCAGGTAATGCTTACATTGTAAGGATTGTGCTAACAACACAAACGGAAATTAAACCTTCTCACTACCCATCTGCATCTGAACATTCATAAATTGAAATAAGTGTAGAAGAGCTGCACTCAATCAATTTCAGCTCAAGTCCCTAACCTGATTATGCTATGCATGTCAATATACATTCTCTAAATTAAAAGTGGTTCAGTGAACACTTGTGGTAAGAAAAAGCAATGCTATCTTCCTCTTATTGCTACCCAAGATATTACTAGGAAAACATTAGAAAATAAAATAATGAGGGAAAACATCAACTAAAGACAAAGCTGTTATTTTATGCTATTGTAGTGTTCTCCTATGCTGACAACAGAAGCAGATAACAGAAAGTGTTACCATTTTGCCCTTGACGACCAACTGTGGAGCTTAAAACCACACAAAAGTGCATAGCATCTCTGAGGAAAAACAAATGCTACACTTAAGTGTGTATCACAAATCATCTGCTGTTGCAAACAACAGGAAGGCACCTGCTGGAAAATTGGAATTTAAGATTTGAAGAGTAGTGTTGAACTCAAGACTCCCTACTACCCTCAGTTCTTTCCATTTTGCATGCACTTGATGTGGTTTCTGCACAAGATTGTATTTTGATTTTATTTTATTTTTTTGCTTTCTTTTTTTCTCAATTCTCTCAATTCTCAGTTTCCTTGTCCCTTTCTACCCTTCCTTAACCAGTCTGCCACAGTGACACCTGCTGAAGTTATCACACAGTGGTCATTGCCACACATAGCACATAAACAGATTCCACAGGGGAATGTTTTCATCAATATGACTTGGTAGTTTAGGGTCCCATGCAAAGACTGAGTTTGCAAGGTTGCAAAAAGCTGATAATGGTGTCCAGAGCATTAGTTATGTTTCTCGCAAAGATAATTTTTTACTTAGGTTGAAGGAGATCCTTGGAGGAGAAGATGTGATGGACTGTAAGAGTCACTGGGTACTGGCATGGAGACTAATTCAGGAAGGGGAAAAAGTATCTACAATTAGCTTGTGTTATTTCTATGATACCTTCCACTTCCCTCTCAGTCAGGCTGTGGATTACACAGCACTTTGTTTCACAAGGAATAAAAGATTCTCTAGTGTGCTGATGGGCATTTGTCGCATCGCACAGATGGGAGTTGATGATCCCAAGTACCTCTTCCCACCATACCTGGACAAATGTGTTAGAAAGACACTCAGTTTAGCCCATGGTAATGATTTAATCAATTCTGGACCTAGGAATAGAAGGAGGACCCTGAAAACTACTAGCCAGTCAGCCTCACCTCCCTGCCTGGAAAGGTGATGGAATAGATCATTCTGGAGATAATCACCAAGCATGTAAAAGAAAAGAAAGTCATCAGGAGTAGTCAGCATGGGTTCACCAAGGGGAAATTATGCTTGACCAGGGTCACCCACCTGTGAGTGCATGGCAGGATGAGTCAATGAGGGGAGAGAAGTGGATGTTGTTTACCTTGACTTCAGCAAGGTGCTCGTAGGTAAGCTCAGGAAATGTGGGTTAGATGAATGGACAGTGAGGTGGACCAAGAACTGGCTGAATTGCAGAGCTCAGAGCATCATGATCAGTGGAGTAGAATACAGCTGGAGGCCTGTAGTCAGTTATGTTCCCCAGGGAACAATACTGCATCTAGTCTTTTTCAACTTGTTTATCAACAACCTGGGCAAAGGGATTGAATGCACTCCAAGCATGTTTGCTGATGATGCAAAACTTGATGTGGGGGGTGGGGTGGGGGAGAGTTGCTGATACACGTGAAGGCTGTGCTGCCATTCAGTGGAACCTTGATAGGCTGGAGAGCTGAATAGAGAGAAAACAAATGAGGTTCAATGACAGCAAGTGTAGGATACTGCGTCAGGGGAGGAATAATCCCAAGCATCAGTTCAGGCTGGAGGCTGACCACCTAGAGAGCAGATCTGCAGAGAAAGACCTGGAAGTATTGGTGCATGACAAACTGACCATGCAGCCAGGAGAGCCAATGGTATCCTGGGGTGCACCGGGAAAAGTGTGGCCAGTAGGTTGAAGGAAGTGATCCTCCCACTGTACTCAGCCCTAGTGAGGACACATCTAGAGTATTTTGTTCAATTATGTTCTCCACAGTTCAGGAAAGACAAGGAGGTACTGGAGAGGGCCCAATGAACGGCCAAAAGATAATCAGGGGCCTAGAACATCTCTCTTATGAAGGGAGACTGTGGGAGCTGGGCCTGTTTGGAGAAGACTGAGAAGGGATCTCGTCAATACCTACAAGCATCTCAAAGACAGATGTCGAGAGGATGGTGCCAGACACTTCAGTGGTGCTTAGAAACAGGAGAAGGAGTAGTGTACGTAAACAAAAGCACAAAAAGTTCCATTTCAACATGAGAAAGAACTTCTTTACATTGAGGGTGGCAGAGCACTAAAATAGGCTGCTCGGGGAGGTTATGGAATGTCCCTCTCTGGAGATTTTCAAAACCCACCTGGACGGGCTCCTGTGTAACCTGCTGTAGCTGACCCTGCCTTAGCAGAGTGTTTGGACTACATGATCTCCAGAGGTCGCTTCCAACCCTGGCTATACCGTGAAACCATAATAATATTTAGAAAAAGATTGTTTAAATTCACTTTTATCACAGAAGAAAATTAAAGCAAACAATGATATTTGGAGTAGACTACACTGGAACACAAATCAAACTCCAGGAACAGTGTGGTAACTTCAGCCAGGCTCATACAGATAAATATGATGACAGCTGATAGCTCTACATCTTCCCTTTCAGAAACCTTACCAAATCCTACTGACACCTCTCTTCCCCTGGGCTCCTACAATCTAATAGTCCTGAAGTCCAAGTAGATAAGAGAAGTTTCCAGTGCATCTATTGAAACATATGCATTTTTGTTTTGTTAGCTCGTTTTTTTCCATTTATGAATGGTCTTCAATTAGGCTACACTTGCTTCTTGTTTATTTGCGCAGTCATTTCTGAAAACACTTACAGGCCTGTGATTTGTCATGCATATATAGTGTGATTTTCACCAAGTAGCAAGAAAATTCATCACTATTTACTTAAAAATTAAACTCAGAATGATGGTCCCAGTCTCAACTTGAAACAGCTGCAAAAAGCAGTGCACTGCCAAGAAAACATGATACTCTGTATGAAAGAAGAGCCACAGGCAGTAAAAAGTAAATGAGTAAAGCTTAGGGTATACTTATTATCAATACAGAACTATATGAAGGAAAAGCACAAGCAAATAAATGGGAAAATAAAAATATCATTAAACTACCATGGGAAAACTTTTTTCCCTTTTGTTTTTTTTAATAATGACTAATATTTCTGTGGGGGTTTGAGAGGGGAGGGGAGGGAGTTGTGGGGTTCTTAGAGGGAGGGGGAGGGAAAGGGATCCCCGTTCTGGTATAAACTCTGGGGTTTTTTGTTTTGTTTTTTTCCTTAATAGCCCTCCCTTGCTCTTCCCCCTCCACCTTGCCCTTCGGGCTGGTTGGTGAGGAAGAGGAGGGGAGGGAGGTTGCCCGCTCTCTTTCTCACTCAGGGACGGTGGTGGGGGTTGCCCAGCTCTTCCCCGCCACTGTGCCCTTTCGGAGCTGACCAGGGAAGAGGTGCGAGGGGTCGCCCCGGTTGTTCCCCCACAGTTCGCCTAACAAGAACTCACCGAAACGTGGACCGGCGACGATTG
>VXBA01000521.1:0-11788 GCA_013399895.1 Serilophus lunatus
TAAATGGCCAGATAAAATATGAGTGTCCTATAAGCTGACTAAATAATTAAAGTTCACATTTTTAGTTTGCAGCACTTTTTCCTCCCCAGCAATAAAAACTGCTCTATGTGGAGTTGTTGATAAAAACAGAAGTGTTCTCCCTGAAAGGGCTGCTCTGCTTTACTGAGAACAGACTTCCAGAACTGAAGCAGAGCAGCAGGAGCAGAAAGGGCACTAAAAAAAAAAAAACCCTTCTCCAACCTCTGAGCCACAGAGCAGAACTGCATATTTTTTTACTTTCAGGTTGTCATAATAGCTTGAGCTTTCTAATACACAGAATCTTTCATTTCTTCATGGCACGCTGTGTTGGGTCTGGCTGAGATGGAATTTATTTCTTTCCCTATAGCAGCCCCTCACAGTGCTGTGCTTTGCACTGGGAGCTGGAAAGATGCTGATAACACACCAGTTGGCTTTGGCTGAGCAGAGCTGGCACATCACCACTAACATTTCTCCCCCGCAGTCGAGGGCAAGATCCTGGGAAGGGACACAACCAGGACAGCTGACCCAAACTAACCAAAGGAATACTCCATGCCATATTGCATCAGCCTCGATATAAAAGCTAAAGTAAGGAGAAGAAAAGGGAAGATATTTGTTGTTTACAATATCTGCCTGCTGAGTGGCTGCTCTGCAGCCCTGCTTCCCGGGAAGCAGACAGGCATCCCACAATAATGGGAAATAGAGAATAAGCCTTGTTATTTTCCTTTTCACTTGTGCTCACACAAATTTTCTCTTCTGCTTTAGTAAACTGACTTACTTCAATATACAAGTCATTTTCCATCTTGTTCTCTGTCCTGCTGAGAAAGAGAGTGATAGAGAAGCTTGGTGGGCCCCTGGCTTCCAGCCCAAGTCAACTCACCACACGTATAAAGGCTGATACGTGAGATGAGAGAAATATAAAAAGTATTAATATATTTCACACGCTTTGCCATTCAAAGACGCTTCCATGTCTCATAGGGAAACCATCTCAGTAGTGTCTGGTTAATAGATAAACTACAAAAAAAAATAAAATCACAGACACATGCAACAAATGCCCCTGTTGAACTCCAACTCAGCAGGACCCATGGCCAGACAACAGTGTAGCTGAGCTAAAAGCCAACACCTCTCATACACAGGCCAGGCAAAGAGAGAAAATAGCAAAAAACCTCAAGATAGCTTAAATTGCATTCCTTGACCCATAAGGGTGCATGGGGTCTTCAGATGGGGCTGAGTAGGGCAATTAAGGCTTATTAGTCCATTTAGGGCTCTGACATTTGGCAGTACCAGCTGATTTGGATCAGGAAAAGGAGAGATTCTGAGGGGTTTTTTTTCCAAGACAGGTGTAACATATCACCATTAGAAGTATCAAAAGACTTAGAGAACAGAGTTAAAGTAACAAAAATCTCCATGTTTATTAGCTTACAGAGGCTGATTACACATTTCTGAAGAGACTATTTGCTCTAGTCTCTGTTGTAAAAGCAGATTTTTTTTTTTCATTGACCAAGAACATTAATGTTTCTTTCAGGCACCTGCAATCCAAAAGCTGGCTCAAGCTGCTTTTAACTCAAGAGGAACTTTTCCATCATTCCTTACCTATGTAAATATTAACATAAATATTTCTCACTTTCTTTTCAAACTTCTTCTGCTCTGTCCTCTCTGTCGACATCCCATCTTTGGAGCTTAATTCAGACTTTTCCTTGCTCCCCCATAGCAGCACGTTTTGGTGAGGACCAGCTTCATCTATACTATCTGGATGTTTTAAAAATCATCATTTTTGCTTGGCAAGATGATAATCTATCCAAGATTGTACCAATCTATAAAATGCCAATGCATTTTTTTTCAAAGTCGATTAATACTGGCTTCAACCATATAACACCTTAGAATTTTAATATTTTCTTTAAATATAATAAGTGAAATTATATTATTGGTGTGTAGCCTGAATTATTGTTCTTTCAAAAAGCAAGCAAAAGCAGTAAGTATATTTCATGGTGCTTCCTTAGTTTTTTGGATTTTCATTCATTTTTTTGCAGTGTCATTCAAAAAGATAAGAAAAGTTAGTTATTGTCCATTATAAGGAAAGTATGGAGAAAACTGTCCTAGGTAAAGGGAAGTCAGCAGGCAATTCAAGGAAACCAGATCATCTATGAAACTTTGTGGCCCTTAACATTTGAGGCCTTTTACCTTTTATCTCTATCTTATTTGAACACTCCTGATGACTATTTTGAATACTTCTTACTTCAAAAAAACTTTCTAATGCCTTTGTGAGAGCTTTTCTTTGGTCTAGAAAACACTTAACCTTGATTTTTGCATAAAAATGTGAGGATTAGCTGCTAGTTATATTCTCTTATTATATTTGGAAAACATGGTCAGATTTTAAACCACATCATTGAGTGTTATTCAGAAATTTGAATCTCCAATTTAATTTGTAGAGGAAGGTAAATGCATAGGATGAGAGCCAGCAAGAGAGAAAGGGGTCACTGACAATCTTCATAATTTTCCATTAAGCCCAAATATGATACATTCACTTTCCATTCATTTTGTGGAACTCTATATGGAAAGTATTTATGTATTGGTCATTACTCCAACTTTTTGTAACTTCTCAACCACAACTGTAAACCAGATTAAAATTAACCGTCTTCCAATTTGTCCTACCATGTAAATGCTTATTAGTTTTATTGATTGCATTACACAGAGTTTATATTGCCTTGGCAAAAAGTTTATAGGGACTATAAAATAAGCTCTAGAATAGGCCATGAAAGCATTTCTGCAAGTCAAGCTTCATTGACTACTAGGAAATGCACTTGTAATGTGATTATACATATCAGAAGAAAAGAGCACAATTTCTATAAACCTTCATAGACTGTAATGTAAAATTAATGATTTTTGGAAAGGGAGGCATTCAAAAGCAAGACAATGACCAGTTCATATTCATTCCTTAATTTGACATTTCTGTGGATATTAGATTCCATTATTCAAAAATTTTGTTATTACTTATTTATTTCCTACCATTACTTCTTATTTATTATATTTAAACTTGCTAATTCTGCTTTTACTTGAAAAAAACGGGTAGGAGAGTAGAGGGAAGGCAAAGTCAGCTGACTGGAAGTCAGTCTTCCAGATTCAAATGATCCTCTTCCCCATTCCTGGGGAGAAAATTACCCAGTTACCCTTCTTTTCAGAAGCAACAGTTATTTAAATTATAATTAAGAATTAAAAGACAAGCAGTATCTTTATGATCTTTTCCCAATACAAATTCCTCTCTATTTACATAAAGATGAATAAAAAGTGTTATTATCTATTCATGTGTCTACTAAAATCTGACCTGAGTAGTTTAGGAATACATCACACTCCTTTTTCCTGTTACTTTATGTTTCAAACTTACTACCTGCTGATATTTGTGAAATGCAGTTTCTATTTGGATCAGCCTGATTTTTTCAAGGTTTCCAGGCCTAAATACGAGCCACCACTTCTCTCTCTCTTGCTATTAACTGGTAGCCCACAGAATTTTGAGTTAATATTTGGTGTCTCAGATTCAATTTGGGTCAGGTTCCACTATTCCTGTTATTCTAAAATTCCTGTCTTTCATTCTGGACAATGTTAGCCACTTTTTTGGTGCTGTCTGTAACCAACTGTCCTGGTCATCACTACACGTCAATGCACCTTTCTTCATGACATTGCACACCCCTGTTGCAAAGAGCAAACCGCTTCACGCTGCATTTTTAAGACCATTGATTAATTTATGCTGTTCAACAGATAATGTTCTAGCAAAGTGTTGTAATATTGAAATGTCAATGTTCATTTGTGAACTACAGGGAGATTCCCTAAATGAATGCAAGCAGTGCAAAGTGATTTCTATGTAAAATAAGTGTGGCCTAATCAGATTCATAAATTCAATGCACATTTAATCAATTAGCTACATTTGATTCACCAGCAGTTTCTTTAATGATATGAAAAGCATAATAAACAATAGACCTAAATTTAATTTTTTTCTAAATTAAATGGATAGAAACATAGTACTTCATATCTGAAATAATGAATGAAAAATTCAAGGAAAGAGCACCTAAAACTAGGTCTTTCTGTAATTTATCCTCCAAAGCAGTTGTTGCATGTGTTAACCATACATAAGAAAAAAGTTAAACATTTTTCATCTATACAGATAAAATTTTAGCAGGAATTTATGTACTTCTTTCCAGAATAACTGGAGAAATCTACTGTCAATATTAGGTTATGCTCAGAAGCCCTCTCTACTCCAAGTATCCCATCTGAATTTCAGTAAAGCAGAAGGATTGCTTCTATTTTTACTATTTATACTCTTTATATGTATTTTTCGGATGTCTCTCCTTCTTAGAAGTTTGTGAAACTCATGACTAGCACCCCAGTTATGGTTCTCTGTACCCCATAACTCTTTTGATGTTTTTTGAACTAACTCTTCTACATAGTAGCTTGGTCCTGTGAGCTCAGTTTTTTCTAAGTAGGAATATTGTGCATTTTTTAATTTGAAAAGCATTTTTTATTTCAGACTACGTCTTCACATAAAATTTTACTGAATTCCCATTCTGATATAAAATGTGTTTACATTCTCTCCCATCATCAGTATATGTAAAAAATATCAAGCCACTCATCTGTGGAAACAGTGAGTAACACCTGACCCAGGACATACAATTCAGTATTTCTCTTTATTTCATGGTTAGCCATTGTTTCTTCCTTCTATATATGATTTTTCTACTGATTTTGATGTAGTATTTTCCAAAATGTCTCGCTTTCATAAGTTGCTTTTAATATATCAAAGCCTAAGATGTGCCAGCTCTACAATTTTTCCTTCACTTTCATGTCATGCTGAAAACATTGTTTTATGGGATTTGTTCTTGAAAGTTTCAGCTAAATTATTTGCCATAATATTTTCTTTAGTTACTCTCATCAAGAAATACAGATCTTTCCTTATTCAAGCTTATTTAAGTCTAAAGGTCCCTAGTTCCATTTTTTTTCCTTATTTTTCAAAAACAAGCCATACATTTTTCATTTTCTGTGGTTTTTTTCTACTTTATCAGAGCTACACAAGTTTTGAAAGGCAACAAGTAATGGCTCCGCAACTCAATCAAAAAGATGTTTCAGCTTTGTAGCATGCCTACCATTTAATCCTGGGGATTTGAAAACATCAATATATTTGAATATCCAGTAACCTGTTCTGCCTTATTACAAGGCTGAATTCTTCCTCTTTTGTCATTGGTGTTACTTATGAAGGTCAACTGATTACAGCTGATCTTCACCAAGAACAGTAATGTAAGTAGGCAGACATCATAATCAGTTCTATCACAAATGAAGAAAGGGTGAGAGAGAGAACATTACAACAAGGAGAAACCATAACCTACAACTAAATCATCACTGAAATGTTGAAAGCTTGTGATGAGAAACTCATCGATAAAATTACTAAGCTAAAAACCACATAATCAAAATTTCTGCAACTGTATTGCTGTAAAGTAAAACAAGAACAAAGAAAATTCCTGGTCAAAGAGAAGGGATTTGAAAGGCCAAATCTGGCAAATGAGTACAGCACAGGTACCACAGCCAGGCGTTTGGCTTCTTAGACCATGGGGTTCACTTTGAGAAAACTGGTCTACTGGGGATGATGGGATCCATATGTCAGAGAAAGGGAAAACTGTCTTCAGTCACAGGCCTGCCAAGCTGGTCAAGCAGGCACTAAAGTTTCCACTGGAGCGGAACCTCAATGAATCCCAGTCCTACCCAATTTATTGCCAGCAATAGATGCCCAGAGCCTGGAGAAGGAGAGTACCTGAAGAGCAGCACAAAGGGATTCCATCCACTCCAACCAGGGGCCCAAGCTCTTCAGGAAGGACAGGCAGGACAGATGTGAAGGGGGTGCCACCATTTATGTCAATGACCAACTGGAATGCTCGAAAATGACACATTGGAGGGAAGGGAATGCATCCAGACGGATCTGAACGGGATTGAGAGGCAGATCTCTGTGAAATTCATGCAGTTCAAGAAGGCCAAGTGCAAGGTCTTGCCACCTGGGTAAGGTCAATCTCAATACAGGCTGGATGGAGAAGGGATTGAGAGAAGTCCTGAGGAGAAAGATTTGAGTGGGTCAGGTGACAAGAAGCTCAACATACCTCAGTCACGTGCACTGGGAACCCTGAAACCCCCCCATGTCCTGGGCTGCCTCCAAAGCAGTACAGCAGAGGAGGGGGGGATTCTGTCCCTCTGCTCCTCTATGGTGAGACCCACCTGCAGAGCTGCCTCCAGCTCTGGGGTCCCAGCACAGGAAGGACATGGAGCTGTTGGAGCGAGTCCACAGGAGGCACCAAAGAAGATCAAAGGTTTGGAGCACCTCTCCTATGAGGACAGGCTGAGTCAGCCTGGAGAGGGCTCTGGGGAGACATTCTAGCAGCATTGCAGTATGTACTAGAGCTGGAGAGGGATATTTACCAGGGAATATAGTAACAGGGCAAAGAGGAATGGCTTTACACTGACAGAGAGTAGGTTTAGATTACACATTAGGAAGAAAATCTCTGCTATGAGGGTGGTGAGGCCCTGGCACAGGCTACCCAGAGAAGTCAGAGATGCCACATCCCTAGAAGTGTCCAAAGCCAGATTGAATGGGGGTTTGGAGCAACCAGGTCTAGTGAAAAATGTCCCTGCCCATGGCAGGGGGTTGGAACTGGATTATCTTTAAAGTCCCTTCCATTCAATCATTCTATGATTCTATAAAATACAAAGTTGAGAGCAACTAGTAATCTAACACAGAAATCTGGATAGAAATTATTTTTCAACTTTTTAAATATATTGCTGCATTTCCAATAATAAAAAAAGATAAAATTATTATGTTTTAGTCTAAAATATAATGATCAAGGAAGACTCTTCGTCTAAGACATTATTTCTTCTTTAACGTATAGGCAAATGAACTGGAAAGATATGAGTAATACATATTCAGAGGTATTTCAAAACCATATAAACTCTTAAGTACAATACTTTAAGAATAAATATGTAGACGTTCATTAAATGATCCAACACCTCCACACTGTCTACAAGACAAACAATATCATCTGGGACATAGATTAAAAATGAAGCTGTGTAGTCAGACTCAGAAAAAATTGACTACAAGACCACACTTGGAACAAAAGGTACAAAACACCTTACAATGAAGAACAAAAGAAGTTCTTCGGCTTCATTAAAAGAAGTTTCAGAGCCTGCTGTCTCCTACATACATGAAGCATAACATGCAATGTTCTTCTCACCAAAAATTCTTAAGCAAATCCTGATGACCACCTGTGAAGCATCTGTAAAGACATCATATAATTGATATTGAGTCATGGTAGTGACAACATTCCTTCAAATCAGTGGAATCCCAGTTAATCCATTTCAGTCTCCCTTGTCCTGCAGACACAAGAGGTAAAATTCCTACTGGCAGCAGTAGAAACAAGATTTCATCATATACATAAATACTGAACAACAGTAGACACACTGGAACCCTAAGCTATTGAGTAATATTGCAATGTGTTCCAGCATCTGAAAAGTGAAGTTACCAAAATTCATGATGAAATTATTCCATTTTTTTATTTTTGTGAATAAAACTACTACCTACTGTTAGTATACAAGACTCCTTCTGTAAGGTTTCTCACGAGGAATTAAGGCTCATTTTGCTTAGAAGAGGTACTGCCTGGAAGAGGTATTTTTGCCAGAGACAGCTTTAGATGTTTTCTTGTGCTGCATTCCAAGGAAGCTCTTCCTGCTACAAGAAGAAGACATGTTTGAAGGCCTCATAAAGAAGGACAGCAGGGATGATAAAAGCCCTGAGAAGAACACATTGGGCTAAATGTTTTTAACACTGTTACGTTTAATGTTCATTTAAGTGTACTTGCCTTTGGAAATAAATCTTCCTAAATCCTTCCACTCTTGACATTTTTAGGGGTACCTGCATGTTATCTGTCTTCACCCTTCTGTGGGAAATAGTGAATTATCTTACACTTGAAATATTTCTTGTCTTTTGAACAAGATATTTTATAAGTGTGTATATAAGAGTCACTGAGAATAGGTACAGGTTAAGATTGAACTGAATCATTTTAGCATTATTTTCTTTCCTTGTAGCCCAATGATTTATGAAAACTACACCATAAGTGAAATTCCAAATGTTTTAGTTTATTACAAAGCAGGGTATGAATTTGGAAATTCTGAGTTACCCTTAACCTTATTTAAATGATGATATAGTGCTTCACACACCTGGTAGAAATACTTTTTTCTTCTAGAGATCCATGACTGCTTCGTCCACACTTTAAAGCCAGTCATTTGCTTGGCACATATATGCAAAGTCATAATTTATCCCCAATTTTAGAGCACACTAGTTTTCTAAGTACTTTAGTACCTTCTTTGTCTCTTGCTTTGCATTGTCTTTCAATGTAGCCATACTTAGTAGTTCAAATAAGTGCAGATAACTGGTACAAAAAAAATTTCTGAGCAAAAATAAATGCTTCAGCAAGTTTCCAATATTTCTTTTTAGTACATTTCTACAGCACCACATAACAAGTTTGTACAAAGATAAATCACGGCCTCTGACCTGGGGCTAACTAGTGCTAAATATGTGGAGATCTTTTTCCAATATCCAGTTGCTACTGAATTTTTGCACTTCTACTTTATGAATTCATGAGGTCAAAAGTCTTTTAATAAATTTAATGCATTTAATAAAAAATTACCTGTCATTTTTATTTGGTCCCATTTCTTCATTTGATTAACTATTGGTTTTGTACTTTTAACCTTCTCTTTATTATTCTTCCCTATCATTCCTCTAGGTTTGGAGTTTTTTTCTTTCCAAAGACATCATATTTTATCACACGCAATAGTATCAAGACTTTTCACAGTAGGATTTACATTTGGATTTGGCACAAAATAGACAATTCCTAAGGCAACCTATAATTCCAATCCATTAAGCTAATGTATTGCAGCTGCTGTGAACAGTGGGCATGTCATCTTTAGTGTAATGATGTCTGGTACAGCATGGATGATGAAACAAAATAAACTGAAAAATTACTCTGTATCTAAACATCATAGAGAGTTATTTTCACTCTGTTCCCTCACCCCCATTCTCAACAGAGTCTATTGTATGTGTGGGTAACATGTTGAGTGGTTTATAACTGTTTCCTTCCACAACTGGTAGAATCTTCCATAAAAGAGATCTGGCCAGGTGCACAGATCTTACCTGTAAAATATATATCAGTAGTCAGTATTCAGAAGAGGTTGTCAATTAGGAGGTTTTTTGGGAAACTACTAGTAATTTACATCATTTATTACTACCACTTATGGGAATTGTTCATCCTGGAAAAGAGAAGGCTTTGGGGAGACTTAATTGTGGCCTTTCAGTACCTGAAGGGAGCCTGTAAGAAAGACAGACAGAGACTATCTACAAGGGCAAGTAGTGAAAGGAAAAGAGAGAATGCTTTCAGACTGAAAAAGAGCGGTTTTAAATTATATATTGGGAAGAAATTCTTTACTGTGAATATGGTGAAGCACTGGAACAGAGAATCTGTGGATGCCCCCCACCCCTGGAAGTGTTCAAGGCCAGGTTACATGGAGCTCTCAGTAAACTGCTCTAGTGGGAATTGTCCCTGCTTAAGGCAGAGGTTGGAACTAGATGATCTTTAAGGTCCCCTCCAACCCAAACCACTCTTTGATATTGAATTCCTATTTTAAAAAACTTCCACAACAAAATCTACAAAACTTCCAAAATCATTCATGAATTCATTTGGATCCATTTTTACTTGTCTTCTGCCTTAAAGAGTCAGTATCAACATTTTCAATCCTGTCAAAGAGGATTTTTTTGCCAGACTATCAGACTTGATGCTATAACTCCAAACTATCTTGTTGATATTCATTTTACGTGACGCATTATATATATGGGAGGAAGATAGAGAAAAAACAAAGAATGCCTTCCCAACCTCTTAGCTAAGTTATCTCCACACAACAGGGTCTAGTCTCTATTTTATCACAGCAAGAAAAGACACTAAATCACACTCAGACACAAAATAAGCACTAACATCCTGATCAGGAGAGGTCCTGATGAATTAGGCAATTAAAATCCAAATTCTGAATATCAGCTGCTGTAACACTATGAAGAGCCATTCATTTTTGTGCCACTATGAAGATTTATTCCAGCATCTGTGAGTGCAAGGACAAATCTGGATGCATTCCATAAAGTGTTTTGGAGAACCACTACAGAGCTCCCCTAAGTAAGTCTTTCTGCTTGGCTGAGTTGTCTTCAAGATCCTGTACTCTGAAATGTGAGCAATGAGAACAGACTGACACCATGGGATACTTCATCTTCAGTAAATTTTCTACCGAGGAATTATTTTCAAACTGATATTTTGAGGGAAGAAGGGATTGTGAGAGAAGACTCTCTTTAGATATTTTAGACAAATATTCAAGAAGGAGTTTGGCCATAGAATAGATGGAAAACGGTTATGAAGTATTTAGAAAACAATGGCAGCAATAAAAATATTTATTTGAGCATATTAATTCGAGCCCTAAGATTTTAGAATTTACAACTTTAGCCACAAGAGAGCCCCTCAAGAAAGCTAAGAGCACCAATAACCTACAGCTTGTCATGGTTCATGTAGGTTAGCTCTAATCCTTTTTACCCCCAAAAATACAGAATGTCCACTGTAAAATTATTATATTGAATTCTATTCTACTATCACCAGTTTTAACTTTAATGGTTCCTCTTTTATATCCCTTAAAATTGGTGAAGATATTGCATGACAAACTTCTTGCATATTTATTTTAAAAAACAGTAATTCAAATTACCTCAGAATGAATCTATGGAAGAAGCAGTTAATTTGTGGGTGATTATATTACAAATCTTTAATAAATTAGTTTTTTAGAAAAGTCTTCTGAGACATATTTAATCAGATTATAATATAACCCCATGTATTGCATCCCTAATTACATTGTATCATTTAGTTAATTTGGTTTGTACTTCAATTATTAAAATTCATGATTTATACTTATGAAATTAAAATGATCAAACACACTTGATAAAGCCAGTTTTAGAAATAGATTAAGTAATTTTCTACTATCATGTAATTATGTAAACACTAGGGTTCATTTTAATTATGACAGGGAGCTACAGAAAAGTTAGAACACTTCGCATCAAATATAAGGAGAATGATAAAGTACAAAAACTGCAATAATTTCTTATTTCTAAATAAGGAACCAAAAATACCTGTGACCTAGAAAGTACCTTCCTGTATAGATTAAATTCACTTCACATTTGTCCTTTAAATAGCCATGTCATCTTTGTTCGTAAGAACATTTGTGAAGATAGGAGTACACAGTCAAGTTTACTTCCATGTAGTAAAGCCTATGCAGTAACACCAGCCCAGGACTGCAACCTTCCCTGTTCCACAATGTTCCAGGTTAGTCAGACTCCAAACCCTGACCCTTTCCCTCTGTAGTGGTTTAACCCGGGCTGAGTGCCAGGGGCTCACTACAGCCACCTTCTCATTCCCCCTTGCCCAGCTATAGAGGAGAGAGAGAATATAACGAGAGGTTTCGTTATTCATGATAAGGACTACAACAGATTCTTTCTTAATCACCGTCACAGGCAAAACAAGACTCCATGTGGGAATAATAGTCAGGTTTATTACTAACAAGATCAGAGCTAAGAGTGAGACACTAAAAGACACCTTTTACCTCCCACCCCCCTCCTTCTTACATTCAACCTATTCTCCCGCAGCGGTCAAAGGAAAAAGGCGAGGTGGGGGGG
>VXBA01000521.1:12284-33416 GCA_013399895.1 Serilophus lunatus
ACCCCTCGCCCGCACCCCCCCCCCACTGCTACCAAAACCCGGCCACAGAAAAACCAAAACACCCTCACATTCCTAGTCATACCAGTAGAACTTGACAGGAAAAGAGAGAGAATAACCAACTATTCAACCAAAACGATCTTTTTGAGAACCTCTACCATCCACACCTTAAGCATTGTCATACAATGGCTTGGGTTGGAAGGGACCTTAAAGATCATCCAGTTCCAAATCCCTGCCATGGGCAGGGTCACCTTCCACTAGATCAGGTTGATCAGAACCCCATCCAACCTGGCCTTGAACGCTGCCAGGGATGAGGCAGCAACAAGTTCTCCGACTAACTTGTTCCAGTGCTTCACCATGCTCACAATAAAGAATTTGTTTTTAATATTTGATCTAAGTCTACTCTCTCACATTTTGAAGCCATTCTCCCTTGTCCTGTCACTCCAGGCCCTTGTAAATAGTCTCTCTCCATCTTTCTTGTAGGGTCTCTTCAGGTACTGGAGGGCAACAATTAGGTCATCCTGAAGCCTTCACTTGCTCAGGCTGTAACAATCTCAGTTCTCTCAGCCTTACCCCATAGGAGAGGCGCTCTAATAATTTTCCAGTAACACCCTCATAAAAGCAAAATAATCATGAGCTATACGCCACACAAGCTGCAAGTAAGGGTGTTAATGGAATAAGTCAGCACAGACTGTGTGATTACTTACCAGCAGGACACTGGATTCCCCAGAGTAGGGACACACATACCAAGAGTTCCTTCTCACTGCAGACTAGAGTTGTTCTACAAAATCAGGGCAAAAAGCAGGTGGAATCATAGAAAAAAATAGGTTGAAAGGGGTGTATAGATGTCATCTAATACAACTTTTCAATGAGCACCTCTGAGAAAAGCCATGCTCCACCTCCTCCAGTAAGTAGTTAAAGACTGCTGTCATATCCCCCAGTAGCATTCTCTTCTCCTCAGCATTTTCTTCTCTGATGTACACCTCAGGCACCTAACTGCCACAGTAGCTCTCCCCTGCAGACTAACCCATCTATCACAGAATCAATTACATTAGAAAAAACTGAGATCATCAAGTCCAACCTATGACCAAACATTACCATGTCAACAAGACCATGGCACTAAGTGCCACATCAGTACTTCCCTTGTACTTGGAAGACACAAAAACCAGAGGACTTTAACTGCTTAACAACAGCAGATTTTTTGGCACAAGTATAATATTAATTCTTTAACTTGTGGTCATTTCCCATAGTTATGTTCAGGTCACTGGGAACGACTTATCAATAGATACACAAACTAAAATTGTACTTTCATTCTCTAATGTGTTTATGTAATCATATTCTGAGCTAGCAGGTACTGGTCCTGCTATCTCAATTGAGTGATCAAAGAGAAGCACCCAAACTAAAATCAAAGCTGTTCTCATCTCTAGTACAATCAGTAGAAAAGAATAGTCATCTCTAAAGGGATCCATTCACCAACATCCAATTCACACTTTAGAAATCTCTGTCTCTCAAGAGACCTGTATTTTCTGAGAGAAGTACAAACTTGGAAAATCTTAATTTTATAGTAAAATAATTAACTAATGACTTTTATAATTAAAATAATTTTTCTCTTTTATTTAGTATATATACCTTTAGATCCACACAAAACAAACAGTACAGGTTTCTACCCAGAAGACAAAATAATCTCTGGCCTGTATTCCATGCCATTAGAACATGACAAATACGTGGACACATTTAGAAATTAAAGTCTCTCTAAGAAGGCAAAATGCAGCAAAAGGACTTCTTGAGGTGCAGAGATCATGTGCACACAAACGGGTCGGAAAACTCCCTAGAGAGACTCTGAATTGCAGGGCAGGGAGGAGGGAGGACAGAGTGTTAGTTACACCCAGGTACTCGAGCGCAGGAAACTGCTCTCATTAAAATACCCTTCCTTAAGGAGGTTCCCTTATCAGCTGCGTTTTAAGCATGACTGAGTCATAAAGTAACCATGATCAATTGGAAAAGAAAGGAGATATAAAGGGAATACGTAGCTATCAAGTACTCCCTAAAATTAAGGTTGAAAGGCACTGAATATTTTAATATCAATGCAAATAATACCGAAAGTTAGATGTTGTATTAAGAGATGTATTAATAAACATCAACCTGTGCCAATAGCTGCACAAGTGGCAGCATGACCATAGCTCACTGAAAGATCTTTTATGATACTGAAAGCTCTCTGTCTTTTGGTCACAAACCAAAATGTTAGTAGAGCATGTAATATCCTACAGGCCTTTGCTTAATGTGGTTGCTGATCATTGCCAGATCATTGACTTGAAACTGCCGGCCCTGGCTGCCCAGGCACTAAAATATTCTCCTGCCCACATCCACTTCAGGCTGACTGTTAACTTACAGCCCCTCAAAAAAAAAAAAAAAAATCCTGGTGAATATGCATCTTTACAGCTACTGCAGAGCTTTAGGAGTATCTCGACATGAGGAATTATTTCACAAAAACAACACAATTCTATAGCAAAAACGTTTCTTCCTAAAGCACATTTTTCTACCTTGTACTAATAGTAATACCTTGCAACATATTTGCTTGGATTCAGAGGTCACTGATGGGTGCCATTGTATATAGAAACTAGCAACTTTTGCCCTTTTATGTTAATACAGTATTAAGACTAAAAACTGTCCTACTTTTAGAGTATGCAGTGGAATATACACCTCACACATCATCATCTAGGTACAATTCTATACAACTAAAAGCAAAAAAAGAATATTTTTCTATCTCTCTTTCCCTTACTCACTGTTCTCTAGATAGGGCATTTATTCTGACCATGGTAGCAGGTGATTTGTTATTTTGTTGCTGCAGAAACAGGCACTGAAAAGGGGTTTTGAAATGGAAATTGTGACATTTACTGGATAATATTCTCATACCACCATTTACAGGAAGCAGGTGGTAGCTGTTTTCCATAGCAAACAGATGGAAGTCCTACAGTGGAGTTATTTTTTTCTGTTAGATAAATTAGCTTAAATAATTCAAGCCTTTTTTCCCCCTGCTTGATTAAATACTTAAAGTTGCACAAAGCACTAAAGACTGTTTTACTGTTGAGCAAAATGTTGCACAGCTCATATCGTTTCTCCTTTTTGAGCCTCCATGAATCAGATTTAGCTTTCATAAAGGATATAACAAGTATTTCATATCCATAAAGGAGGTGTTGCATGAGGGCAGGTAGCATCATGAAAATTCTGCTCATGTTAATGTGGAAAAACAATTCCAAGTGAGCGCATTTCCATAGGACTTTACCCTGAGTGCCACAGCCTGTCCATGGCAGTTGAGTGGAAGCACCAGTGTGAGAAGAAAGATTGCATGAAGGTTACCCTCAAAATGCCAAGCAGTGGAAGGACTGTAGGAAAATTTATTTCCAAAGCTGAGGGCATTAGACTTAAGAGAACATTAAAGTTAACAGAGGTAAAATGCCAGGCCTGGGAAAAGACAGATCCCTGTCCTTCCTGGGGCTCCATCATGGGAACTCAGCCCCTATGGAATGCAGAGAAAGAAAACACACAAATGCATTCCTGGGACATTTGCCTTCTTTTCCTGACAGGGGGAAATTCCTTGAGTGACACAGAGCCCTTATCTCCTCGAAATAAATCTTCTGAGATAATTCTACACTTACACTCAACCCCATGCTTAGAATCATAGAATGGCTTTGGTTGGAAAGGACTTTTCAAGTTCATCCAGTTCCAACCTCCCTGACATGGGCAGGGACACCTTCCACTATTCCAGGTTGCTCCAAGCCCCATCTAACATGGCCTTGGACACTTCCAGGGTTGGGGCAGCCACAGCTTCTCTGGGCAACCTGTGCCAGGGCCTCACCACTCTCACAGTAAGGAATTTCTTTCTAACATCTAATCTAAACCTACTCCCTTTGAGTCTGAAGCCACTCCCCTTTGTCCTGTCCCTTCACATTCTTGTAAATAGTCTCTGCCCATGTCAAGTCTGTTTTCACACCAGCTCTTTATTTCTAATTCTAATACTGACAAGGTGATCTAACCAGATGCTTTTCCAGACATCTAATACATATTGAGAAACCAAATTACATTTTAAGAGGTCTTTTTTTACTTACTGCCCGATCTCTAGTCTCATCTATGTTCTAGCACTGTCCGATGATGAAGTTTGATGTGGGCCTAGTGTGAGAAGGACTAAGACTTTTCTGTATGAATACAGTACACATTAGAATACAAAGACAAGTATGCAAACTGTTCACGTTACATACAGGATGAAAATTAGATTCAGGCTTCTAGCTATTAGTTGCATAAGTCTCTGGAACAAAAATTTCCTTTCTGCTAAGTTACAGTGTAGCCAGGAAAAAAAAATCTAATAATAGAGTTTAAGATGAAACTTGATACAGTTATGAATCATGATGTGATTGCCTGTCACAGCACAAGACTTGACTCACTGGTTCAAAAATCCAATATTACAATCTCATCAGTTGCTACAGCAGAAGAAAGGATCACTGAATTCCTTGTCCTATATCTGCAGGGATTTATTTTGCATTCAAATCTTTGACAATTCTTCACCTTCAGAAATGCTCTCTATCCCATGTGTATCTCATGCAAAAATTCTCTGTATATTCCTGATCTCACTCATTTTATAACATAGGAAAGCAGAAAGGTCACTATGCAGTGCATGCTTTCAGTTGTACACGGGAAAGGCAGTCATCTAATAATGTCAGCGTTTTACTATACAATATATACCATTTCTGAAGGAACATATATTAGCTACATAAAATATATTTGATGTAAGTATCAAAAATTATTTAAAATTACTCCCTCTGCTAAAAAAGTGCAATTGCAATTAGATCACAAAGGTGGCATAAATAACATCTCAAGGGTGATTGAATGTAGATCTGGAGTCTGTAAAAATATTCACTAAATCTTTTCAATATATACTCATGACAGCATATTGTGGAATTCTAGATAATTGTATTATATTGTGTATTGTTGTAAAATACTATGATACATTTACAATAACTTCTTATGAAAAACTATGTTGGCCAGTATAATACAAACAGAAAACTACTTTTAGTAATAATTATTGTTAAGACATTATTTTTCACTTGTGACTTAGTGTTCCATATTTGTTATCATTGTAATAACAGGAGTGACATATGTTAAAATATGGATAAAATCAGTTATTATAAATCAAGATGTATGAGAACATCAGAGAGAACACTTAGGAAAATAGATAATAGAAAATATATGTGAGGAACTATGCATGAAAAATCAAAACAAGATAAAATAAAAAATTATTCTTCTATATGTACGTTTCAGAAAAAGGGATAGTTCATGTTCATAGAACACCATCATATATTTGTGTTTTATCTGCCACAGAGATTGACACAGCTGCTATTTTTAGTTGCCCTAAGCCTTATTTATCAACACCCACCTCTTCCATATACTTTGCAGTTATAGTACAAAAAAAGATAGTATTTTAGGTCAATCATAATCTAAATAATTAAATTTAATTTCAAGAGGTTGGAAGGATAATTAGGTAATACTGCTGTTTTACATGGGTTGTTAGTTTGGATTCTTGTCCAATTTCCACCAACATGAATTTATAATGAGCCTACCTATTTCACATTGCATGTGCAGCGATACAAGTAGAAACAGAGTCTGTGGGATTATATTTTCTATTTTTGTAGTTGCAGCATTAAATTTTGTGTTTCACTACAAGTTTTTCATAAATTTTTTGTCATAAATCTTCGTGTCATTTGCACAAATTTTAGCCAGTATCCAAAAGATAGAAAAAGGTCATTTGAGGGCAGAAAGAGACTAAATATTTCATATTCTTTGAACTATTGTGACACTTCTTCATATAAGTCTCCCCTAGAAACTTGAAGGGTCAAAAATTTAATTTGGTACAGTGTAAAGAAGCTCTTTGAAAATTGTTACATGTCTACAAAGCAGCAATTAGTCACACTACAATTCCTTTTAAAACCTTATTATTCCACCAACTAAATGTTCTCTGTTGCAACATCATACAGCATTTGTCTGTTGGAAGCCATCTATGGGGACACTTAAATTTGCCCAAGTTAGCCAATGATAATGTCAGGCAGAATGACCCTAACAGCCCATTTAAGTTTCTTCCCCAAAACAACCAACCTTATATTTCCTTCCCACTTCACATTCCTAGCCTCATCTAAAAATAAAAAACTTCAGCTTTGCTATTTTTAAATTCTTTGTGGAATTGTAAACAGCCCAATAGTAAATATCTTGGTGAAGTCTGTATAGACAGCAAAAATCTTTGAATTTATGTTCCAAATCTGAGTAAACCAGGGATAGATGTCAACCTACTTCAAAAACAGGAGTCCTATGACACTATCATTGCAAATTCATAGATTTGGTTTCTATCATTTCCATCAGAAGTTTGAGATTAGTTCCATTCTTTAATCTCACCATAAAATAGCAATTTTCAATCTGTAGGTGGCAAAGGGCTACATATTAAGCTTAAACTCTATTCTTCAGGACACAGAGAGAATAAATTCATTCAAAGAGGTAAAAAAATGTGATTATAGTCATGTCAAGTATCAAAAAGCTGTTGTTAAGTGTTGTGTTCACCTTTGGTGAATGGGTGGAAGTTGTTGCTACCTGGCCAAGTGATAAGTCCAAGAGAACAAGATGTTTTGAGAGTCATCAGCAAATCAGCTGTTCTCTGGGAGAAGTTTTTGAAATCATCTGTTGAATAAAGGTTACAGCTTACAGCAAACCTTTCAAAGGAAATTCTTGTCTGGCTAGGAGGAAACTGAGGACAAGTTTAGCCTTGATCAGTATTTATTTCAGAGAAGAGAAACCTGAGGGCAACATTTGTGAAATGGCTGACAAAGTTACATAAACTCATTTATTGAATGAAAGAGAGCAAAAGTCAGTTGGTGCTAAATGAAATTAAAAGTAGTTATTATGCACAGATTTCATCGATTGTCACATACTTCTTTTTGAATACACTCACTTTCTTGAATTTTGCTCTTTGGCGTAATAAATTCATATTGACTTTATTCAAAACTTTCACAGATGTTAAAAATCGTTTCAAGGAAACCTGCCAAAGCCTCAAACATTCCATCTTAAAAAATATGCCAGTTTGGAGAGTGCTTAGCTATTCAGTGAGAAATGTGAGGGCATTTAGAGCATGAGCAGCCATTAATCCACAGGGCTGGGAACTGGTATTGAGGGAAATTATTTGCAAAACATGCCCCAAGTAGGATGATGAGCAGTAAAATAGTAGGGACAGTACCTGATTCCCAGTAATTAAAATCATAGTTAATTCATATTTCTTATTATCACAGATTTTCATTAACTCAACAATGCAAAATATTTGGCTGCTTGATGCTTAGCGCAATATTTCTCAGCCATAAAAAAGAGACCAGACTAAAACTGGACAGCTGCTGCCATTTAGGAATATTTTTGCGCATGTTTGATCCAGCAGTAAATGCAAACTCTCATTTGTTAGTGTCTACCCTTTCTAAAGTGTTCTTCTCTGTGGAGCAGTGCAGTTCTGACACCGGAGGACTCGCCAGAACATGCTCCATTACTGTCCTTGCTGTGCTGCTTCACCAATGGAGCTAAACAAGATCAAACAGTACAATACAATTGTGTTTATCTTTACATTAACTGGTAACAAAGGCAATATATACCAATGGCATAAATAAAGGGGAGGGGACACAGAGGGGAAAAATATTTTGATGTATCAACATAGACTAGATCTTTACCACATCCAGATTCAGGCAACATAACAGTTCATGCATATTAAGAGACTGCAGACAATGCAGTATATACCAACTGGAGGTCTCAGTTCCAACCATTACCTTTCCATTTAAACATATGAAGAGCAAGACAGATGCCTAAGGGGGGAATGAGCTGTTAATCAACTGTGAAGAAATAAAATTCAGTATTTGGCCTGATTTTCTATCTTGACCTTAGAAAAGGCCACCTGCAAAATAAGATGTCTTCATACTGCTTCAACTTACTTTGTTGCAATTCACTTTTTGTCAAGCCAGACCAATATTTTTTATCAATTTTTTAGGCCATTCTGTTTGCTTATGTCAGTTCTCTTCAGAGCATAGTTTCAAAACAAGTTTTATACACTACAGCAATCTTTTTCTTCCTGTTTGTTTTTAATAAATACATATATCTTACTCTTGCAACTACCACCATCACAGGGCTGGAACAATTTTAATTCATTTTTAAGATGTAATTATGTAATATGGACTAGTATTTCAAGAGGTTGGTGCTTTTTCAAATGTTTGTCAATTTTCTTTAATGTTTGTATAGATCTAAATATCTAAAGACATATTTGCTGATGGTAAGAGACAATAATGATAGTTATAGACCATATCAAGCTGCTCAGGTAGGGAATGAAAGACAGAGAGAATCCTGACTAGTTAAATCTAGTATCAATTTGTCTTCGTTAGCATTATAAATATTTACTTAATGTGCACAAATAACAACATGCTAAAAAAAATGCTGCTTTAAAAAAATAAATGCATGATTTCCAGCATATTTTCCCTATAGCAAATATCTCTCTTTCTATGGTGCCCTTAGCAACAAGCCATCATTACTCTGCAATAAAAGGCAAGTTACCATTTCTCATATGAAGTGCAAACAAGCGTTGAAGAAATGCAGACAGACATTCATCTCCTCAGACCCATTAAATTTATCCTTTGCTTATTATTCCACAGGTACCATAATTTAGAATCTCAACAAGAGAATTTTCTCACGCTTAAACTTGGGAGCCTAATTTAGGTGTTGGAAGCCAATGCTGCTGAGTTAATAAAGGCAGTTAAAGCGCTCAAGCACACAGTTCAGGCATTCTGACCAAGCTCTGGATTTCCAATTGATTTGATTTGATGTACTCTCCATATGGAAAACCTGGTTTCCTAATGCAAACTTCTTAATTACATACTCGAGGTTACTCATTGTGAGTACTCTCCATGGCAACCAGATTTAAGGTTACCAACTTTCACAATAAAGCAACAGTGCATCACAGATCATTCTGATGGAATCCAAAACAAATGAGGTTTATAGTTAACTTTTGAGCTTTCCTCCTGGAAAAGCATTGTTTAAAATTTTGTGCAGCATAACTCATCCGTTCTAATGATAAGTGGTTTGGGTTTAGTTCTTTGTGGGGTTTTTTGGGTGTTTTTTCTGCCTAGTCATGGTTCTTTTTGAGAGGATTCTGATCATTTCATGCCTATGGATCTCAGCTTCTCATAACAGCTTTGATATACATCTGCTGCCCCAACATATTTGCGATCTGTGTAAAACATTGGGATACAGTTATGAAAATTTATTAATCACATCATAAAGAAGTGGCAGTGTTTTTCCAAGAACCAGCTGCCTTTTAGTACCATGAATGGGTTTTTTCTGTGGTACAGTCTAAAAGTCAAGAGAGCTGTAATTTCAGTAAGGAATTTGGAATTGAAAGTGAGTTACACAGGGGCTGTTCATGTGGGAATATCCATGAGTTTCATTCAGTACCAGCTGCATCCAGTACAGATATTTTCTATGTCAAGGTGACTACTGAAACACAGTTGAAACTTTTAAGGACCATTTTTATTTTCTAAGTCATAAGTCCACCTAAATATAAGTATCCTATTAAAAAATCCACATGGGAAAACTCTTTTGCAAGGTAAGAGATAATCATCCTGAATGCTGAGAGGACAATGCAAGACCCATCGTGTTTCCCTGGACTCTTATAAAGGTCAATGGCATAATCTTACCATAAAAAAAAAAAAAAAGGAATTTTTGATACAATGCACTGCACATGTATATATAATGAGAACATCATGATTCTTCCACAGCTGAAATCAAGAGAAACCAAGTCACTGCAGATATTTCTTGGTATGAATTACACATTGCATTTCAAAATCATAGAATCTATTAACAAATTCTATGAAGACATTATGTTATCATGAGTCAAATTATATCTGACTGCTGCTATGGGATCTTTATTTGGTTGGTTATATGGTTTATTTACTCTGCTCTAAAGATACTGTTCGGTTTTTAAAACCACTTTGGTTGCCTTCAAGCAGAAATCTAAACGGATTTTAATCTAATTAACATTCATTCAGAATTATTTTGATGACACTAAGTTAACAGTCCCAGGCCATTTCATCAGTCTTTCTTCTGCATCCTAGTTCATAAATATATATTCATTAGTGTGAAGGGCAATCTACCAAAATTTTCTTGTGAAATAAATGGAGAATGAGTTAGAATGAAAATTAATAAGGTTCATACTGAATTGTATAAATCATACTAAATTGTATAAAATTATCACACATGCACCACTGGCCCACAAGTAACATTTTCTTTTTGTGAGAGTTTTTTAGCNGCAAGGGGCTACACTTTTTCTTCAATTCACTTCTTGAAAAAGTAGGATATAAAACAGAATCTTCTATCAACAGGCAGATTAAAAACACCACCTCAGGGACCCTGAAAAAAGATAGAAAAATCTAGGGAAATCTAAACACCACAGGTGTAAATCACTTTCTCATCTAGTTTCTTGCACTGCAGAAGTGGTCTGAGATTGTTTCCCTTCTTGCATGTGGACAGCCCCAGGCAGGCCCTTTTTACACTGCAAATGTATTTCACAACTGGACCTGAAGATTCTACTCTGCATTGCAGGATTTGGTCTCAGACAGCTTCACACCAGTTTTTCATCATCATTAAGGTACATAAGCATTCCATCTATGTATGAAAAGCTAACGGATCATGTACTATCACTGAGCTTGCAGGATTTAGAAGAAATTTGTTTCCTGAGCAAGTTATGGGAACTTGAGACAAAGTATTTACAACACAGGAACTGTGGGCAGTGGTAGCAGAGGTGGTTCCAACAGATCCAGAAATGCACCTTAGGATCCTTTGCCTTACTCCTTTCCCTTTCTGAAAACACAGGATTGAGCAATTACAGAAATTTTAGATGAAAATCCAGTCTCATGTATTAACAGTGTATGACATGGGCAGTAACTGCCTCCACGTTTATAAATCAATCCAATATTTTCTACATTATATATGCTTAAACAATTGTAGAGAAATCAAGATTCCACATTACATCTAGACTTCTGGAGTCATATCAAATAACTTCTGTCACACCTCCAAAATAGCGTATTTATACTTCAAAGGCATGGCAGTATGTCATCTGTGAGGCAGTTCTACATTCTTGTCTAAGCAAAAATTATGTAAGTATGATCCATGAAACAACACCTTCACTTGTGGGAGCCTGTAATTTTTAGTGAACAATATAATCATAATGGTATCACCATAAGCAGACCTAATACACGATTCCTTTTATTTCTTTTCAAAACCCACAGTGACAGAGTGTCAGCTACAGAATCATTTCCCCCTGTATCCTAGAAGGTCTCCATACTCAGTTAAGGCACCTGGCAGTCTAGAACCTCTTTCATCTCTTTCATTTGCTTTATCTGGCATGCTCATTACAGTATTACACAGATATATACTTTCCTTTTTTTTTTTTCATTACTGTGTGCTACACTGTGGTTTATATACAACACACACTATAGATCATCTGGGGTAAATGTACATAAAAACTGAGCTCATCCAAGCTTTCCTCTCTTCCCCCAAGCCCTCAGCAGCTCACTCCTTGATGAAGCACAGCAGAACATCTGTGGTGGCCTTCACTTGCATTTACTTTGCCAGGTTCCAGTGCCTCAATAAAAATGTTGCTTATCCTAATAAAGCTCCTCGAAGCTTTGCAAATTTGCATTTAATACTCTTTAATGTCATTACAGCATTAATAATCTGTGCCTAAAGAGCAACAAAACTTTTGATTTTTCTGGCTTATGGAAGAAGCTTCATAAACCCATAATTTTCTTGTGACTCAGCTTTAACGAACCGTAAATAGAGACACAGGCAGGAAAGCTGTATAACACGACAAATTTGTACAAATTTACAGCCATGTTATCATTTAGTCCTCTCTTATTTCAGAGATTATTTATAAAATTGATCAAAATTGAGTTGTGAATAATAATCATACCAGAAAATAAATGGGACTGTGATTCAGAAAATGAGTGGCATCCTCACTACATGAGGGATTTCTGCTCCCTTTGGCAGCCTAAAAGTTTTCACCTTGGGGAAAAAGAAGACATTATGATGCTTGTAAACAAACCAAGAGAAATCCTCAGCTGAATCCTCCACTGATTCATGTACTGCATTTTCTCCAAATACTGTCTTGGGAAATGTTTGTTATTTTAGGCAACCTATGGGTTTTGAGAATGTTACCTGTTATAGACACTCCCAGCAACACCATTCTGAAACAAGCCAATTGTTATCAGAACCTTGGTAAATCCAGTTTTAATTCAGCATGTGGGGAAACCACCATAAAACTGTGATTCTGTTTAGTCTTGCTGAGTAATCAAGCCATAAAGATCCATGTTCAATCCCTGCTTGTAACCCAGTCAAAAATTACAGATAAATTGCAGTCATCTGGCTGGAATATCTGGACAAGGAGCCTGAAAATGTCAGACCAATACTCTGAAAAGATGAAAAACTAGAAAATGCAATAGAAGCACATTTCCTAACAGAAGCCATGAGTGACTTCATTATGACTTCAGAGATTGATTCTCATATGAATTCATGCAAATGCATGAACATGCTGGTGAATTGCTGAGGTCTTATTAATTTTAGCAACTCATTATTTCCCAAAGCTGTTAAGAAAATAATTTTTCATTATTCTAGGAATAACTGAAGATCCAAGGGATCAGCGCTTAATGTATGTCAGACTGAGGATGAACTATCTTCTCTGACTCTCCGAAGACAAACTAAAGACAATTTATGGTTTTTGTTCATCCATCACAGGAGGAAAATAAAAATCAGTGATTACTGTCACTGTGGTACACACATACAGTAATTGCAGCCCTAATCCTTTGGTACAAAATAAAAGGAACAAGAATAAAACTCAAAATGAACATATGAAAGTATTTTGCATTTAGTGGTTCCTGATGCTATGTCCTCACATGTCCTGCTAAAGCACATGCAAAACTTCCCACTTCAGTGTAGCTGGTGTTACTCAAACCAATGCTTCTGAAAATGCTATTGTTTGACCTCTCAGATTCAGATTTCTCAAAAAAGGTGCTCACTTTGAGAATGCTCTGAGCATCTTCCTTCTTTAAAGAATATATCCTCAAAATGCCTAAAAACATTTCAAATTCGACTTCCAAGATAAAGTGTTTTTAATAGCATTGCCCTAACACCATTATGCACGCTTTTTCAGGCATTCAGATGAAAGTAATGGGCTTATGTATAATTAATTTCTAATATAAATCTATATCAGCATCAGTAAATTTAAAAATCACACTGGTCTGTCTGTGATCATTTAATTGCATGGTGCCATCGGGCTCCATTTTCTTTCCACCTGTTATCCACGAGATGTCCTTAGCTTTTTAAAGAGTCCATTTTTCATCCCTATAATCTGTGCTTCTCAGTTTATGATTTTTCTATAGTCTGTACTCTGTTCTGTTTAACAAACTTCTATAAGTGAAGATTACAAAGGATCTCAATATGAGTGGGGAAAATTTATGCAATTAAGTTTCAAAAAGAAAGTGAGAAGATGGTGATGATGGCCCAAAAAGAATTTTTCCTCCCTGCCTTCCATGCTTCTAGTTTAACTTCAGTTGAGGTTTTATGGAGGGAAGGGAAGGTGATCACTACTTCAGAACTGCAACACCAGCTTTTCAGAATAAGGAGACTAAGAAAGGCTCTGTAGAAACAAGCTCTGTGATGTTCATTGCACAACCATTTGTAATACTCATATTAAATTGTCAATAGACAATATGTTAAGAAAAATCTGCTACACTTGGCAACAGAGAAGGCTGCTTGTTGTTCTGCTAGACTAAAATAAGAAGTTCAGTTTATTTACAGCCTGAATAGACAATTTGTACATAGCAACACATACCCTCCCAGCTGGCATCATCTGGAATGTGGAATGTGGAAGCACACAGCATTTAAGAACCATCAACTCTCACAGCATCAAATGCATTTTATTTTCTGACTAATGTCTTACAGTTAATGTTTATCAGCTTGCCACTTTAACTTTCAACATAGTCACTCCTGAAATATCAAGGTCAGCATGGACTGAAAAAAAGTTTCAGCAAGAAAACCTTCACATTAGTGGCAATCTATGGCTTCTGCTCATTTAGGATCAGAATCTTTAAAACATACTTTAAGGCACAACCATCCTGGAAACATACACATTACTTAAATAAATATCCATTTCTCTTGAGATAATACACAACTATGTTACATTTCTCTATAATGTGGACTTCGGGTCAGACAAACACCAGGCTTGATTTCACCATTTCATATTTCTTAATTCAGTATTGATATTGCTGGGGATAAGTGTTTTAATCTTTTAAAAGGTCACATTTTAGAGGATACTAAAATACTAGAGTCAATCTTCACAGAAAATGCAATTGAAGCAGAGACCCTTGTTACATTATGCTTGCTCCATCTCCTGAAAATGTCCTGTGCTGAACTGAGTAAGAACTTCAGTGTTGTAGTGTGAAGGACAGAAATTTGGTCTTGAGGAAGAATTCAAGGCTTTGACATTCACGTTCATCCTACATTATGGTGAAAGAGCTGCATTGAACGTGTTAGCAAAAAATGTATTATTATTGATGAGTTTTCCATGTTTTGACTGAAAAATTAGTCTGCAATGTTCAAAGTACTGGACTTGCACATAAGAGACTGCCAACACTGAGCTGGCAAACACTGCTCTGGATAAGGCAAAGCATTGGCCAAGTCAGAGCTAATTTCTGCCAGAAACATAAATAACTGACAGAATGGGTACCTTAAATTATTACAATACACGAACTATTCTTGCTGAAAAGGAAATTTCAAATGCTATGGGGTATTCAGTAAATTCATTACCACAGTGAAAGTTCATTTATTTATTAATCATTAGATCAGTCACATCAAGGATCACATTGGTGAAAAAGTTACTAGCTTTTTAAGAAAGTTCTACAGTTAATCATAAGGACTTAATTCATAAAAAATACATACAAGTGGCTTACATTTTACAAAACTGGGAAAAAAATGAAGTGAACTATAAGCAGAATACACAGATCTGTGGCAGCAGAGCTAATGAAGCCTCAAATCCTGTGCCTTACGTTTGGGTCATTCCATGCAAAACATAACTCCCCTCAATGGATCTTTTCTCATAATTAAGGGACACTTACTGTCATGTTCTGGCACCTCATATTACAGTCATCTCATACTTTGTAGGGAACTGATTTAGGCCTCTCTCCTTTACTCAGTACATTATTGTCAGAGTTATCTGATCACTTTTAAACCTCCATGTGTCAAATTTCATTGCAATTAAGAAACCAGTTCAAAAACTGTTCATGGTAAAAGAAAATGGCAGTGCTGTCATGCACATATAATTCCTTAGGAAATCTGATTAAAAATGACACAGGGGTGTTACAGCATCTAATCAGCTTTCTTCAAAGAAACAGAAAAAAGTAAACATGTGATGAATTTCTGATTATTGTTGATTTGAATGTAAGCAAGGCAGGACTCGTATACCTCAGCTACCATCTGCATTTCCATTCTTAAATACATCTTTCCTGCTGACAATCAAAATAAACAACACTCACATTCACTTTTTACACTGCTTTTCTCAAATTCCAGGTATGACACTCTAGGAAGGTGAGAGAAGGACTGTTAGAGATATAATGGACACCTTAAACCATTCACAGTTTAAGACCAAGCTGACAGTGAGGAGATTCCAAAACACTCTCACCAGAGGTACATGCTGTGTTTTCAAATTATGTTGAGACCTCCCTGCCCAGCAGCAGGAGCGAATGTGCAGGGTTGGTGAGTGACTTTCAGTGACTTCCCTGTGGCTCATCCCCTTCCTACAGTCCCTTGACCACCCCTCACGAGCCCCTGGGGCATCTCCCCCAGCCACCTCCATGAAGGGGTCAGTTGCAGGACTCCAGGTTTATTGTTTCTCTCCAGTCTGTTTTAAATTTGGCATTATTCAAGTTTTCAGTGCATCGTGTTCCCAATTATCAAATAAACTAAAAAATCAGGCACATCTCACAGTAGACTTTTAGCTCTGCTATTTTGGATGAAAGAAGGAAAGAAAGGTTATTGTGGAAAGAAAAAGGTACTTGATAAGCAATTTTCCTGATGTAAATTTAAACTCTTCCCCAAAACCCATCTTTATATATTCTAAATAGAGTCTTATTGTATGAAGTTCTGTAAAAATAACCACATAGGATGGACTGCATTTAGCAATGTGGGCTGAGGAGAGCCATGCCCATAAACACAATCATATTTATGAATCTGCAAGATCTGAGTCCTTTGTCAGAATTTACTGTAAGAATGGCCATCTCTATTCTTCTTGAAATAAAAGAAAATCCTGCATAAAACTCTCTATAATCTGTTGAAAGTAGGATCTCAGCATTATGCATTACAAAATGAACTCATTTTAGTTGATTAAATGTAGCTGAAGAGATCATTTGCTTTTACTAGCAACAATAAACAAATGTTATAATTCTGTAATATATATAACACAAGAGAACATAATTTTCCTAGACATGAGGCCCTTGATCATAAAGGCGCCTTCTTAGGTACCATGATAGTAAAAGTAAAAATAATAAGAGTTGTTACCAGAAGAAGATAGTTCCCATGTGGTATTTGTAGCTTTGTGTTGGAAGAGATTTTATAGTGACAGTAAAAGATAAATACATTTCACATTCAAGTGAAGCAATGAAAGCAACTAGCGATAGAGTGGCAGTCTTCATTTAAATAATGCATAGGCTTTGTTGGTAAAATTGCCATCTCATCTCAATTTAATATCCAAGTACCCATTCATAAAAAGGCAGACAATCAGATATACATTTGATTTTTAGAATGAGCAGAAATACCAGCTTTGGTTTAGCCATTATAGTCTCACTAGAGAAAAATACAATATTGTAAGATACTTTTCCGCAAGATGCTTTAGAATTCTGATCATCTGCTTTTGGACTCCATAGCCCTTTTTTTCATTGTGAACAGAAGCAAGGCTGTGTGCCAGACTTGTTGATCAACAACTCTCATTAGTGTTCCATCTTCACCACAAATACCTTGAACAGTCATTTTGGCCAGTATAATTAAAGACACTTTTTAACTGTAAATGCAAAAGAATCCAGAGAAAAGCTTCCTGCAAATACACAAAACTTGTCTCACTCACTTTCATACATCTGTTCACATTCCCTTGGCTTTTTCTCTTGCATGTTATTTTCTTACTAGCATTGTAAAAATCTGATGCTAAACAAAAATCTGTTTTCTCAAGCAGTTGCTAGTGTTTTGGTAACATATTTACTAAAAAATGCTCATCAAGTCTGCCAGCAAGACAGAAAGGTGAGCCAAAACCAGACAACATGCCCCTCTTACTCCTCTCAAGCTGAAAAAACTATTGAATGTAATACCAAGATACATATTTAAAAACTGTGAGACGCACAAAAGAATTAGATCTGGCAGTTTTCACTTAAAAGCACAAACAGAAGTAAGATTCCATATTTCCTTTTAATATTCATGTGAGGATGAAAAGCTTTGCCTTGTAAAAGCATCATATAAATTGGTTTTGAGGTCTACCTCTATCACATTGTACAAGAGCTTTTTTTCTACACTCTGTAGCAATGGTGATAATTCAATCCTGCGCAATTTCTGGAGGGGGTATTTTCCGAAGGAAAGACTTACTACTGTCTAAGCCCAGGATACAGAGAATGAGCTCTATTGCCTCAAGAAACTACTACTAGCAGTGAGGGATGGGTTTGAAATATTTATGAGATAACTTAAGCCAAAGGAGTTTCTCTTACATATTATTAGTTTAAACTGAAACCCTTTCAATATTTATTGCAGAAACAGACAGCAGCTCCTCGTTTTTTATTCCTCAAACACGCTCTCTTTAAATGCAAAAGTGGAAGCTGGTGAGCTCCAGAGGTCATTTTATCCACTGGATAATGGAGGTGTTCGAACACCAGTTTGAATAACAGGCCTTCTCCTGAAAGCAGACAGTCCAGAAACAGCACACTACCAAAAGGCTTTTAGGTTCATGTTTGTTTTTTTTCAAATGCCACAGAAATTATAAACTTGGACAGAGTAGGAATTGTTCCACCACAGTTCAAAAAGCATTTTCCATAACAGATATACTGCAGTGCAACACCATATATTAGTTCGCTCTCTCCATAACAGACTCTCTTCATTTAATCATTATTTTAAATACATTAGCAGCATCCCAGCGGATTACCTTTAACTTACAGCTGCTAACTAAAAGGGGATAATGGCAGATTTCCATCACCTGTTTCTGTTCGTAGTCTATGAAAAAAGCTTCCTTTATCTGGATTGTCATAATCCTTTGTAGTTTGTTTTTTTTTCTGAAATAAGTTTTGTAGAAATAATTGTTTCATCCCATAAACCTCAATCCTGCAGTTCAGTATTGGCAACAGTCTCATGACGCAATGTACCCTGTTCAAAGTCAGCAGGACCTCGTGCTTTCATTACCCACACCAGTGCCCTGATTGCAGGATCAGGTCTGGTGGCTTCAAGCTGCTGATCACAGATATCAACCCAACTCCATTTCTGTATCTCACTGCTTTTGAACATTTTGACTCGTGTGCCAATTGTTTCTGCTTCCAAGAATGTGTAAAATATCAACGCAAATGTTTTCTGCCTCAGCACTCACACAATCCTGCAAGGAGGCTTGAGAGATCTTTGCAATCCACTGTTACTTCAGGGACTAAATTCATCTGAATAAATTTATATTCATTTGTGGAAGTGAATATAAAATAATGGTGAATATCACTGAACGCAATTCAGCCCTTAACTGATTGAATATTTGTGAATACTATAAAAAGGTACATTTTACTACCCTTTCTGCATGAAAATGCAGTATCCTCAGAGAGACTTTCTTTCATAATAGTGAATTAAATTCTCCCTATAGTTCACATTAGAAAGAAATACGGGTAGTACAGCCCTCATCTTTACAATGATCCATCTCCAATATGCTCATTTTTTTAAATAAAATAGCACACAGTAAAGAAAAATATGTTTAACACTTAAATTAGAAATTACATTTCAAAATTAATATCCTCTTAATTAAAGGTAGCATTTCATACCTTTTGGAGCTACAGTTTCAGCCTGTGTGCTGATGTGCTGACATCAGCTCATATTGTGGAGCAAGCTTTTCTCTACAGACAGGCTATTGCTCCCTTTTCCATCCCTGTCTCCTTTTCTTCAGACAAGCTGGTGCTCCACAAAACCTGAAAGAGAACTAGGTAATGTCTGTACAGTACATACTCCCCTCACAGTAATGTGAGCAACACTGCAAAAAGCTGAAGTCATGCTGGTCATCTAGTTTCTGGAAATAAATAAGAGTACTGGAATAAAACAGTTACTGACAGTGACCAGGAACTCTTATAATGTTTTGATCCACCCAGTATTTTAACTCTGAAAATATTTTGGAAGACAAATCAACTTAGCTCACAAATCTCTGGGGAAAACCTTCAGTACATCATGAAGATGCACAATAGTAGAGTAGGTGTTATGCTTCCAAAGAAAAGTATTGGCTGGTAGTAAAAGCTGACAGGTAAAAGTCAACACACACTGATGCTGCTCCAGTCAACACAACAGCATAAAACAGGCATTTGCTTCCACATAATTCAAATCCAGCAGGAGGACTATCTGTGGCATATTGAAATACTGCAATTTGGTTGAAAATGTGGGGATATTTCTACTAAAATAAAGCACTATTGAAAGCATAATGCTATTCTGAAGAAAAAAGTGCCTGAAATACAGGATGTTTTCTTTTGATATTGTCAGAGACTAAAGTGGTTATCTGAAAAGAGATACCAACACTGATACAGTTTCTACTAATGCAATTGGAAGTTCATTTCACGGGATCACAGACTGGTTGAGGTTGGAAGTGGGTCCAGTGGGTCATCTGATCCAATCTCCCTGTTCAAGCAGGGCCATCCCAGAGCACATGGCACAGGATTGTGTCCAGACAGTTCTGGAGTATCTCGAGTGAGGGAGACTCCACACCCTTTCCATGTGATCTGTTCCTGTGCACAGTCACTGTACAGGAAAGTTCTTTTTCATGTTTCAGCTGGAACTTTCTTGGCATCAATTTCTGCCCACTGTCTCTTGTCTTCAAACACTCAGCTAGAAGATTTTAAAATGAGTTAATTTTTCAGCTTCCTTTCCCACTTATGAATTTCCTGAATTACTGTCATTCTGTGGTGATGGCATATTTCAGAGTATTTTTAAGTGTTTAAGTGCCTGCCTACCACACTTGTGGGTGCAAAGACTAATATCTCAAATATCAGAGCATCACAGCTTCTGAGTTCAGATTTAATCAAGGGTAACTGCCGTTCTACTGCTTCCCCTGATGATGGATGTTATGCAGCCAAGAATACTTGATGCTATTAATCAATGGTTTCAGTCACAAAAATCAAAACTTCATGGGTTTTGTTCTACTTCCAATCCGAGTTCTCTCTCCACAATTGCAACAGGAATTTCAGTAAATTTTTTGGAGATATCCTGTATCAGAAGGTTACACATCATACATAAATCCATATAATTTCATTTCCAAGAGAAGAATCACAGTTCCACAGAATTAACTAGTTATTCGTGAAATACAGAGGTACAATTTTTTCCTTACCTCTAAACACTAATTTAGTTCCTTAATTCCTAAAGGCACAGTTCTGTAGATTTTCCTAAGTTAAGCATTCAGATTTCTGATGTTTGACCATTTATACCAGAAACATGACCAAATTTTTTTAAAAATGCATGAGATAATGTACATACACATTAAGTATATCATAAGTATAGGTGATATGATTTCTATAATACTTTCTTTTGAAAAGCTACTCATATTAAAATATTTGCATATTTTTAATCTCATGTTATCCTATAGATTATTTAGAGAATCTCATATGTAATAGATATATGATGATCATTCTGTATATATTCTAGATAGTCCTGACCCACGCAAAATTGAAAAAGATGTTGATTTCCATCACCATAGTTTTTCACAGCATGGAATGGTACATTACCTTTAGAAGCAGATATTCTTGTCCAGAAGCCACACACACACAC